>JACEVL010000161.1:950000-957500 GCA_020284085.1 Aporrectodea caliginosa
CAAATCGGCCCCGTCAAATCGGCCCCGTCAAATCGGCCCCCGTCATATCGGCCCCCGTCATATCAGCCCCATACAAAATATCCAATGTTCCAAGTACTTTTAAGCTTACGCTGAAAAACTAATAATAATAATAATAATAATAATATCTTTCTTTAATAAACGCCTGACAAACGCACTGCGCTGTACATTTACATGTTATGCAAATTAAATCTTAACTAGCCTACTATCAGAACAGACAGCCTGCAATACAACGGCGCTAATAGCAGCCTACAAAGCATATCCGCCCAACGGGGGCTCGAACTCGGTACCTCTCGGTCTCTGTGCCAGATGTTATCCAATGCGCTATCGAGACCTCATGCGACGGTTCAGATGGACAATGGACTGCGGGGACCATCGTCTAATGCTAACTGGTTGGCGTATTTAATTATTTAAATGCTTTCAATTACAACTATCATATATCCAACTTCTATTTACGCAACGAATTAGTTTTCATAAATCCAACTTCTATTTTGACGTCAAAATTATTTTCAGCAATCCAACTTCCATTTTAAACTGACCACATAAAATAATTTGGCAACGTAAACTACGGTTTTACCAAACCCAGTTCTATTTACGCAAGGAATTCATTTCATCAATCCAACTTAAAAGTACTTAAGACATGGGATTGTTTGTGAGGGGCCGATTTGACTGGGGCCATATCGACTGGGGCCGATTTGTCGGGGGCCGATTTGACGGGGCCGATTTGACGGGGGCCGATATGACGGGGGTCGATATGACGGGGGCCGTTATGACGGGGGCCGAAATGACGGGGCTGTTTTGTCGAGGCCATTTTGACGAGGGCCATTTTGTCGGGGCCGTTTTGTCGGGGCCCATTTGTCGGGGCCGTTTTGTCGGGGCCGATTTGTCCTGGGCCGTTCTGACGGGGTACCCATATAGTCAGTAAGTCAGCCAATCAGTCAGTCAGTCAGTGAGTCATTCAGCCAGTCAGCCAGTCAGGCAGTCAGTCAGTCAGTCAGGCAGGCAGGCAGGCAGTCAATCAGTCAGTCAGTCAGTCAGTCAGTCAGTCAGTCAGTCAGTCAGGCAGGCAGGCAGGCAGTCAATCAGTCAGTCAGTCAGTCAGTCAGTCAGTCAGGCAGGCAGGCAGGCAGGCAGGCAGGCAGTCAATCAGTCAGTCAGCTAGTCAGCTAGTCAGCTAGTCAGCCAGTCAGTACAAACACGTCATCTAGTCAGCGACTAGCTAAAAATTTCTTACGTTTGATGTCTGCATATAGGCCTACATATTTGCTTTGCGTGAACAAATCTTCGTGTGTGTGTCCCTTTGTCTCTCTGTTTGTTTGTCTGTCTCTGTCTTTGTCTGTCTGTCCCTCTGTCTCTTTCTGTGTTGCTGTCTCTCTCGCTCTAATCTGATCGACCAAGTGCATGAGAGTGCAAACGGGATAAACAATGTTGATAAGTGTGAAATCCATCTCTTTCTCCGGACTAACAAACACCGGGTCTGATTGCATTTCAGCCGCTCATATCGGCTTCAGTTTCCGGTTTCATCGGTTCAGAGTCTTCGAGGAGAACAATTTATTAGAATTTATTTTTGGGTTCTGTAAGAAAATACGGCCATTATGAAATTTAAGAGGATGAATTCAGGTCGAAAAGTTCATTAGGCTAGCCTAGATCCAGTTAGCCTAGGCGCGCTGCGAAGAATCGCGGTAGTGCAGCAAGCCTTGGGAACCAATTAAATCGTTTACGATTAATAATTATAATAATGATAAATAATTATAATAATGATAAATAATTATAATGATGATTAATAATTAGTCCATAATAATAATAGTGCGTTACTTTGGGTCTGGACTTGGACCTTATTATAGGCCTACCTGCCTCAGTGATTCTCTTTTGACTGAGCTCCTATGGATAACCTCTTTCTCACGACTTATCTTAGGCCTATCTTTTGTGCCGAGAAAATCAGGAAATTACGATTACGAAACGTTTACGATCCATATAATGCGACGTTTCACTCTAACTCTACTAGCCTACTTATCCGTTAAATAAAATACGCACTTTAGACACCTTTAACACTGATACTTCCGATATTATATATTAGTCAGCTTAGATGTTGCATGCCATATGACGCAACTAGGCTTTGTTTGTAAACGTAAAAGTAAATTCCCGATGTCGTTAATTTATGCGCACCACACACGCACGAACACACACACACACACGCACACGCACACGCACACACACACACCTACACACACACCTACACACACACACACACACACACACACACACACACACACACACACACACACACACACACACGAACCTATTAGCCTTTGCAATTCTTGTACAGAAGCGACCCTGATGGAGAAACCTTCGTGACTAAGCTCCAACCGCAGTTAAGCGTTCAATTCAGAGCGCAATGTTGTAGTCTCCTTTCTGTCTCTCTCTTTCCCTCTCTGTCTCTCTCTGTCTCTCTCTTTCCCTCTCCCTCTCTCTCCGTCATCACGCAATATTTACGACCTAGAATTCCGCATCTCACCAGCGAAGATATGGCAGCTGTCGGGAGCGAAAAAGGCGCTTCATAAAGTCGAATTAAATCTCCAGGCAGCCGCAATTTCTTTCCATTTTCCGCTGGAATGCGTCGTCTGAGTAAATCTTGACGAACACGAAATAGAACCCCGTTACCTAGGAAACCGCGCATGCGAACATGAAGCCCCTCCGACCGGAAAACGCGGAGTATTTGTCAACAAGAGTCGAGGTTGACACTGAGCCCAGAAATACGATTTACTATTGCTATTGGTATTTACTATTGCTATTGCCATACGATTTACTATTGCTATTGGTCTATGAACAGATCCTATCAGTGATATTTCAGTTCTGAAAATAATTCCCAATTTTAATTCTAATTCCGTTCTAAGGATCATATTATTTCAGTTCTAATTCTATTCTTATTCTGAAAATAATTCCTATTTCAGTTCTAATTCAGCCTATCTCAGTAGATGTTTTTATAGGGCGCTATATAAATCCCGATTGATTGATTGATTGATTGATTGATTGATTGATTGATTGATTGATTGATTGATTGATTGATTGATTGATTGATTGATTGATTGATTGATTGATTGATTGATTGATTGATTGATTGATTGATTGATTGATTGATTGATTGATTGATTGATTGATTGATTGAGAGCTTAGACAAAAATGTAACTTATGTGTTCAGAATTACTGGCAAGCGATACGATAATACACTGCAATGTATAAATAATAAACGCAGGCTTGAGAGTATGCATGCATGCATCCAATACATGCATATATACAGTCATGTACATGCACAACCACATACATAAATACATACATGCATACATACATACATACATACATAAATACATACATGCATACATACAAAATATGTAAATATAATACATACATAAATTCACACATACATACCTACAATACATGATACATCTACACACATGCGCAAATATATGCATGCATGTATACATACATAGCGATAGTCACAGCCTATAGCTACATTATAGTAATGCAGACATTGAATACAATCTAATGCAAAACCATCATAACGCACATGGCATCAGTGGATGGTCGCTTGGAGGAGGAGGAATAGGAGGAGCAGGAGAAGCAAGGAGGAAGAGCAGGAGCAGAAGGAAGAGGAGGAGGATCATCCATAAGTTACAGCATAACTGTGCGCTTCGTGTGCAAATCCTTTTTAACTTTAGGGACAATAAAAGTCAGACAATGCAAAGCAATTTCAACTGCTTTGTTGACGATTTCGATAAGTTAGTATGGACGGACGGACGGACGGACGGACGGACGGACGGACGGACGGATAGGCGATACGTATAGATCATAAGATGGATGGATGGATGGATAGATGGATGGATGGATGGATGGATGGATGGATGGATGGATGGATGGATGGATGGATGGATGGATGGATGGATGGATGGATGGATGGATGGATGGATGGATGGATGGATGGATGGATGGATGGATGGATGGATGGATGGATGGATGGATGGATGGATGGATGGATGGATGGATGGATGGATGGATGGATGGATGGATGGATGGATGGATGGATGGATGGATGGATGGATGGATGGATGGATGGATGGATGGATGGATGGATGGATGGATGGATGGATGGATGGATGGATGGATGGATGGATGGATGGATGGATGGATGGACCTATGGTTGTATGAATTGGTGGAAATTGTATTTTACTCTGCAGCACTTACGGCACTTTGTCGTGGGGGGGTCTTACATTGTTACTACTGAGGCTCATAACCCTTGCGTCCTCTGTTTTCCTCCAAATGAGTGTAGTGAGGCTATTAATGTCGTTATCCGTAAACCCCTTGATAGCGTAAATAAGTCTTTAGGTCACTGAGTGCTTTCGCTTCTGAACCGAAGTTGATGCAATCGACGAAAAGGAAGACAAAGGTCTGTGCATCGATTGAGAAGTTTATGAGAGACAGCCAGACAGACAGAAAGACAGACAGAAAGACAGACAGACACAGAGAGAGGCATGCACACAGAGAGAGAGGTAGACAGAGACAGAGACAGAGAGAAAGAAGAAAGAAAGAGACAGAGAAAGCGAGAGAGAGAGCCATGGACACAGAGTTACGGAGACGGAATTGCAGACGGTCGAGCAGACATAGACAGAATGAAAGACAGACAGAAACAGATAGAAACAGAAGCAGACATACACAAAGCGGTGTCTGCAGTGAGATGAAGGGAGACAGACACAAGGAGAGATAACTGTGCATATAGAGAGTCAGTGAATGTCTGTCGCCAATTAATCGATGATTTGCTGTATCCCTTGGAGGAGCGATAGTCAGTCGCTTGGGATGGAATCAGTGACAGCAGACAACGTTCCTAACTTCCTATCCATTCCACAGTCATCATCAACTGATCCTCCCGCTTCCTCTGCCTTTTCCTCCTTCCTCTTAAGTCTCATGGTCTGATCTTCTGAGTATTGACCTCATTACAGCTTGCTTTTGTGCCTTGTGCATTGGACACCGGCGTGGTAGTAATTAGTAATTACATCTACACTTGTAATTGTAACTACATAATGTAATGTAATCGAACATTTATATAGCGCCGCTCAAAACATATATAACCATCATCTTGTCTCTCAATCCCATTTCTGTAATTTCTTATCTCGACTCTCCAGCTTCTTATGGTTCTTCTTAATTTCCATCTTCCCCATATGAAAATCGGGGAACGTTGCAGTCTAGTGATTGGCTAGCTGGACTGTCAACGGAGAGGCCGGTGTCACGAAATAGAATATCCCCCATACACGAGTATCCCCCTTAGCGAAATAGAGTATTCGCTTTAATTTACATTATTGGCGGTTTCTAAGTGTATTCGATCGTACTGTTTGGATTTATTGCACACATAAAATTTTTGAATTGCGTATCTTTAGTTTGTACGTCGACCTGAAATAAATTTACTTCGTTTTTGGTGATTTTGACTAGAAATTCGTCGAGGGTATCGTGATGCGTATGACGAAGGGGGATAGAATGGTTTATCCCCCGGATACTCTAAACCGGTTTATTCCATCCGGGGGAAAAATTCATACATCCCCCCGGATAATCTTAGGACGGATAGTCTATTTCGTGATACCGGCAGTTCAAATCCCTTCCAGAGCAAACATGTTTTTTCGAGATTTCTGCTCCACCTGCGCTCCCATTCAACTAAGCTATAAAATGCGTACATTGATCGTACACTGTCGAGCAAATCCTCGTTCTGCTCTTCCTCCCCATTCTTCCAAATCTGGTAGCTCCACTTTTTCCCTCCCAAGGGCTTATCTTTTTCCTCCCAAGGACTTCTCTTTTCCTCCCAAGGGCTTATCTTTTCCTCCCAATGGCTTCTCTTTTCCTCCTAAGGGCTTCTCTTTTCCTCCCAAGGGCTTCTCTTTTCCTCCTAAGGGCTTCTCTTTTCCTCCAAAGGGCTTATCTTTTTCTCCCAAGGGCCTCTCTTTTCCTCCCAAGGGCTTCTCTTTTCCTCCCAAGGGCTTCTCTTTTCCTCCCAAGGGCTTCTCTTTTCCTCCCAAGGGCTTATCTTTTTCTCCCAAGGGCTTCTCTTTTCCTCCCAAGGGCTTCTCTTTTCCTCCCAAGGGCTTCTCTTTTCAGCTTCTCTTTTCCTCCCAAGGGCTTATCTTTTTCTCCCAAGGGCTTCTCTTTTCCTCCCAAGGGCTTCTCTTTTCCTCCCAAGGGCTTATCTTTTTCTCCCAAGGGCTTCTCTTTTCCTCCCAAGGGCTTCTCTTTTCCTCCCAAGGGCTTCTCTTTTCCTCCCAAGGGCTTCTCTTTTCCTCCCAAGGGCTTCTCTTTTCCTCCCAAGGGCTTCTCTTTTCCTCCCAAGGGCTTCTCTTTTCCTCCCAAGGGCTTCTCTTTTCCTCCCAAGGGTTTCTCTTTTCCTCCTAACAGCTTCTCCTTTTCTCCTGCTGCACTTCTTCTCTTCCTTTATCATTCTCTCTTTCCTTGTCTTTCTTTTCGACTTTTCCTACTGCTTCTCAATTTCCTCCTCATTCTCCAATTTCCAACTCCTCCTATTTCTCTTCTCCCAATTCCGTTTTCTTCGTCATTCTCTTCCGATTTCTTTCGTTTTTCCTTCTTCTCTACCTATTAATCTCTTCCTCTTTTCTGTATCCTCCTCCTATTTTTTCTCATTCTCTTCCTCTTTTCCTCCCCTCCTTTCTTCTTCTTTTTTCCTCATCCTCTTTTCCATATTCCTCCTTCTCCTCGTTCCTTCCTCTGTCATTTCTTGGACGCTGCAATTATCGTTTACGTGACTGGACGGCGCTGGTCACTTCGCCGATGGTCAAGAGGTCAGTCGGGCAGTTTAAGGAGCAGCGGCTATGTTCGGTCAGTCTATATTCGTCGGTCAGTTCGGCCGCTGGTCGTGGTCGTCCATTTAGGAACACGAGACCATCCGAATGGGGTGAGAGGGTAGGATATCCCCATCTGCCTCTTGAAGCCTCACGCACGCACGTTTCCCTCGCCAACGTATCCATTAATAGAACGAGGGATATAGGAAAGGGAATAGGGAAGGGGAGAAGGAAGATACAGGGACTGACACAGAGGAAAGATAGAGAACGAGAAAGAAGTGGACAAAGAGACACAGGCACAGATACAGACAGAGACAGAGAAAGAAACAGAGATGATGCAAAAACACGATGGTTCGTGTTCGGATTCAGATGGGCAGAGGGAGGGAGACTTTCAGTGTCAGGGAAACATACGCAGAGCCAGACAGACATGCAGATTGACAGACAGGCAGAGAGGCAGACGGACAGACAAACGGAGAGACAGACATTTACAAGGAAAGATGAAACCAACAAAAAATAAGGCAAGATGAACAGAAATATAGAAGGACGACAGAAATGTGGAAATCAAAACGAAAAAACAGAGAAAGAAGGGACGAAAGGAAGAAATAAAGATGAGCAAAAGGACGGAAAGAAGGTTAAAAAGAAAGAAACAAGG
>JACEVL010000161.1:962500-1017500 GCA_020284085.1 Aporrectodea caliginosa
TCTTACGCGACTTGACTACTGCAACTCGGTACTCTATGGTCTCCCTGAATGCACGCTGCTTCCTCTAACTAGAATACTGCATCAGGCTGCAAGACTGTGTCTTGGACTCTCTTACCGAGACCATATCACACCTGCTCTTCGTTCTCTACACTGGCTTCCTGTCTGTGAGCGTATCCGCTTCAAGCTGGCACTCCTCATGTACAGAGCATGCACAGATAATCTCCCTTCCTACTTGTCTTCCATGGTCACACCTTGCAACTCTGTTAAAGGTCGCTCCTCTCTTCGATCAGCATCTGCTGGAAAGTATGTTGTTCCTGGCACGCGTCTTGTTTTTGGCCGTCGCTCATTCACAGTTGCCGGTCCTTCCATCTGGAACTCTCTACCTCCTCATGTCCGCAACTCTCTTAGCGAGACTGTTTTTCGCTCTAAACTTAAAACTTACCTCTTTCAGTCTATTTATGGCTCTTAATAGTTGCCCAGCTTCAATGTGCACTTCTGAACTTTGTAAGGAGGGCATTATCAAATTACAGTTGTATTGTATTATTGTATTGTACTAAGTCTTACATACTTACAAAACGCTCCCACTTAAAAACTGAATTGACTACGATGATGATTTTGCGGTATTCTTGTTGCTGCTTTTGCTCATGCTGATGTCGTTGATGATGTCGTTGATTATGTGGTGGTGGTGATGATGATGACGCTGATGATGAAATGATGACAACGATGATGATGATGATGATGATGATGATGATGATGATGATGATGATGATGATGATGATGATGATGATGATGATAGTGATGGTGGTGGTAGTAGAATGATGACGATGATGATGCTGATGACAATGATGGTGGTGGTGATGGTGGTGGTGATGATGATTTTGATGATGATAATGATGACGACGATGATAATGATGATTATGATGATGATCGTGGTGGTGGTGGTGATGATGTAGTTTTCATGTAGAGGTGCTAAATAAATCGTCTGCTATCCTCTCTCCTCCCCCTGAAGGCTCTTGATCACCCTTGATGCGTGTGTGTGTGTGTGTGTGGGTCGGTTGCCGTTGGCAGCATAACGTTGAACCACAATCAGTTCGATCGTCTGTGGACTCCAGATGTCTTCGTTCGTAACCTAAAGGCCGGAATCTTTCACACGATCACCGTTCCCAACCGACTGATCCGCCTCTCGCCAGATGGAAGCATCCTCTACAGCCAGAGGCTAGCCTTGACCTTAGCCTGCGACATGATCCTCGACAAGTACCCCATGGACAGCCAGGAGTGCTACATCGAATTCGGAAGCTGTGAGTCATCGTTGGCATCATCATCATCATCATCATGACCATCATCATCATCATCATCATCATCATCATCATCATCATCATCATCATCATCATCATCATCATCATGGTCGTCGTCACCATCATCATCATCGTCATCATCATCATCATCATCATCATCATCATCATCATCATCATCATCATCATCATCATCATCATCATTACCAATATCATAGTTTATCGTCATCACCATTGATATCGTTATCATCCTCCTCGCTATCGTTTACATTATTAAAATCATTATCATAATTGGAATTTATTTGGATAATTAGAAACACTGGTCTCATCGGTGGTTTTGTCAAGACCGACCGCGTCTAGCAATATATGCGGGGGTCCTGCGCTGGCCTCCTTTCCCAAACGCATCTATTTCCGTATCTCTTCTCTGGTCTGAAGGTTTCTTTCGGGGTAGGCCCCCGCGTACTTGTAGGATCTATGTCGCCCCGTCTCGACCAATGATGGTCCGTTCTACCGCCCACGTGACTTGACTGTTCCTTTTGCCCGTATAGCTACAATGCAGCATTTCTCTGTAATTGGCCCTGTTATATGGAATGGACTTCCTCAGGAGGTTCGCTGTCTCCCTCGGGTCCTTCCATCACCGTTCCATCGGCTTCATAAAACTGCTTCTTTCCACTTGACCTTGGTCGGGAGCGCTTCTGGGTAGAGACCGTAAAGGGCGCTATATACATTTGGACTGACTTACAGTCACTTACTTACTTGTGATTTATATAGCTCGTAGTTCGATTTGGCGGCGTCGTTAAAAAAAGTTATAAACTCCTCTGAAGGCCTCGCCTCTTCCCTGTAATGTAATCGTAATCGTAATCGTAAACTCCATATCTCTAAAGCGTTACTCTAAGGCTAAGCGCAAATCCTCGGCTTATTCACGAGCACTATATAGTCAGTTAACGTTTATGCAGCAGTGCAGTAAATGTTAGCGAGAGGCGTCGTCCGTGTAATTCCGCATCTGATGAAGGCTGAGAGCGGAGTCTAAAATCCCCGGAAATCGGAGGAAATGACGGGAAATGAGGGAAACGACGGAGGAGATGGTAAAGGTATATTGCTTGGCTTCGGATCGAATTATGACGAAGAACCGATCAACGCCAGAGAGAGAGAGAGAGAGACTAATGCGTCGTCGCCTCGGTCTCTAATCGCCTCTGCAGTCTCTCTAATCGGCGGAGGACAGACGCAGCAGCAGCACTCCCTTGGCCTCCATGGACCACCGGCAAATATGCTGACCACGGTAGAACTGTCAGCTGAGTCTCTGTCTCTCTGTGTGTCTCTGTATCTCTCTGTCTCTGTATGTCTGTTTCTGTCTGTCTCTCTCTTTGTCAGTCTGTCTGTCTGTAAAGGGAAGAGGTGTTTGTCTGTCTGTCTGTCTGTCTGTCTGTCTGCCTGTCTGTTTGCTGTTTCTGTCTGTCTGTCTGTCTGTCTATCAATGAATGCACGAATAGACTAACGAATAGATAAACACACTAAACACAAACGAATGAACGAATAAACATTACATGTGAACAAATAAAGGAACAAAATAAATGAACGACAGAGCGAATAATGGATAAACTAATGAACAAACAAATGAACGAACGAATGCACGAATGTTCAAATGAATGAACTCGTTACGATCGGTGACTTCCTTCTAATTCGTTGACCATTAGTGTTCCGTTCGATCAACCTCGAGACTGAACTTCAGACTTTGGCAAAAGCACAGAAACGTTGTTTCTGTTGTGTCTTCGTTTCATTGCTGCACTCACTTACACTGTATACCGCCTATGTAATGTAATGTAATGTAATGTAACAAGACATTTATATAGCGCCACTTAAGAGTCTCACAGAAGCGCTCAACACGTGGCCATCAAACAGCTGAAAAATGCGTCTTTAAGAGTCGAGAGAAAACCATATAGCCACATGCAGCATTAGTGGCACGCACAGATGGCGGAAGAGCATGAGAAACAACTTCCGACCATCCTTTACCACTTACCCTTACCACCTTCATTTACCACCTCTGCCTTTTGCACGGGGTGCGCAATGGTCTAGCGGTTAGCTGTCTGCCAACCGAGAGGTCGACGGTTCAATCCGCATCACGGCAAAATTAGATTCCAGACGTCTGTTCCACCAGCGCCGCCTAGCCAACTCAGCTGTAATGAGTACACTGACGGTACGCTGTCGGTGGGAAGATGAGACGGCAAAGCAGAGAATGAGCCAGTCGCCTTTATATGCCGATGCGAAAAATGAAGGCGCTAACACGTCATATAATTCATGGCTGCCCTCAGTATACGGGTCTGCGCTAGAGGTCTGCGGGTAGAGCATTTTTGCTACCCGACCCGTACCCGTAACACGGTACCGTTACCCGTACCCGTACCCGACCCGTACTCAAAATTACTACCCTACCCGTACCCGCGGGTATACCCGTACCCGTACAGTACCCGTCAGGTCATTAGCACGCCTTTCCATAGTCCCTGTTCTTACCAGGCCAATAGGCTTACAACTCAGCATGCAGTAATAATAATAAATAGGTTAATGATGATGATAGTAGTAATAGTAGTAGTAGTAGTAGTAGTAGTAGTAGTAGTAGTAGTAGTAGTAGTAGTAGTAGTAGTAGTAGTAGTAGTAGTAGTAGTAGTAGTAGTAGTAGCAGCAGTAGTAGTAGTAGTAGTAGTAGTAGTAGTAGTAGTAGTAGTAGTATTAGTTGTAGTAGTAGCAAAAGTTGTAGTGGTAATAGTAATAGTAGCAGCAGCAGCAGTTATTGTAGTAGTAAAAACTAAAAATAATAGGCAGTCAACTTATGGAACATGTCACATGCAACTGTTGTGCTTTCTCAATTGCATTTTACATTTTATATCCGTGGTCTATACTGTCACCTAGAACACTAAGTAACTGTTAATAGTACGTTGCAGACCCGGTCAGGCCCATTGTGCGCCTACATTCTCTATTATTTGTAACGGTGACATTGTAACCCAAAACTTCACGTCGGTACGGGTAAAACCGGGTATACCCGTACCCGTGAGGACCCTACCCGTACCCGACCCGACCCGTGAAATGCGTACCCGACCCGTACCCGATCCGCGGGTACGGGTCGGGTACGGGTAAACCCGCGGGTACGGGTATACCCGCAGACCCCTAGTCTGCGCTTCTTATCTCTTCTTCTTTAAATAAGTAAGTAATGTAAGTATATAAAATTATCCTTTATTGAAAACCCAACTGCTAACCGCGCCTGTCTTACCAACTGTCTTTACCATTAGTTGCTTGACCTATGTATGTCTATTACTAATGATTTGTCTCTACAGTTCAATCCTTCCAAGTCTCATTGCATTCCTGTAGGTAAATCTGCGAAACTCGCAATTACTCCCATGACTCTGGGATACGTATCGATTCCTTGGGTGCAATCAATAAAATACTTGGGTGTGATGATTAATCATGGTAAATCGCTTAATTTTAACACGGAATCGGTGAGACTATCTTTCTTCTCTGCCTGTAATTGTATCTACGCACGTGCCAAAGATCTTATTGAGTTGGTTCATCTATCTTTACAAGAAAGCTACTGCTTGCCAATATTAACTTACGCCTCAGCCGTAGTTAAATACACAGTGAGACAAGAAGATGAACTGAATTCATGTTGGAACTCTGTTTATAGAAAGTTATTTGGTTTTAATAAATGAGAATCTGTTAAAGGCTTCATTTGTGGCCTTGGTAGACTAGACTTACATCACATTATTAAGAAACGTCGCATGATGTTCTATAGGCGACTAGTTCATTCGACATCTATTTTTCTCCTGGATATTTCCTGGTGTTACGTTGTTGAGTACTTTCTTTGTGACTCTGAACTCGTCGGCATCTTGAACGGTAAATTTAGTTGCATAAATGATCTTTACGAACATTTTCGCAGTCTGTGCGTTTGATTTTATGTTTGTTCAGATTTGTGCATGTATGTTTTGTTTCTGCCTTCGGGCGTAATAAAGTTCTGATTACTCGTTCGTAGGTGAGTATAGTTCCACGGCAACATGTTGTCCTTTTCTTGCTTTGATGTTGTTTATTATGCGACATTTGATGCGAGTCTGTTGTTGTTGTTGGTAGACGCCTACACAAGAGAGGACCTGGAGTTCCACTGGCGGACTGATGCTCTAGCGATGGAGATGAACAAGGACATCAGCCTTCCGGAGTATACCATCTCCAACACTTCACACGTCGTCTGTACCAAGAATATCACCAGCACTGGTCAGTGGTCAGTAGTCAGTGGTCAGTGCACGGTCAGTGGTCAGTCGCCGCAGTCCGGCATCAACGTTGATACGCTAAACCCAAGCACCCCATCCCGATGGTTTCCGGTTTCTCGTCTTTAACGCTTTCATTGCCATTTGCCAACCGCGTGACCAGTTACTATGCATAAAGCAAATTCGGTAAAGGTACTCTCTGCGAGTGGTATGGAAAAATCAGGTTAAACACCGTAAGTTAAGGAAAGGTCAAGCGAAGCGTAAATTGGGGAAGATGAAAAACAATAGGGGAAGACAGGGTAGATAAGTGAAGTTAAGTGGAGTAGGGTGGAGTGAAGGGTACGGAAGGGAGGAGAGGGAAGGGAATATAAGGAAAGTGAAATATGTTATTATTACATACTGTACGCTTTTACGATACTGGAATTGCTACGATACGCTTGTTGCTAAATTACCGTTGCTATTCCCGGTATTTATATTGCAACAGAATGCTCTAGCGATATTACTATAATGAAATTATGCGGTAGCTGTTGCTCCTGTGCTGACTAAGCACATCTGCATCTAAGTCGCAGAAGGCACTACTTTCGTTGCTATTGTATTCCTCCGCTCCATTCTCTACCATCCCCCCGGCCAACCCCACTCTATCGCGGCAGCAATCGCCCACCTTCAACACGTGCCTGGCTCAATGGCAGTCCAGTTCTCGCCGGCGGTCAGAGTGGGATCCACCGCCGATGTCGATCGACGGAGAAGCCAAAGCACGGTCGTCGACGGATAAAAGCCTTGGCGCTTGGCTGAGTCTTTCATGAGACGCCGTGTTCTTATGAAGCCAATTTATGCTCGTCCGTTCCCGTCGAAAGACATCGCTTGGCCTGCAGCAGCCGCCACAAGCAACGCGCGACGGAGGAAGACACTTAGAGGAGAAGAAGGAGGGCGCACGGCCTGCGCTACTTGAAAGCAGGCACAACGATAGAATGAAGTGGTTGACATGCAGAAGCACGGAAAGACAGACAGGAATACAGACAGAGAGACACACAGATAGACAGACAGATACGAAGCGAGATTGACAGACAGACATAGACAGAGAAAAACACACATACGTTGTGTCATATTAACAATGCAAATTTATGTGAGTGTGACGCTGACGGCGACGAAACTATTATACACATTGGCAGATTTACGCCTACTTACATGTGAAGATGGATACATACTTGCGTAGACAGACCGTATCACAGATGCTCGTTGTTCAAGTGTTCAAGTGTTGTTTGCAATTTAATACTGGTAATTTTCAGTCACATTCATACATTCATACACACATACATTGTAATTGTAATTGTATCCGAACATTTATATTGCGCCGGTCTCGACCTGCGTCAGTGCCTGCGTTAACGAACAAGAAACATACATACATACATACGTACATACGTACATACATACATTCATACATACATACATACATACATACATACATATATACATACATACATACATACATACATACATACATACATACATACATACATACATACATACATACATACATACATACATACATACATACATACATACATACATACATACATACATACATACATACATACATATACATACATACATACATACATACATACATATATACATACATACATACATACATACATACATACATACATACATACATACATACATACATACATACATACATACGTACGTACGTACATACATACATACATACATGCCAGAATATATACATATATGCATACATACATATACATATATATAATTACATGAGTTCATGTATATATACAGACAGACATACACACACATACATACACACGTACATGCGTATATAAATGTATATAATTATATACGTACGTACAAACATGCATGCCTGCATAGACGTGTAATCTTTGTTGAGCTGTTTGTTCGTTACCTGTGTTAATTGCAGGTGACTTTCCGTGTCTGAGGGCCTACATTCACCTGAACCGTCGTCTGAGGGCCTACATCCTGACGACCTACCTTCCCAGCTTCCTCGTCGTCCTTCTCTCCTGGCTGTCCTTCTGGATCGACATGGAATCAGCTCCGGCTCGCACGTCCCTCAGCATCCTAACTGTCCTGACCATCACAACGCAGAGCTCCGGTCTGCTACGGAGCATGCCAGCCGGGTCCTTCACGAAGGCCATCGATGTGTGGATGGCCACCTGTCTCGTCTTTGTCTTTGGAGCATTCATCGAGTACTCCGTCGTCAACACCCTCGCCCGTCGGGAGAAGGCCAAGGCGTCGGCCGCAGCAGCCAGGAAGCAACAGCAGCAACTGCTGCAGGAACAACCTCCACTGGAGCCTCCTAACAGTCCGGTCGTCTGTCGGTGCCCAGCCTCCTCACAGGTACGTCTGGTTGTCTGTCGCTGGGAGTCAGATTATGGTGAACGAACGAAGAAAGAAATCAGTCTAACAAATGAATGAACGATGGAACGAACTGGCCATCTTTTCCAATCACAGTCCATCCATCGATTTTTCTATCCATCGATCCATCAATCTATCCATTCATCTGTCCATCGACCTCATATCTATCCATCTATCTCATCCATCAATTTATCTATCCATCCATGTATCCATCCATCTATCCATCGATCTCATACCATCCATCCATCGATTGATCTATCTACCTATCTATCCATTTATCTATCATCTATCCACCGATCTCATTCTCATACCATACATCCATGCACCGATTAATCTATCCTTCCATCTGTCTATCCATTCACATATCCACCGATCTCATACCATCTATCTTTTTACCGTCCATCCATTCATTTATCCACCCATTCATTCATTCTTCCTTCTAACGTGAACTAATGACTTCTACTTAATACTAAGCATAAGGCATCGGTCAATGGTCGTTCTAAGTGAAGCCCTAGCAAAAAAAATCGTCACTCTTTGCTAGAAGGAATGAGGAATCCAGTGGACAAGTGAATGACGGGATAGGTCAGACAAATCAGATGTCAGCCTCCGCTGGGTGAATAAGTGGAAAGAGATGAGACTTAAGTTTAGTCGGTTCTTTAAGAGTTCAACAGTTCTTCAGTTTAACCGTTCTTCAGTTTAACCGTTCTTTGCTTTAGCAGTTCTTCGGTTTAACTGTTCTTCAGTTTAGCAGTTCTTCGGTTTAGCAGTTCTTCGGTGTAGCAGTTCTTCAGTTTTACAGTTCTTCGGTCTAACTGTTCTTCAGTTTAACTGTTCTTCAGTTTAACTGTTCTTCAGTTTAACTGTTCTCCAGTTCAACCGTTCTTCAGTTTAACTGTTCTTCAGTTTAACTGTTCTTGAATTGTATTGCATTGTACAATATTGCATTGTAAGATATTGTATAGTATGATAATGTATCGTATTGTATTGTTTATATTATATCTCCTTGACCGCTTAATATTTTATTGTAAGATATTGTATGATAAAGTATCGTATTATATTGTTTGTTTTGAATGGCATAATAATTATTATTCTATTGTATTGTTGTATAGTATTGTATTATATTGGATCTGGATTTTGAACCGAGCCTGACTCAATCTGCATCACCGATTTTGTATTCAATGAGCGCCACTTTGAATAACTTCGGTTCCTAAGGACTAGTTTTTTTGGCGCTGACGAAACCTTAAGTGACGATAAGTATTTCTGCTTAGGAGAGGATGTCATTGACGAACGGTTGGAATGAGGAGAATCTGACATCTTCCCTCCAGCTGTCCGTCTGTATCTGTCGGAAGACGGGATCTGGAAAAGGGTCACGGGCGATCAAGAAGAACCCCGACGACCTGGAGGACGAGGGCAACCGGAAGAAGAAGAAGACCTTCTGGAAGGAACTGTGCCAGAACAAAGCGGTCATGGTCGAGGTCATCTCGAGAGCTCTATTTCCAGTCCTCTTTCTCGTCTTCAACCTCGTCTACTGGCCAATGTACCTCCTGTGAGCACATCACAGAGGCCACATCGTCGAGGTCACACTGAGGAGGAGGCCATTACACTAGCAGGCCAACAGACCAGGACATCTTCTATAAGTATTTGCTGCCTGAGTTACGTCATCGAACACATTAACATATTATTCCTTTTGTTCGCCTGTTACTATGGAAACGATTGTCAGTCCGGCAAACGATATTTTATGCTGACCAATTATTCGTAACCGATGATGCGACGTTAAATTCAGTTTATATAGCGTTGTGCTTAGGTCAAGGCATTATTGGAATTGGAGAAACAGATGGACAGTGGTTGGTTGTGTGATTGCAGGATGACAAATTGCACAGGCAAAGGATTGAGTTCAAGGGCCGTGAATTATGGCTGTTCTTCCAGATGTGCCTCTTGTGTGGCGCTGATAAATTTCACAGGGTTAGGTTACAATAGATAATTTACTTGTTCGATTTTCGGAATATGATAAACAGATAATGGACAAATGCCTGCATTCTAAATGAATTTATAGCTGTATGCATGAATATATATATATATATATATATATATATATATATATATATATTTATGTGGCTCTTATATAGCGCCGTCGGCAACACCGTGAAAAGCGCTGAAAAAGACCTTCGAACAGTCTGAATAGGTAGGCTATGATTTATTTCCATACAGAGAGCATGGATTTTAAATTAAGTTAAGGATGTATGCATGTACATGTGGACCTTTATAGAGCGCCTTTAAAGCACATTCATAGGCGAGGAAACAAAGGCTGTCTAACAGATTTAAATAGGTGTGATTTATATCCAACCAAACAGTCTATAGATTTTAAATGAATCTACAAATGCATTCATATATATATATCCCTGCATTATATATATATATATATATATATATATATTGTGTATCTTTATATATATTGAATATATTTAAATAGCGCCTTTTAGGCACTCTCAAAGAGGCGGAAACAAGGCAGTCTAAAAGACCTATAATGGGCGAGATTTACATACATTCGAACGGTCATATTCAGCTTTTACAGGCGGAAGCAACACCTGTTCGACAAATGGATAGTAATCATAGTACGCTCGTTTTGCAATAAATGGATGGTGTCTATTGTTAGACAGACAGACCAACGGACAGGCAGACAGACAGACAGACAGGCATACATACGGACACACAGCAAGGCTAGCTGGTTGGCAGAGAAACAGACAGACAGACAAGCAGACAGACAGACAGACAGACACATAGTGAAACAAAGACACAGAACGAGCGACAGTCAAACAGGAGACGGAGAAAGGGACATAATGTAACGGCTGCACATTACATTACACAACGCAAGATTCTCTCGGTAGACAATGTAGTTTTTGTAGCTTCTTTCCTTCAGCTTCATATATATAGGCAATATATCGATTTCAGTCTTACCTGTTGAATTATATAGCGCGCTGATGTCATGACGATGACTCACGGGTATGGTAACTTAATCGATTAAGGCATGGTAACTTGATCGATTAGGGTATGGCAACTTTATCGATTAGGATATGATAACTTTAGCGATTAGGATATGATAACTTTATCGATTAGGATATGATAACTTTATCGATTAGGGTATGGTAGCTTCATCGATTAGAATGATTTGACCCAGTGGTTACGGTTTTCAATGCACCCAGTTCGATTCCCAGTTAACAGCAAACTGCTTCGTGATTTGTCAACCATTTTTTAACAGCAATGAATTCAGACTAATACTCGATTAACAGATTGGCGCACAATAAATTCGTAATTTGTAAAAGTACAGAGTAATAATGCAGCAGGTATAAAATGTTTTGCTACGTGTAAAGTATGCTTACAAACTAGACAGTGTTTTTGTGTATAGGCCGATATTTCAGACGTTTTTATTGCGCACGTTTATACATGAATAGTGCATTACATTCTGTTATCGATAAAAAAATAATGCAATAAATAATAGCACATATTTATTGCTGTGGATTATTAATTAAACAGCTTTCCATACAATCCGACGCGCAACTACAGACAAATCCGACGTAAATAAAATTAAATACCAGATAATACACAACTTGTCATCAATATTATTTAGCATTAATTAAAGCAGTCTTTGAATATAGGCTTTCGTTCGTTTCAATTGTGGATCTTCATGGGGGCTTTCTCTCGGCAAATCTGTTAATTAATGCGTTTCATAATTTAAAACAGGTTAATATGGAGATGTTTCTAAGTAATAATAATAATAATAATAATATCTTTTCTTTAATAAGCGCCTGACAAACGCACTAAGTATCGTTCAAGAGCAAAAACAATGATCGCGCGTTTGATGTTATTTTGCAGCGCTGTCATTATTGTCTGCGCGTATTATTGTCAGTGTTGCGTGTTTACGTCATGTGTAATAAACCTGTGCCTAGGTAGATGGAGTTACGTTACAATTGAGTGGAATTGTAGGACGTTTAATAAAAGTTGATATACTACGTGACGTGTGGTGTTGTAGAGTCATTTCAGCTGACGTTGGTTGGTTGGTTGGTTGGATGGATGGATGGATGGATGGATGGATGGATGGATGGATGGATGGATGGATGGTGGGATGGATGGTGGGATGGATGGTGGGATGGATGGTGGGATGGATAGATGGATGGATGGATGGATTGATGGACGTATGCACTAGTGAGTGGATTGACGAACGAATCGATGGATGATGAACAGATGGATAAATGGATGGATAAGTGAATGGATGAATGAATGAATGGATGGCGAACGGATGGCTGGATGAATGCGTGAATGGATATATGGATGCATGGGATGCATGGATGGACTCGTGAACTTGTGGATGAATAGATGGATGAAAGGCTGGACGGATGGATGGATGGATGGATGTATGGATGTGCATGAATGGATGGATAAAGGGCGTATAGTACGGTACGTTAAACAAAAGCTTTAAAACGATTGGCGAAACAGCTCTTTTCCTGCGTCGATCTTCATGAAGCCTTCACTGAACGGACAGTGTGTTCATCTGTCGTCAACTTCTGAAAAAATTAGCTGTAAAAGAATACCACTAAAAGAATTAAGGGTGTCGGCACGGTGTTTGAGGGTATGGGGAGGCAATCGGGTTGGGTTCAGAAGTGTTGAAAGGAGTATAACTAGGAATGGTTTTAGACTATACTTTATGTCCAAAGTAGACGGGGTAGGAGGATATACAGAGAACACGATCAGAAAGAGAATATTATAATGGATGGGACATGCATCGTATAAACAAGTAAAGAAGAACCAGTCAAGTGTTGACCTGAATTCATGATGGGAAATGAAGAAAGACTGATAGCGATGATCTTCGTTCTGCACTCGAGGTGACCTTGCTGTTCCCTTTGCACGCATTTCAAAGATACAACGTCATGCCTATTCAGTGGATGGGCCCATGGCACATGGAATAACCTTCCTTCGGATCTGCCTGTTCTTTTAACTAGAGACTCTGCATACACCTTTCACAAGCATTTGAGAACTGTTCTTTATCGCCGGATTTGGAATGGGAACGCCTTTGAGTAGGTATATTGGAGGAAGACTGGCGTTGGACTAAGACAAATGCAGAAGCTGCGTTTCCCGATGTGCAGACACGCAGGGTAAGGACTAAGTAAGTAAGTACCTTATGTCACCAATAATAATCAGCTTTAAAACGTGGTCCTGTAGTTTCTAAGATCCTTGTAGGAAAGATTCAGTTCTGCTTTACCTTGATAGAAGACCTTCTTTGGTAGTCTGCAGTCTGTCACCTACGTCATAAAAAAGCATTATTAGCCTACTGCATGCTGTTGCTACTGATGTCTCATTGACGCTGTTGTTGCTGTTGTTGTTGAGGGTAAATACTATACCGCTAAAGATTCTATTGATGATGATGATGATGATGATGATGATGATGATGATGATGATGATGATGACGACGACAACGATGACGACGATGATGACTATGATACTTGTGACATTAGTCATGCTTATGACGACAACAACAGTCAATCAACTATGCCATTAAAAGATAGAATGCCTTATTGCTGGTGTTGTTGTTAATGTTGTTACTGATGTTGATAAAATTATTGGTAATGGTGGTGATTATGATGCCGATGATGCCGACATCGATGATGCCAATGACAACAGCAGAGTTGAGACAATGTTGTTAAGTTATGACAATTAAATCCAAGATTCAAGGTATTTATAGGGATGCATACCTGTCCATTTGGTGGAATATTTGTCCGAATTGCCCTTTGATGAAGCGGCATTGTAGGCCGATAGTTGTTACGTATTGGAAACTTAGGGTGGTCCTCGTCTCCCTGCATTAACTCCCTCAACTGTGACAACTGACGGATCACAGAAGCAACACAGAAAACAGCGATACTAATACCACTGACATATCGTTTGCAAAATCAAAATCATTAATAATTAATTCACAAAGTCCTGTCAATCAGAGGCGTCCAAACCATGTAAGCCTTGGAGCAAATGCTTCATCCAAGAAATAGGGAAGGGGAAGACCTCACTGAGAAATTAGGGGGGAAGTTCAATTTTTTTTAATGTCGTACCATGGGAGGGGGAGCGGAGGGGAATTTGCTCCAATGACTTCAAGGGGGATAGACGCCTCTGCCGTCAATGTAGAATAGTGTTTGACAAGAAATTCTGAAATTTTCAATGATGACGCTTGCCTTGTAACCCGGAGAGTACGGGTTCGATCCTCCTCCCTGAGACGGTTAATATTTTAGGGGCCTTGAGCAAGTCCTTCACTCATAACCTCTCAGTGCAATCGATTGATGCTTGGTCATTAGTTGTGGCGCTTAATAAAAGCATAATAATTTTTTTAAATAAATAAGTGAGTCAAATTTGCTTGAAACATACACAAATGGTTTTCGCAACTACACAGCGGTTTTTCTCACTGCACTAAATAGGCTAACGGACCACATAATTATGCACACTGAAAAAATCCTGTCTCTTAGTTATTGTTAATCGGTGAGGTGTCCTTCTAGACATTTATATAGCGCCTACTAGAATTTCTTAAAAGCGTTCGTTTTTGAACACGTTATCCGAATAACAGGCTTACTGTTGAGTATCTTTACTTATTTGTGAATTTATTACACTCATCAGACGCGTAACATCAATGAATCTGAAGAGAGGGACAACTGTGCGAGTGACAACTTGCCCAGAGTAATACGCTCAGCCGGTTCAAACCGTCAGTCGTTGGTTACCTGCAGATCCAGAACACTAGCTTCATACTCGTATATATGGCATGGAATGGTCTGTATACGTACGTGTTGGCTTGTGATGTAGATAGGCTTATTGAAGATGACCCAGGTAACCGTCTCCAGGCAACCGGGTTGGCTGAGAGACCCCTCGTAGGTGACGTAGTCGTCCGTTTGTGGCAACATGGCACTAACCGACAGATGTCGTAATTCTACTTCCTGTCCTGTAAACATCGATTCAAATGACCGGGAGCATAATTTATGAGAGGTGGGGTGGAGCCGGTGATGATCACATCTAATTGTATGTTAAGATCACCATCATCGTCTTCGTCGTCGTATGGTTGTCGTCGTCATCGTCATCATCGTCGTCGTCGTCGGTCGTCGTCGTCGTCATCATCATCATCATCATCATCATCATCATCATCATCATCATCATCATCATCATCATCATGCCAATGCCTGCATGGATCAATACACACAACTAATGCAAGACCTTTTAAATATCTCTCAATTTGGCTGCACGTCATTGTTGTCTATAGATCCATCACCATACCTAGACAAATTCGTTTCAACAGTTTGGGGGTCTCGATACGGTAGTGGTTAGCGCGCTGGACTGTCCATCGAGAGGTCTGGGGTTCAACACCCGGCCAGGGCAGAAATTTGGTTCGAGATTTCTGCTTCCCCTGCAAACCCTATCCAACTCGTCTGTGATCAGGACATTGACTGTACACTGTCGGTGGGAAGTTGAGACGGCAAGGGAGAGTACTGGCCACCCGCTCTCATATGCCGAGGTTGAGAAAATGAAGTCGCTAACACTTTATACCCATGGCTGCCTCGGGACTAACTTAAAGGCTGCTCTTCTGTCATCATCATCATCGTCATTATCATCATGATCGATCATCCATGACAGATCGTAAGTGACCCCTACATTGTCTTGTAATCCAGAGTCCAACTGTCAGAGATGGGAAAATTACTTGAAAAAATGTAATTGAATTACAAATTGCAAATTACTTTGTGACATGAAATGTAATTTCAAATTACAAAATACATGGGAAATGTAATTGAATTACAAAATAACAAATTACAAATTGCGCAATTTTAAGTAATTTCAATTACGTAATTTCAACCATCCCTGCCAACTGTGGATATTATCTTTGACACCGGTCTTATTATCACCAAGCCCTTTCTACGACCGCTTCTTCTTCTTCCGTGCTTCTCAATATCCAGATTTTCATCTTTCTATCGTTTATGGTTCTCTGTGTTTGTGTCCGAATCATTCAGTTTCCTTCTGATGATCTCTGGGTGTCTTCTTCTATCTTCAGACTTCCTTTCACTTGAATCTTCTTATCCAGGCGAGCATCGCTTTGCACCAAGGATCGTTATCGTTATGGTAATCGTAAGCTCGGAAATTTACGAGGCGCCACTTTAAAAGATCAGCGCACTGCACCAGCTTATTGAAGAACGCTACGTCAAGTCAGAGAGGTTGTGCAACGATACCAAGGTGAAGAAAAAATCTGATAGAAATTCTGAACAAAATATCATAATTGCAAAGAGAGAGACACACACACACAGAGAGACAGAGAGAGAGGGGGAGAGACAGACAGACAGACAGACAGACAGACAGAGAGAACGAGAGAACGAGAGAGAGGGGGACAAGAAATTATTACCTTTGTATCGAATAGTCGCAAAATGTCTTACGATTCTGTCGAACTCAGCATTTGGCTGTTGATTGTCAATCTGAAAATTGATTAAAATTATTATTCTAATGAGGTATTGCAAGACAAAGACAGGAACAGACGAGGCAGATAATTATGCACAATGAGACCAGACAAGATGGGCCAATACCCACCAAACAGTTATCATTATAATTATATTTTTTATTGTAATCTCGCTCTCAGCTTGAACTGCAATTTAATATTCAATATTCAATTTTTATTTTTAGTTTTGCCGCCCTCCGGAATGTGCCTCCCCTAACGTGCCAGTATTTTCCGTAAGCATCATATGGGACCCATGTGGGCTTTATAGGAGTTCCATATAGGAATACCGAATATGTGTCCATATCATCCATATGGAATATGGGTCCATGTATAGGAATTTAAGCACCATGTGGCCACGGTCTCTTTTGCTGCTAGAGCATAATTATCCAGTTATGCACCACTCTAACGATCTATCAGCTGAGGCGCACACAAGACGAGGGCGATTCAAGGACAAATCACAATCTCACTCTGACATATACAGTATCTGTCCCATAAGTCATAGGGTAAGCTCGATCGATCGGAATTCGAATCCAGGACAGTGGAGCAGATGTGACAGATGAGAGGCCGCTTAGCACTTTGCCATGGCGTCGTCGCTGCCGCCAATGAGAACGCAGATTTCTTGTGATCCATTTCACGCTCCAGTCGTATGCGAGTGCATAAATTTCGCTTTCAAAATGAGACTTGGCGTAAACCGAATAGACGTGCACAAGTATATATATACCGCAATATTCTGTATATAATATATATATATAAGACTTATATATATATATTATGGCTGGGCGTGGAAGCATGCGCGTTAGGAAAAATCTATTGTCTTTTTGGTCATTTGTTGACCTTTGAGATAAAAGAGGAACTAGATGAAGATGAAGAAAGAGAAGAACAAGAAGAAGGAGGAGAAGAATCAGGCGATGATGATGCAGAACAAGAAAAAGAGGAGTGAAATGCAATGAGGAGATGAGGATGAGAAGGAAGATGCTGATCAATCAATCAATCAATATTCGTTTATTGAAAATAATCAAGCTGACACAGCCGCAACTTAAGGACAAGAAATAGAATACAGTTATGAAGATGTTTGGCTACACTAGGCAAAGATGCAGTGTCTTCTGGCTTCCTCTGTATCATCTGCTGCTGATCAGTGGCGGCGTCAGGATTTCAGGTTTTGGGGGCTAAAGCTCAAAAAGCCATGGTAAGTTATTCCCATTGGGATGCGACGACCTTTTTTTGCTTAAAACCTTTCCTTTTGGGGGCTGAACCGCAGTTAGGGGGGGCTAAGCACCCCCCAAGCACCCCCGGCGCCGCCACTGCTGCTGATATCTCGCAATGGGTGCAATCCTCGCAATGGATGCAGATGCTGTTCAGCCCATGGATCGTAACTTCTAATAATTAATTTAATGCCGGAATCGATTTAGTTTCTAGATTTACTCCTAGTCTTAAAAGTCGCACACGTGGTCCTTTTGCCTGCTCGTCTGTTTATCTGTCCGTCTGTCTACCTCTTTGTCCGTGTGTATCTGCGTCTATCTGTTTATCTCTCTTTCTATCTGTCTGTTTGACTTTCCTACGTGTTGACCCGCATGACACTATAAAACAGACAGACAATCAAACAGACAGATACGTTTACAACAGCCTATCTGTCACCCGTCCGTCCGTCCGCCGGTCTGTCTGTCTGACTACGTGTCTGTCTGTCTATGTGTCTGTCTGGCTATGTGTCTGTCTGATTATGTGTCTGTCTATGTGTCTATATTTCTGTCTGTCTATGTGTATATGTTTGCATGGCTGTCTATCTGCGTTCGTGGTGTTGTTGTCTGTCCTTTAGATTGGCTTCTATTGACTCCACGTGACCCGGAATTCATCGGAGTCGGAGATCCTTGCGATGAGCTGGACAAAGAATTAGCGCCCTCTCTCATTCGATTATCCGATCCATTTGCATCCGCTCCAACGGACATCCTTCAAACGTCCAAACGAACGGGATCCGCTCTCTCACTCTCATTCTCTCTCTCTCTCTGTGTCTTCCACTCTCTGTCTCTGTCGCTCTGTTGACCTCTCTCTCTCCTTTTTCTGCCTCTCTCTTGCAGGCTCCTTTCCTTCAGTCTGTCTGCTTTTCTATTTTCTTCTCTTTCTCTGTTTCTGTCTGATACTCTGTCTGTCACTCTGTCTATCTGTCCGTCCGTCTGTCTGTCTGTCTGTCTATATAACCTATCTGTCTGTCAGACTTGCAAAACCCCTAAAACTCGGCACAATACACAATAAACCTACATAATAGCGACAAGCGAAAGGAAGCATTGCGCCTATAATTATAGAGCGCTAATTCATTTGCAGACACATCCAAACTAAACAACAGACTTCAACAAATGCATGCGACTAGAAAGACGAGACGACTTTCGATTTAAATCTGATTTGCATATTATTATGAGATACAGACTGAAAGTAAGTTACATAAGATAATCAGTTGCTATTGTGATTAAATCTGCCTAAGAATAAAATAAGACCAACTAAAATAGAGACTAGAGCTGAGGATCGAGTAGTCTCCCGTTAATTAATAATAAGTCAACTTCGTTGCATTACGCAGACATGGGTATGAAGTGTTAACTTCATTTTCGTAGCTTCGGCACGTGAGGGCGGATGGTCAGTCCTCTCCCTCTCCCCTCCGATCTTCACACGGACAGTGTGAAGATATGGGAGAGGAAGCAGTTTCATGAGTTATAATTATGTAAGTATTAAATAAAATGGAGTGGTGGACTTTCAACAATTACTCCGGATATAGGGCCTATTATAGTGTGGCCTTAGTTTTAAGAAGTATTAAATGACATGGACTGTTGCACTTCCACGAAAATAGGGCTATTATGCTATTAGCTCGGCCAAAGTTATATAGATTGGATTTCCACGATTTCCCCTTGTATATATATATATATATATATATATATATATATATATATATATATATATATATATATAGAACCTATTAGCGTGGCAAAAGTTATAAGAAACGGACGGTTGGATTTCCACGACTTCCTCTATATATGGCCTCATGTAGACCGCTAAAAAGTCCAATCTATATCCGCAAGACTTTTTGACCAATTTATCTACAAAATTATAGTCTCAGTTTGCAGCATTTATCTTTATGCGTCTGAAATTTTAGCGACGATGTTGACCTGGTTTAAAATGATGTCTTGCAAGAACTTCTTCCGTTCTCGTTTTTCTTGTTTGCGAACCTTATTGGATTTGATCTGAATATCTGTTGGTTATTTTCATCTTTTTGATCTAGCTCTCATCTGACAAATAATTGAACCTGCCTTTGCTAGCAGACTGACGATGGCCAGTCCATTGGTAGAGAGCAGGGCCTGACTGAGATTCGAATGCAGCTCCGCGTTGTATCCGATGACCTGAATCTAAAACGCATTGACAATTATAGTCACTTCATCCAGAGCAGGAAATTAAGCAAGAGATTTAACATCACAACTACGTACCTGCATAGGTACGAACATAGCTACGGACGTAAACACTAACAGTTGCAATACTTTTAGTTTTAAGGCTACTCATATAATTTTTATAGTAGGCCTATTATTTGTATACATGACGTTTATTTATATATCGATTTAAAGAAATACCTTTAATATTTAGATAAACAAAACTCTGCATATATAAGCCATGATATAGCGCCGTGTAGGTTTGTTAAAAGGCGCTATATAAATGGCCAGATACATACATACATGCATATACACACAAGCCTTCTAACAATGTTGAGAAACAAATATCCTCTCTGGCCTCTGCCTTAGCCTAGGTATGTGCAACATTTTATAAATAACATTCGGATAAATATTCCCCTCTGCGTACGACCCTAAACCCGATCATCTTAATACAACAGCCCCTCTCTGTCTTTCTCTGTCTCTCTCTGTATATATATATACCTATACACATGTATATATACAGTATATCAATCAATCAATCGATCAATCAATCAATCAATCAATCAATGCGTTTACTGATTTCCATAAAACGTAAACAGAATATCAATGTAGCAGCACAGTCATAATAGGTACATTGAACAAATTAAATCTTCATAATTATTTTTTAATTTGGGTAACGTTCAATGGATATGAACCTCAGCTGGGAAATGTGATCCGTTGATCGTATGTTCAGATCCGGTTTCGTCTACGCTTCCGAAGTGAACGACGACCTGTACCACTCGGTACTGGTACGACAGAGGACCACCGCTGATGTTGACGTAGCTACTGCTCGAATGATCCACCATCAGACTGATGTCATGACCCGTATTCACGAGCACAGCACCTACCTGTATGTAAGACATCAGGTATTTCGATGACATTACGCACTGTATCCAGGTGAGGTAGAGTGAAGACACGGTAAGATAAACGAGGGTAAGAGCGATGGTAATGTAAATTAAGGTAAGGCGAGGAAGGTGAGATGACGCAAGTTATGTAAAGTAGGCAAAATATGTCAGCGTAAGATGAGATATGTATTTCCTCAGCGTATTTGAAAACTGAAAACCAAATGGTATAGGTTGGTTAGTCTACGACTTGCAAGTGTGAGAAGGGACGAAGCCAAATTGAAAAGTAAGAAGGAAACTACATCAATAGTAAATTGTTAGATTAATACTTTCAATAATTATAATTATTGTTAATGACGTCCAGATGATTTTGAGATGATGATGATGAGGAGGATGATAATGACGACGACGACGACGATGATTATGATGATTATGATGATGATGACGACAATGATGATGAAAAAAAGAACTTTGATGACGATGAAGTTTTGCATGGCTGTGATGATGACCACGACGAAGTTAAAGCGTTCGTGCATGGTCGTCTGAATGACGAGACTGACGAGACTGACGAGACTGACGAGACTGACCAAACTGACCATACTGACCAGACTGACCAGACTGACCAGACTGACGAGACTGACGAGACTGACGAGACTGACCATACTGACCAGACTGACGAGACTGACGAGACTGACCAAACTGACCATACTGACCATACTGACCAGACTGACGAGACTGACCAGACTGACCAGACTGACCAAACTGACCATACTGACCAGACTGACCAGACTGACGAGACTGACGAGACTGACGAGACTGACCAGACTGACCAAACTGACCAGACTGACCAGACTGACCAAACTGACCAGACTGACCAGACTGACCAAACTGACCAGACTGACCAGACTGACCAGACTGACCAGACTGACCAGACTGACCAGACTGACCAGACTGACCATACTGACCAGACTGACCAAACTGACCAAACTGACCAAACTGACCAAACTGACCGGGTGTCTGTCAATCGTGAGAGGTTTGAGACGAGGATCGTAGAGGATCGTCTCAGGATCGATGTCAACTGGCGATTGGCGTTTCCCTTTGCTGCACAGGCTCCACTCGGGGTTCACCAAGCCCCAGAACTCCGGCCCTGTTCACCAATCAACCAACAAACCATCCGAAGTAGTGATCTGGTTATTGCTTTTCAATGAGGAACGGAGTTCTGGCAGTTGGTGATTCGAATTTCGGTCTCAAACCATCGGAAATTCAAAACACTAGCCTCTAATACTCAGGCCCTCATGATTACCAGTCAACTACTGAATCTCAAAAACCATCGGAAATTCAAAACAACAACCTCAGAACTACTGCCATGTTCAGTATAGTTCACCAATCACCAACGAGATCGCAGAACATTCGACAAATAATTCACCCATTCATCAGGACCGTTTTTAGGTCGTCGTAGGCCCTACGCACTCTTGCATTCGTAGAACCCAACTACCAGGTCTGCATTAAAGCTAAACGCAAAATTACTCATTCACATTATGTTTGATCATGTTTCTCAAACGCACCCAGTTTTGATAACTTAACTTTAAATTACTATCTCAAAGTTAAACTGTTTCAGTACAATTACAACAATTATTAAGTTAGAATTTAAATTTCTTTTTTTCATTTTCGCGTCAAATTCAATCATTAAACTAATTTTTTTCAATATTTTTATATCTCATTTTCATATTTGCGTATAGGCCCCCGACAGGTTCGTATACTGTACCTAATGGATAATACGGCCCTGCCATTCATGAGCTCGCACCTGTATTCACCCCACACCTGTATAGTAAGCTACTAAATATCTGTAGACGCCTCCATGCCAATTATTTTCTTTCGACCATCAAATCCACAAAAGGATTCCATTCCGTCGTATTTTAACGATGTGATGCAATTTGGCGCTTCATACAACCCTACTATAACAGTCTCTCATTCTGTTCATTTCTGTATCGATTTATAAGCTTACAGGCCAATGCATATATATATATATATATATATATATATATATATATATATATATATACGTATATAATAATATCGAATTTATTAAAGTCAATTGCATAGGCCCCATATAGAATTGTGTAATGTATACTTGGCTGACCTTTGACTAACAGCCTACGATGTACAGCATACGTATTATCAATGGCATATCTCTAAACTTCAAGCTTGCTATGTTTCTTTTTTGCTGTTTCTTTTGTCATTATGTGGTATACATGAATAAAAGAATTGAATTGAATTAAATCTCCGCAATATCTATATCTACATACATGTATATACAAAAGCCGCGTCAAAAGAGACCAGCTTAATGGCGGCGCTATAGAAATAGATAGAATTAACCAGTAGCGGCGCCAGGATTTCAGGTTTGGGGGGGGGGTAAAAACCCCAATTCCTTCCCTTTCTCCCCTCCTCTCTGGCATTGGCAGTGATTTCCCACTTTTGTTGGGGGGGGCTGAGCCGACGATAGGAGAGCTTCAGCCCACCCTATAGCCCCTTGCTGGCGCCGCAACTGGAATTAACGCTATAAACATGCAGAGAAATAAGCGGGCTCATAATTATATCTGTACACCGACATACAAATATCTATGTACACGTAGCCTATAATATACGTCGTATATTCATAATACATCTGTATTATGGAGATGCACTTGCACAGCATATAAATGTATAGGCCTTATAGATCTGTCATACACCACCTACATGTATAAAGAAAGCGGTGGTTATATATATATATAATTGTATATGTATATGTGTATGTATGTAGGTATGACCTGGTATGTATATACGTGAAGCCTATATGCATGTATACGGCTGCTCTCTTGGTGTTTAGTTTTTCGGGTCCGAGTCTCCGATGGTCGGCTTCTGATCTCGAACCAGATACATCTCTATACACCTGCTAAAAATTACAGCCGAATCGACCCCGTAATGCACATAATGCAACTATTTTACAACATAGCATATACATATGCTATGCTGAGAAATAGTGTACGCTATTGTATATTACGTACTTTAATTATAAGATCTGTGCTATCACTTAGTGACACTTACATATGCTGGTATTTAGATACGTGCTATAGGCCTAATTAAGATGTATGCTATTACATATGTGTACTACATAGATGTTATTTTGCTGTTACATCTTAAGCTATAATGCTCTTATACATGCTATCATAGAAGAAATTATAAAACTTATATGAATATCTATACTGTATGAATATAATTACATCTATATATTATGCGGTTCGTTATAATTAGTTTGGTTGATGTGGTCTGATTCTACCTGGCATATCTGGGTAATGGCCTGTCATCTCAGCGTCGTTTATAGTCGTACTATGTTGCTAATTATCTCGTTAACTCCCGATTCGAGACGAACTGATGAGCTTTACAAGGGCTTCAATCAAAGGCACCGACAGAAAACGAAATCTCGACTGTCTTCAGCGCCGCCTGCAGAGATATCTAATAATGCACTGACGACTACATCAGACAAAGCTACCAAGAGAATTCCAAGGGTACACGGCTGTCTTTGTTCACGTATCCCTGTCTGTCTGGCTGTCGGTCTGTCTGCCTATGTGTCTGTCTGTTCGTCTGTCTGTTTGTCTGTCTGTTTGTGTGTCTGCGCATGTGTGTGTATGTAGGCCTACGTATTTATGTACGTACTTATGTCTGGCTGTCTTGTCCGTCTGTCTGGCTGTCTGCCTGTGTGTCTATGCATATATGCATAAACACACACATGTATAATGACACAGAAAGACAGTAGGCCTATGTATGTATGTATCTATGTATGTACGTACGTATGTCTGTCTGTCTTGTCTGTCTGACTGTGTGTCTGTGTATATGTCTGCCTGTTTGTCTATGCATATGTGTGTAAACAGTGTATGTAGGCCTATGTATGTATGTCTGTATGCCTGTCGTACATCGTTTATTATCCGTCTAACTGGCGCATCATTTTCATTAGTGAGAAATATTCTTTAATTAAAAATGAGTTAACTGATCGTCAATCTATTAACTCATCCATCAACCTACCAACCAACTCATCCATCCATCAATTCCACAACAAGACATCCGTCAACCCACCCACTCGTATACACTCACTATACATTCATTCAGCAAGACAGATACCCATTCGTGCACCCATCAATCAATCCATCCAGCGAATCCACCCACCCGCTCACCCACCCATCCATTCATCCATCCACCCACCCACCCACACTTTCATCCATCCATCCATCCATCCATCCATGCATCTATCCATCCATCCATCGATCCATCCATCCATCCATCCATCGATCCATCCATCCATCCATCCATCCATCCATCCATCCATCCATCCATCCATCCATCCATCCATCCATCCATCCATTCAACCATCCATCCATCCAGCCACCCATCTATCCATCAATCCATCTGTCTTTCCATCCATCCATACTTTCGTCCATCCATACTTCCATTAACTGCGTCATATATATATATATATATATATAATATATATATATATATATATCTAATAAGGCCGCAAGCACAAGGAAATTGATACAATAAAACGGGGTTGTTCTTTGCCCTCGTTCATCCTTCATTTCATCATGACATGACTTCCCCATCCATCTACTCATTACTTTTCCGCTTCCATTCCAATCCCCATCCACAATCCCTCCCTCAACTAATCCTTCCATGGCGCAGTCTCAAGCCATTTACCTGCGCACACCGCGGCTACCTGAGACTGATTTTCGACAGCTAAATATTTGAACCAAAGTTCAATTCTGTGGAAGATGATGACTACATAATAATTATACAGACACACACAAGCACACAAACGCACACACAAACACCGGCACGGACACATACACACACATAGACACAAGCACACACACATAATATATATATATATATGTATATATATATATAAATAAAAGCAATATTCAGCAACTCTTCGGGTAGTTTCTAAGAGCCTGAGGGATTATTTCTAACACTGGAAAATATATATATATATATATATATATATATATATATATATATATTTAGGCCTATATATAAATATATTTTGTAGATATTTATTTATGCATCCAAATGCACATGCATTCTATTCTCGTAATAGCCTACGTAGGCTATGTACAACAACAACAGCATAAACAGCAGCAAGAACAACAACGACAACAACAACGACAATTAACGACAATCTACTTATTGGGTCTCTTTCCCAACAAATCGCACATTGTCGTCATCTCATCATCTTCGTTGTCGACGTCGTCATCATCATAGTTATCATCACTTCTGTTGTCCTAATAGACTGCAACGTGTTTTTACCAGATATTCCCTCGTATGACCACCATTCGGACCAAGAAGATCCTGAAACTAAATCGAAAATTACCCACGATTAATTAATTAATGTAACCAGAGAATGATTATTGTGGACGATAGACAGTGACTACGACTAAAATGATGACTATGATTGTGTCGATGATATAATGATGATCCTGATGATGATAATATAAAACAGTCCTAGAAAGCAATGAAAGCAACGGTTACGGAACTTAGTCAGCTAAAAACAGCAATATAGTTCACTTGATGGCATATTTCTGGCAACAGAGTATACAAATGAAGTTGAATTGCCCTACTAAATATAACACATGGTTGGTATAGTTTTGCTATTTAACGACACTGTGCCATAACAAAGATGATTAGCGTCGCCCTCCTTATTTCTGCAGGTTTGGGACTGGCAGTACCACAGTTAGTGTAGCGACGGAGTTCACATAGCCTACTGTATACTAGGCCCTATATGCAATCGATATTTATCCTCACGAGTCTCAAATCTCAATTGCTTCTCGGAGAAGGACACGTTACACAGGTCTGCATGAATCAAGGTTTTTTTTCAATCAAAGATCTTCATTGGCACCAAAGAACGTTGCAACATAACAGAGTAACAGTCATCTCACAAAATATACATCAAATAGGTTAAATCGTAATAGATTGAACTCATTAGCGTCGCCACGGGGGCAAAAGGGGCAGCTGCCCCCAACCGTGGTCAGGCTGGGTCCTGGGATTCGTGCAAATCCGGTGAGTTTTTTAAGGGGGGGGGGTACCCTATGTGGTGTGTGGCATTTTACATTGAAGGTCCTCTTCTCCTCTTCCAAAGTTTGTTTTCTTTTCAAAGACTAATCACTAATCAACAGGTGACGGATTGTGCTTTACACAAAATATACAGAAGAATAGGGAAAAGTCCAATGTTGTTTATCTCTCCTATTCGCAGTGATGAGTCATGATGAGGTGACCTATTTACACCAGTCACACAGCGCATTCCAACAGGCTGCCCAAGACAACATGTGGAAATTATTAGTATGCCTGCCTCTTTGAGCGACATCTTCGCCCGCCAATTCTCGCTCAACGGGTGCACGCAAAAGCAAGCATCAGTGTGTGCGTGTGTTTGTGGCGTTCATTCGAACGGGCGAGCACTGATGAAGGATGTAAGCCAATCAATTCATTGAAAAATGAGCAGGGTCGAGGCCGTATACGGTCACTATATGAAAACGCGAACATTTAACATTTAGCTACGAGTCACAGTTGGCTCGTATCAGCGCTGAAATAATAGAACAATTTTGTTCCTATGACAGCTTAAAGTGCTACCATTACAGTGTGGAAATTCAAAAAATTTTAAGTGACGCTCATTTCTCTGTCCCCCTATGCCTTGCCCCCCCAACCTTGAAGCTCTGGCGACGCCACTGATTGAACTAGACAACATTCAATGGGTGCCGAAAGGAGGAGTCCAAAAGGGACCAAAGTCCCGCTAGGAAGGGCCACCTATATAACTTGGATCAGTTTGAGACAGCAGTAAAAAATAACTGTTGTGATTGTCATGGATATTCAATAGGACCATTTCAAAAGAGGACATTATTTTACTTAACTTTAACTGTCTTAACTACAGACAGATGCTTCTACAAACCTGGCTGAACCACAGACATATGCTTCAGCAAAACAATAATAATAACCAGTTAATCAAATCTCTTAATATTGCTTCAAAATATAAAGTTTAAGCTCCTTCTTGAAATGTGTAACGCGCTACGGGAGAAGTCTGGGAGAAGTAAACCCGGAACCTACATAGTCACAATGTCCAGTCTGCTTCAGATGCGCCTCAACAGATCCGATTTCAGGATTTCCTCATCGTTATTCTAGCTAGCAAGAGGATAAGAAGTTGTGTGGAACATTTCGGGGAAGAACACGTCCGCCTCATACTTAATTGCCTGGATAGACTATTATACTGCATAGTAGGCCTAGTATGCTGTATTGTTGTAAACTGCATTGTGGTATTCTGTATTGTTGAATACATTGTTGTTGTATTTGTGTATTGTTGTATCATGCATTGCAGTATACTATATTATAATAATATACCGTGTTGAAATGCACTGTGTTGTCTCTGGTGGTCCACAATCAAGAAAACTTCCTAAGTTTGCTAAGTCCTAAGTCATGAGCATTCTAATAAAAGTTTCCTTGCCTGTGTGCGCAGCGCTGAAGACGGTCTGTAGAACCCAGATCCGACCGATGAGGGTCGAACGACCTCCAGTGTCCATGTCGATGGCGCTACTGTGCGAGGAGACGAAGACAATTGTCTTGGACATTGCTTCCAGTCGCCATCAACTCCTCGGGCGTCATCTACGCATCACGACGACAGAGCCTGAAGCACCGCCGTGGTAGCCATGGAGACGAGCAGCCTCAGCAGCAGCAGCAGCAGCATCTGAATAGCGCGCATTAATCCTTCCTAGCTCTTCCATTCGACTTCGACTTCGACTCCTCCTCCTTCTCCTCTTCCTCATCCTCTTCCTCCTCCTCTTCCTCCACCTCCTCCTCCACCTCCTCCTTGTCCTCCTGCTGCTCCTCCTCCACCTCCTCCTCCTTCTCCTCCTCCTCCTCCTCCTCCTCTTCCTCCACCTTCTCCCCCCTCCCCTCCTCCTTCTCCTTCTCCTCCTACTCCTACTCCTCCTCTTCCTCCTCCTCCTTCTCCTTCTCCTCCTCCTCTTCCTCTTCCACCTCCTCCTCCTCCTCCTCCTCCTCCTCCTCCTCTTCCTCCAGGCTTCTCCTCCTCCTCCTCCTACTTCTTTCCTCCTGCTTCTCCTCCTCCTCCTTCTCCTCCTCCATTTCCTCCTCCTCCTCCTCCTCCTCCTCCTCCTCCTCCTCCTCCTCCTCCTCCTCCTCCTCCTCCTCCTCCTCCTCCTCCTCCTCCTCCTCCTCTGGAATTGATGGAATTCGCGAATAGGTTTCGACGCGCAGTCGATAGACTCCTCTCAGTTAATTGCTAATCAGAGCTCATGCGGATCCAGAGACAGACCAATCCGATCGAGGGCGGATCAAGGGATCCAGCTAACTTTTAGACTGGTTCTAGATCTATTGGGATAATCCGACCGCGCACTCCTTTGGCTCGATCCTTTGGTCACTCGTTTTTCTTTCTTAAAAGCATTACCGTGGCATTGTGTCATTATTTAGAATAATTAAAAATCTTGTGAATTGAATTTGAGGTTTTTAAAATCGTCGTTTTTCGATGTTGGCAAAAAGGAGAGTCCATAACTCGGAAGCAGCTACTGAGCTACCATAGGCCTAATATTATTGTATTGTATTCAAACATTTAAAAAGCGCAATCGACTATAAATGATCAGCTATCGACTATAAATGATCAGTTATCGACTATAAATATCAGCCATCGACTAGGCCCTATAGCCTATATAAATATCAGCCATCGACTGTAAAATCAGATATAGGCCTATATATTGACTATAAATTATTATAAATATCAGCCATCGACTACAAATATCAGCAATCGACAATAAATATCGGCAATCGGCTCTAAATGATAAGTTGTCGACTATAGGGGGGCCCGTGGCGCATTGGATAACATCTGGCACAGAGACCGAGAGGTACCGAGTTCGAGCCCCCGTTGGGCGGATATGCTTTAAATTGTAGGCTGCTATTAGCGCCGTTGTATTGCAAGCTGTCTGTTCTGTTAGTAGTTAAGATTTCAATTGCATAACATGTAAATGTAGCTTACAGCGCAGTGCGTTTGTCAGGCGCTTATTAAAGAAAAGATATTATTATTATTATTATTATTATTATTATAATTTGCGACACAAAAAGTGCAGCATAATGTGAAAAATCACGGCAATCACGGCAAATGCTGAAATTCACGGCATTCACGGCAAACGCGAAAATTTCCGTGAATTCGTGATTTTCGTCCATACTCATAGCTGATTTTTATTACGACTCCACGCCATGGAACAGAATTTCGAAAATATATAGGCTACTAGTCTTGTCTACGCGTGGTTGTAGTAAAGAATGTGGTTGGCCGTTCTGAGCTTTCGTAGATTTTGGGCTACGGTCATTTGCGTTTTAATAAACGTCTGCAGTTCTATTACGTTTGAGTAATTTAATAATTTTGCAATCTCCTCGTACAAAGCTTTTGTTAAGTTTCATTTTGCTATTCTATAATATTCATTCGAAGGTGGCTAAATCTTTAATATAATTTGCATGTGTTCATTGTTCTATTTCTGGCGAGTTCAACACAATGTATTATCGCTCACTTCTTAACACGCACCAAGCCGAGTGTCTTACATGTTTTACGTTGTAAATGATAGAAAGACGCGTTTATGGCAAACTTATAGTATCGGGGTCTGAAGGATATAGTGCGTAAGTTTACTGGTGTCGTGAGTGTGGGTAAGGGTTAGGTTAGGCGTCGTGAGGAAGGGTTAGGGTTAGTGTCGTCGTTACAAAATCCGGGTGCGGGCCGAATCCCCGAAACCCGAATCCCGAAAGGTATTTCGGCCGGATCCCCGAAATTGATTTTCTAAGTCCGACCCGAATAAACATCATTAACAAATACATATCTGAATAGGCAGTATATCGTATACATCAATTACAAGGCCACTCTAGGTCTTTGGCATGTTTACAATTTAAATTTGAATAGCTCGGCCGCTTTCTAGAAAACTGTTTTCGGGAAATCGGGCTTTTGTCTGTTTTCAGCGTTTTCGGGGATTCTGGTTTCGGGGATTCGGGGATTCTAGTCTGTAACTTCATACTGCTGTTAGTCTGATGGAGTGCACAATAACCTAGTGGTTAGTGCACTTGACTGTTAACTGAGAAGTTGAGGGTTCAAATTCCTGCCAGAGATGAAATTTACTTCAAGATTTATGTCCCATTTGCACCCAGCCAACTCAGCTATAACGAGTACACTGACCATACACTGTCGGAGGGAAGATCAGACCGCAAGGGAGAGGATTGGCCACCCAATGCTAATACACGGAGGCTAAGAAATGAAGTCGCTAACACTTCATACTCCACTCTGTTCTCTATAATAATGTACAAGCACCCCTGAGCACTGAACATCTAGGGCTGACCCCGAAAATCCGGCGTTCGCGCAGCATGCCCAAATATACTGTATAATCCTTCAGCCCACGATACTATAAGTTTTCCGGGTTTATTGCTGCGCTACAATAGTGTATGCCAAATGCTATTTAGACTTTGCAAAACTTATAGAATGTTATGCAATATGGTCTGTAACCGATACTTTTGGTCAAGGTCGGAAACTGTAGAATCGCCAGTATTACGACAGCAGAGATACAGATCTAGGTTTTTTTATGTGATGCATCACTTGATGATCAAGGTTTTGTGCAAAAATATTCAGTTTTATTTTAATCTGTGTGACTGCATCTCATAAGCAACTTGATGTCAGGATGGTGTTAGGATTCCCTGAAACTGTGTGAGTTGTTTTTCAGGCTTGTGAAACATGAAGCTGTTGGCTTTTGCCATAAGCTGTTTGGTGCTGTTAAACATTCTGGTTGAGACAACCAACCCAGAGAATGAGGATTTTGAAGAGGACGACTTTGAGAGTAGCAATAGTCTAGACGATGCAACGGTGAACCAAGAGGAAGACGACAAAACGGATGAACCACCTACATTTCTTGAAAGGGTGAAGAAGCATTTCATCCTATGCTGATGATTGTAAATCTTTGTAATCTCTCATAGCAAAATCTTTTTAATCTCTCATAGTAAAATCTTTTTAATCTCTCATAATAAAATCTTTCTGATATCTCTCAGCTATCTGTTATGTAGCTGAACCTTTGAGACACCTTGAAAAAGGCTGTATACAAAAAGCCCACATAGATACAAGCATGCATACATGTACATATGCATACAGTTGCAATCTCCAAATTTGTAAAGTGCTATTCTAAAGCTAAGCATAGGCTACAGCTTTTTCGTGAGTGCTGTGTCATGTGAGCGGAGTTTTCTAGAGGTTTCTAAGGAAGATGCAAGTCTAGTTGAGGAGGTAGAGAAGCTGCTGTGTCGAGTTTAATTAAGTATGATAAAGCGTGGCACTAGATTGGATGGATTATGGTAGGCATTCTTGAAGAGGTGGATCTTCAATTAGAATGTAAAGCCAGTGGGGTGATAAGTAGAGGACCCTGAAGCAGATCTATATAGTGGGTGGTGGTTTTGGGGGACCGAGAATTTGTGGAATTCGGGGAAAGATCGTTCTGGAGTCGAGATGCAGTGTGGCATGTGGATCGGTTGGACAACTTGAGGCGAGTAGTCACGGAGGATGTGAGAGAGGAGGAGGATTGCATAGAGTTGCATGGCTGGATAGTGAAGAGTTTACGAAGTTTCTTGGGGGTGGAGTATTGTAGGGAGTTGTAGCTAGTGATAGGACTTTGAAGTGGATACATTACATACTTAGTGCTTACATCCAGTCACAGCACTTGCTTGAAGAGTGATGCAGTGTAGAACTTCTTTGGATTAGATTAGGTGAAGTAGCCTAGCTGTTGTACCAGCTGACGACCGATGTGGTAGCACGGCTAAATACAATGTGTCTGGCATCAATCGATATTCGCTTTGAATTGAAACGACATTGCACAGATATATGGAAGTTGGTGAGCTTTTCATTTGGCAGGAGACTCAAATGGTTGACTTTGAAAATTCTTTGTTTTCTTTTAGCCTCTGTATAAGCCACCAGTTGCAAGTGGTAACGTGTTTTTCGCGGAGGCCTTTGAATCTCAGGAGGCTTTTCAATCAAGGTAAATGCTAGCAGTGGATAAATTGTGCACAAATTCTTTTGAATCTGTGTGTTCATGTATGTCTTGAATATGCAAAAAGAGCCCACAATTAGAACATAGTTATGCATATCATCACTATGGTGAATGTAAGGAGAAGCGGTTAAGCATTGGCCATGTGTTAATGGTGTATCTCTGTAACTGGACTCTCTGTAATGTACTGCTATAATTTCTATATAATCTGCATAGAATATAGTCATAGTTTCAAATGCTTGACCTCAAAGTATAACACAATGTTAATTAGTATGGAGAGTATCAATTATGGCGTATTTCTTATATTTATGACAAGTGTTGCAGAGAGGATCTGTTTTGAAATAATTTTAATCTGAAGCAGTTTACCAAGACTTCTTTGAGCTTTGCATGTTGTTTTAGGTGGATTAAGTCGAGGGCAAGAAAGGACGGTGTGGATGATTCTGTGGCAAAATATGATGGTAATGATTACTAAGTGTATTATTTTATCTCAAATGGTTCTTATAAGCAATGTTCAGTGCTCAGGGGTGCTTGTACATTATTATAGAGAACAGAGTGGAGTATGAAGTGTTAGCGACTTCATTTCTTAGCCTCCGTGTATTAGCATTAGGTGGCCAATCCTCTCCCTTGCGGTCTGATCTTCCCTCCGACAGTGTATGGTCAGTGTACTCGTTATAGCTGGGTGCAAATGGGACATAAATCTTGAAGTAAATTTCATCTCTGGCAGGAATTTGAACCCTCAACTTCTCAGTTAACAGTCAAGTGCACTAACCACTAGGTTATTGTGCACCCCATCAGACTAACAGCAGTATGAAGTTACAGACTAGAATCAACTTCAGGAAATTGATCTTGGAATTTATTCCACTGAAAACTATTTACTTTCTTAGCACTCTTTAGGCTAGCATAAGGAATGCTTTATTTAGTTTCTTTTGAAGCAGTGCTATATACATTTCTTACTGCAGATACAAAAATTATATTCGTTATATATATATATTCTGAATGGTATGAATTAAATAATGTGTTGCGACCCACTATTTTACTTCGGCATTTACATGTCTAGGACCTTAGTGAACATTCATCCCTGCATCAGGCTCATTTACTGACTTTAAATGCATAATAATTGCTTTAAATAAAACATAAAATTATTGCTTTAAATGAAAATTTTAAATGAAGAGAATACCAAGATGTGTGTGGCTGTTTGTCACTAATGTTCAAGTACAAATTAATAAATTAAACAGAGGTAATTGAGCTAATGACTGAATCGCTTGGTTATTGTTTAACTCTGGTGGCGATTGCGGTCGAAATCGACCGCATTGGGAAAACCTGGTCCCTCGAATTATAATTACCTATATTTAGAATTGTCTTTACATCTAAAAGTAACAGACTCTGGTGATGTGAAAAAATTTCCTGCATTAGGTTTTTCCATATATTTACACTACATAAATCACGATTTTCACTGCTAATCTGCAGGTTTGTTTACGTTTGTTGTTTAAATTTTAAATCCCTCCTGGCTTGTGGAAATCTCAGCAAAGCGAGGATTTTATAGAACCACGTATGTATTGAAGGGTCTTGAAATGGACTATTTTGAAGATTTTATACATCTTGGAACTTGAGATGAACAATGACGGCGGACATAAGCTTTTCGGGCTCTGACCGTTAAATTGACCCAAGCTACAGTGATTCTATCTTGCTAGATGTTGATTTACAGAATTATTGCCTTTATGAATCTGTTTGTAGTTATTTGCAAGTTCAGGTTTATACAGGGAAAGTTGACACTGAGATTGAGCATGGTCTTGCTTATCGGGTGGTTTTTGATTTGATGGTTGAATATTTGAATAAAGGGTCCAAGCTGTTCGTAGATAACATCTATAGCAGCTATCAGTTACATATTGATTTATTGAATTGTAAAACAGGTGCATGTAGTAGCCTACAAGCTGTTCATGGATTACTTGTATAGCAGCTATCAGTCATGTATTGATTTATTGATTGTAAAACAGGTGCATGTGTTAGCCTACAGTTAGGCCAAATAGGAGGAAAGGCTGTCACATAAGAAATATTGAATGCAATTGGCTTATCAGCTGGTGCCACCCTTGCAGAATAGCAATTGGATGGCCACCTGGAAGAACACCTGTGAGCTCTGATTTTTTGGATTAAGGGGCAAACACTTTGCTACTTCTAAATTGCCTAAATGAAGTTGTTCTGTTTGTGCTAATCAAAAACAGCTGGTGGCAAATATAAGCAAACAAAAACTTAATTTTTGTGAAAAGTGTCAGAAATATGTTTGTCATAAATGTGTCCTGGCCTTTCATACATGATCCTCTCTGAACTGAACTACTTTATTTTTATGGCAAGAATTGTTTTTTTTAATTTGCTCTATGTGTGCCTACTTTTATTAGTGTTCTTTCACATTATATAATGGTGATGAATTTTTCTTAGATTTTCAAATAAAATATTAGCATTTTGTATTGCTTAAAGTTTGTCATGCGCTGTGAAGTACTTTATTGCCATTATGAACTTCTGGATGTCATAGTCTTGTGAAGAATTTAAAATGGATTCAGATGATATATAATTATGCCTATGTTGTGATGATCTTTAAGTGAAAACTTATTCATAAACTATTCGGGGTAAAATTGTGCGAAACAACACAGCCGCCAAAGAGTTAACAAGTGAATAATTCAATTTAACTGGCATCGTGGAATGCTTCTTCAGATTGTCTGCTGTACCTTTGAGTTTAAGGCCAATTGTATTAAATTAATTAAACGATATTAATTAAATGATCTTTATTATATCACCGTCAATTAAAGTGGATTAAACACTGTACTTCTCTGTCTTGTGAAATGCACTGAATCTAACTCGGATGATTTGGTTAATGTGATTGTAATCAGGCGAATGGAGCGTGGAAGAAGCAAAGGAGAACTCACTTCAAGGAGACCTTGGTCTTGTTTTAAAGGCAAATTTTTATTCTGCATTTTACATTCTTAGAAAACTAATAATTTGTTTGCTACTGTATTTGTATCAGCCATTCGTTAATTTTGTACAATTTTCTTGGTTTTGCTTATATGTTATATCTTGCTTGGGCTTTAATGATAAATTTCTAGTTAAATAATAATGTGCTAATAATTTGTTGTTTATGTTATTGATACAGTATCAGTTTTTAGTATTAAATCAGAGTTTTGTGACTCGCCAGTGACTGGTTGTCCTGTGAGGTGTTTGTCTAGTTAGTCATCTTTTTAAAGTTTTGTCATACGATGTGTAATTGCAAGGTTCTGTTTTTTTTAGAATCTCGCAAAACATCATGCAATCTCGGCCAAACTGGACAAGCCATTTCCTTTTGATGGAAAGCCACTAATTGTTCAGTAAGTGAGCTGACATAACCAAGTTATCAGGGACTGTGGTGAGGATTGTACAACTGACACACAACTGAGCTCTGCAGTGCAGAAGATGATAAAAATTGTTGACATTATTATTATTATTATTATTATTATTATATTAAAATCTAAAATGTGCTATATAACTAAATACACCGCATACTGTATGCGCTAATTGTGAATGGTCTAACAATGGGAATTCATGTGATTGTGAACATTTGTCTAAAAACATTTTACGTGAGTGTAAGACCAGTTGTGCTCGGGTTGTCCATCTCAGTGGATCACCTACACTCGTTTTATGGTTTCACGTGGAGAGTAGCCTATCTTCCAGGAACATCTGTGCTAGCCCGCATTAGCTTCAACCTTGCGTTCTTCCCCTTCCCTCTTCCCTGCATCTCCTTCCTTTCCTTCTGCGTGCCCAAGTGCAAAGAAATTACTTTTTGTTCTCATCATTCATGAGATGGCACAAGATTTATATTTTGCATGGACTAATTCGAGCACAGACCTTGAATGCATCTAAGCCTTTTACTGTATTGGTGTTTTTACAGTTTTCTAAGGATGTAAATGGGTATGGCTGAAATTTTTTGTAGATATGAAGTCAAGTTCCAGAGTGGCCAGGAGTGTGGAGGAGCATATATCAAGTTGCTGACACAAGTTGATGGCTTAGATCTGGTAGATTTCTTTGGATATTCTTTATAATACATCATCCAGGTCTATGAATGTTGATAGTAATAGTTTAATTTAACTTGTAGGTTAATCAGTAAACGTCTTTAAGTTTGTGCTATATAAAATTTAATGATCGACTTTATGAACTTGCATAGTTCTGGACAAGAGTTTTGCACAGAAGCGCAGTATTGCTTTAGAAGAAACTTTGAGATTACAGAGTTTTGTTGTCAGCTGTTTTACTCTCATATTCCATTTTTCCTACTTCTGTAACTCTGTTCTTAGGTAATTATGATTTTTTTAATCCGTTGTATCTGTTAAACAGTATGTTTGGTTTGAAAACACTAGCATTAAGCTGTGGCTCAAGGAGTCGTGATTGTGCCAATGTTTAACCAGTGTTGCTTGATTTTGAATTTTTTTGTTTTAGGCAAAGTTTCAAGACAGGACTCAGTACACAATCATGTTTGGTCCAGACAAATGCGGCAACGACAACAAGGCAAGTCTATGGGCGCACAGTCGTTCAGTAGATCATCGTAATCGTAAACTCCAAATTTGTAAAGTGATAATCTAAAGCTAAGCACCAGCGTATTCATGAGTGCTTTGTCATGTCAGAGAGGTTGTCCAGAGATGTTAAGTGAAGATCCAAGTCTGGTTGCCAGAAAGACTAAGATCATGCGGACAATGAAAAAAGTGCGGTCGCATTTTGATGTGTTAACACCAGCCTTGCTCAGCGCATTAAACTGACTGCTGCCTTCTACCTAGCCTGGGTCGGGTGTGCCTCTGAGTAGAGATCTTTAATGGGGTGCTATATAAATTTAAATTGATTGATTGATTGATCATTAGTTTGTCTCTTTTCGTACAGAATTTGTAGACTCTTCATGTTTGTGTTTCATATGTTTTGTACTGTAATATAATACATAATTTATATATATGGAAGATATCTGCTCTATAGTTCTTGCAGAGCAGTACAGTTTTCTTGTAATAACAAACATTGAGCAAGTTTTAGTTCTATTTACCTTTTGTGCCTATACTTGTGAATTTTGTAATCATGGTTCTGTAAATATAGCAGCTCATTGCTGTTAATGATTTGTGTATTACTTGTTCTGTTTCAGCTTCATTTTATCTTCCAACATAAGAATCCCCGTACTGGAAAATTTGAGGTGAGATTTTATTTCTTCCTGAAAAATAAGGTCAGTTTTTCGTTTCTTGCAAGAAGGTATGAGGCCAGTTTTTGTTACTTTTAGTATCTTATTAAGCAATATTGTCTGCTGTGATTTTGTTCATTAATTGCTATATTGGTACTTTGCTAAGTTAATTTTGTATTTTTGTTACACAGGAGAAGCATGCCAAACGTCCGTCTCAGAAGTTTGAGCACGTTTTCACTGATAAAAAGACACACTTGTATACTCTCGGTAATGTTGCACAATATGCTTCATGTTTCTTCTTTGTTAGCCTTTGCTGTCTGTGAAATTGCTATGACTTCAGTTGCTTTTTTGTATCATTTAATTTGTTGTTATCTTCATAAGCTTCATGTTAAATATTTACTCTAGTGGTATAAGCTCTTGGGTCTTCGGAACAGTTTCTGGTTGTGTTCTTGTTTCCCTATTGCGGTTGAATAAATGATTTCCTGTTTCATGTTTCCCTATTGAGGTTGAATAAATTATTAATGGTCTGTAACAGACCATTAATTCTGATCTATGGCTAATGCAGGGGGGCTAATGGTTGCTGGACCTAATTTTGGAACTCACTCCCTGTGGCTGTGCGCTCTGCTACTTGTGTCATTTCGTTCTCAGCTTAAAGCTTACCTCTTTCGAATTGCTTATCCACCACAGGCTGCTTTTCTGTCTTACGGACTGATCATCTGTATGTTGACCTAATTATAGCTTGGTTTTGGTGTGCCATCTGCAGATGCCTTGTGCATTAGACACTGGTGCAATAGAAGTCACTAATTACAATTACAGTCTGTTGTTAGTGATCTATTGCTGATGCGCTGTGGGTGTTTATGGTCATATGGTGAAATGTAAGAAAGAATGCAGTCATTGTTTGCTCTGTTGTGATGCTTTGCTTAGTCATCTTTGATGTTTTACAAAGAGGGATTTCCTGTTTCATGTTTCTTTCAGCTGTTCATCCTGACAACCAATATGAGGTGTATATCGATGAGGACTTAGTTAATTCGGGCAGTCTACTGAACGATGTATTGTAAGTTTTGTCATCAACGTTAAATAGTCGAGGCTTTTGTTGGTGACTTTGAAATAACTGCTGTTGCAACATCTGTAGCAATCATCGTGTTTTTTGTTTTTGGTCATCATCAAAATGTTGTTATTGGTTTGCTCTTGTTTCCTGGTGATCATTAGCCAGTGTTTTGGCTTATGTGTCTTCCGGACAAGTGCGTCTCATCCTGCATGAATGCTATGTGTGCATGTTGAGTATGCTAAGTTTACGTTTGGAATATGTTAGGTTTATATATTGAGTATGCTAAGTTTACATGTTGAGTGCTAGGCTTATGTGTTGAACATGCTAGCCATACATGCTGAGGGTGCTAGGTTTATGTGTTGAGTATGCTAGGTTTATGTGTTGAGTATGCTAAGTTTATTTGTTGAGTATGCTAGGTTTATGTGTTGAGTATGCTAGGTTAATGTGTTGAGTATGCTAGGTTTATGTGTTGAGTATGCTAGGTTTATGTGTTAAGTATGCTAGGTTTATGTGTTGAGTATGCTAGGTTTATGTGTTGAGTATGCTAGGTTTATGTGTTGAGTATGCTAGGTTTGCATGTTGAGTATGCTATTTTTACATGTTGAGTGTGCTAGGTTTACCTGTTGTATAGTCTTGAGTATGCTCGATTTATGTCTTGAGTATGCTCAGTTTACGTACTGGGTTTACGTTGTGAGTATGCTTGGTTTGTGTTTTGAGTATGCTAGGTTTACGTACTGGGTATTGCTCAAGTCTAGCCAGTATGGTTATCTCTTTTACAGGCCTCCAGTTAATCCACCAAAGGAAATCGCTGATCCCAGTGACAAGAAACCAGACGAATGGGACGACAGAGAGAGGTAAGGATTCACGGCCCTTGCCTTTATGTCTCAATCACCTGTTCAGGTAAGTCATGATGTTCAGTCGTCTATCTGTTCAAATGAGTGATTTCAGTCACCTGTTCAGGTGGAATGATGTGTGTTCAGTTACCTGTTCAGATGTGTTGTTTTAGCAGTGCTCAGTAGTTCATAATTAGGGATCTTATGTAAAAGCCTAAACCCTCAAAAGATGTTCTTCAAAATCCTCGACATATTGCAGCTCACAGCCAGAGTACAGCTATCTTCTGACTTGTATCAATACTAGACTATGTTTGTGGCTAATAAAGAAGTTAAATGTTGACTGATAAGGGTTGTTATGTAATACCGTCCTTCGGTTGTCGTGGTTAAAATAACTAAGCAGAAAATTTTCAAAAAAAATAATTAAACTAATTATAAAACAAAATGTTTATTTTCAGAATTCCAGATCCAGATGCCAAGAAGCCAGAAGATTGGTGAGCAGAGGCTTTTTCGAAGATGAAATTTTAAATCTAGTCACTCTGTCTTGAGAATGTACTTTAAGCTGAATCACTTGTAACTTAGTGAAGATTGTTTTAGTAGCCAGAGGAAACATTTTACAGGGTAAATATTACAGATTGCTGATTTAAGTTCCTGATGAAATTGTTTTCTGCCTCTTCAGGGACGAAGATGAGCCAGAGATGATTCCGGATGAGACGTCAGAGAAGCCTGAAGGATGGCTGGATGATGAACCAGAATTGATTCCAAGCACCGAAGCAGAAAAACCATCTGACTGGTAAGTTCACTTATCGATGACATTACTGCCATTTTCATCTCATTCTTTAAGACCATGAGCTCATGGTATCGATTGCATATCTCATTTACTTCTATCCTGTGATCTTTGTCTCATAGTCAGTAAAAAGGTATAAATTTCAATTAAAGGTAATTAAAAAAGTAAAAGTTATTGTGTGTGGAAAGGCGATGAAGATAGACGGTTCAGTAGGCAGAGATCAATCATGACAGTATCAAACAATGAGACACTTTTGTAACCTTTTAACTTACATCATCCTTGATTACTTGTGCTAAATTTCACATTTACGTGAAATATTCTGGTGAATGCCTAAAAGGATTGATTTGATACTTGATAAGATCAACTTGCAAAATTGAAAAATGTCTTCTTTTTGAAACTTTGCAGGTTTTTGATGAGAGTGTTGCAAATGTTAATTGTTTTTGTTTTTTATTTGCTTAGGGATGATGATGTTGATGGAGAGTGGGAGCCACCAATGATAAGTAAGTAGAATACTGAACATTTTAACCATTTACAATAAAATTTACAATATAGTCTAATAGAGGGGTCGCAAACTCAAATCACCAAGAGGGCAAAATGAAGACCAGTATGTGGGCCGCATAAGTTAATCAGAAATGGAGAAATAAAGATTAGCACAGTATTGTGTTTAAAGTTTGTTTATTATCTTTTCTAAAAAATTGCAAATTAATACATACAGACTTACTTTTAGTGACTCTCTTTGGCTACTTAACTGGCAGCTGGTGTTTCACCTCGCCCAGAGCACCAACTGGCATATAAGAATTGATATCCTGAGATCAAAGGGGTCACATATTTTAGAGACCCTCTATTCGGGGGACCCGATAGCGCATTAGATAACACACTGGCATAGAGAGCAAGAGGTACCGAGTTCGAGCTCCGTAGGGCGGATATGCTTTGTAGGCTGCTATTAGCGCCGTGTATTGCAGGCTGTCTGTTCTGTTAGTAGTTGAGATTTATGTCTTCTATCATTTGTGTTCTTTGTGAATTGTTTCAATTGCATAACATGTAAATGTACAGCGCAGTGTGTTTGTCAGGCACTTCAATAAAGAAAAGATTATATTATGTGTTTGTTTGTCCTCTCTTTTCACAATGTACAGTTGTTGCTTCGATTCAGATAATCCTAAGTGTGAATCTGCTCCGGGATGTGGAGACTGGTCGCCTAAAGAAGTGAAGAATCCAAAGTACAAGGGCAAATGGCATGCAACGTTAGTTGACAACCCTGACTACAAGGTAGAGATCGGCATTTCAGTCTAGGAACGATGATCCTGATTTGGTTGATAGGCTTCTACTGATTTTTTATAGGTATTACCTATTTGTGAAACAGGCCTTGTTTATTAGGCTGTTATGGATTTCGAATATTGCTTTTCTCCGTTTAGGAAATTGTTGCTTTGTGTAGGTCTTACCTGTTTATGAGATAGATCTTATTTATGAGGCTCTTGCATATTTAGAGTATTGCCTTTCTCTCCATTTAGGTGATCTATTTGATTGTGGTGGTGCATTGTCATATTTGTGGAGTGCTGATGAAGGGGCACTATATCAATGCACTCTTACGAGTACTATTATGATTGGCCTTTGCTGATGTATTTATTTATTGCACTTACTGTGCATGCAAAGTCAATGAATCTTGAACCATGTTGCAAGATAAATGTCCATGGTCATTACATGGAGTCCGATCAGTAGGTTTGAACTCGCAATTGTTGGATTTAAAGCGCAGCACAAATTAACCAACGTGACTTGATAGATCACATGTGTCAAACCATTCTTAATGGTGAGCCAGTGGCAATATTTTCTAACATGTGATGAGCCACTGTTCCAACGGTGCCTGAGCATAATGGGGGTGGGGTCTGGGAGAGGCTCGGTGAACACGTCCCCAGAAATTTCTTTGCAAAACTAAATCTTAAGTGGTGCATTTTTAGCTAGTACATGGCATCACTGCATTCAGTGTCAGAAGAGTGTTTCTTTGCTAACAGGGCGTTTGGTCGGCAAAGATGATTCCCAATCCAGACTACTTTGAAGACAAGGAGCCTTACAAAATGTCACCAATTGTGAGTTAATAATGGATTTTATAATTGGTAATGAAAGTTAGCTAAGAATGACACACGCATGTTATGAACTAGATTGAGGTGATGTTGACTTTAATGTTTCTGACAGCCATACAATGTAGTTAACACTTTTACAAGGAGAGTGTACTAAAAGCGACTGGGAAACCTATGCAGCTTGTCGTTAAAGGGTTAAACACTTGAAACTACTACTAACTTGTAAACTTTTCAACTGCTGGCAGTTTCAAGTACCTCTCTGTTAAGTCAATGTAAAAGAGATGTTTAATCTGGACATTTTGTCATTTCTTATAATTATGTTGCATCAATGCTATTGATATTGTAAACTGTGATATCTCAACAGTTCTATTGACAAATTCGAATTTTAGCCAAACTAAACCTGAATGTAGTAAGTTATACATACCTTGAGATGTGCCATTAATACATTTTAGGTATCAATGTTGCAGCACCTCCGTGCAATTCTTAAAATGTGCTATGATGAAAAGAATGCATACATGCACCCTACATTAAATGAGTTGATGGAATTGTTTTAAACCAAACTCTTATAGGTAAGGTAATAATGTATTGCACTGTATGCCTCTATCAACTGTACTTGTTATTTTTATTATTGTTACCAGGTATGCATTTATTTAATGACCAAGTATCAATTGATGACACTGATCAGTTGTGAGTGAAGGACTTGCTCAAGGTTCCTACACAGGAACCATCTCAGGGGAAGCTTGAACCTTTGCTTTCCCCATTAATAACTAATCGGCTATACTATGTCCCACAATCAGCCGCTGTGTCTCATAATCGGCTAACCTTGTCCCATTGTAGCTTGTAGTTCTTAAAGACTCTTCCACTGAAATTTAACTTGTTAACATGTATATTTGTTTTGCAGAGTGCCTTGGGGCTGGAGCTGTGGTCAATGTCGGAAGATATCGTCTTTGATAACTTCATCATAACTGATGATAAGTCAGTGGCCGATCAGTGGGCATATGACACCTGGAGGGTTAAACGCACCCAGGAATTGTCTGGAGCTGGGGTAAGGCATAATCAGCAAATTTAGTCAATCAATCAATAATTCAAAGTTTGATATAGCACCCCTTCAAGATACCTACTCAGAGGCGCCTCCTGTCCAACCATGCTAAAGAGAACAGTTAGTATTTCAGATTAGATCATTGGCAGTAGTTCTAACGTGAAATGCCTTCTCACGACTAGAATTAAGTTAATATTCAGACGTAGTTGATGGGAATTAAGGCACATAAGTGGTACTAACCATATCAAATGGCTGCTGAAGAATACTGTCTTCCTTGAAAACTCAGTAGCCAAAATCAAGTTAAGTTATTATAGACAATACGATATTTGTTTCGATATTTTTATATTGATAATTTTCTACATCTCTTTTTCTGTCTGTCTGTGCTGTTACTTTTTCTCGTCATCTGTTCGCAAATCATAAATATTAAATAATGATAAATTTTAATGAAAATCTTGCCGGCCACTGACATTTATGAAGTTATGTGTATAGTTTTGTAGTCAAGTCTTATAGAGCTTCTCCGCTTTGCATAATGGCCTGTGATCTTGACTTTTAGTGTGTTTATGTGCTTTGCATTTAAGTTGTACTGGTTTTTTTTATAGCGTAGCGTGGTAGATGCTGTGATGGAGGCAACCAGTGAGCGACCTTGGCTCTGGGCCGTCATTATTCTGGCAATCCTCCTCCCGATAGTACTTATAGCATACTGCTGCATGTCTCCATCACAAGTAAGCTACGTTAATTGTGTTTTGATTCAACCTGTTTTGTTTTGTAACTGAAGTTCAATTATTATGATGCTCAAAGACAAGTGGCAGCTTGGAATTGATGAGGAAAGATGATGATGATCATAATGATGATGATGATCATAATGATAGTAATGATGATGATCACGATGATCATGATAATAATAATTGTAATGCAACATTTGTGTATTACCTGTTCAACGATAAATTTCCAAAGTCATTATTATTGTCATTGCTATTGAATCTGTTTTTGGAAGTATTTCGACTTCTTTACTAAAAGTGAATCCTTGATGAGGTGCAATTATTGAAGGTGCACTGCTTACTAATTCGGTTTTACTTCTGTAAGCTTTGACTCTATAATTGACTTTTAATTGATGTTTTCAGTCAACACCGGACCCTGGACTGCGAAAAAAGACTGATGCACCAACAGTGGATGACAGGGATGAGAACGAAGCAGATGAAGAAGATGACGAAGAGGAGGATGAGGGGCAGAATGAAGAAACTCAGGAAAAAGAAAAGGATTTAGGAAGAGCAGAAAATGCGCACAAGCCAACGAAATCGGATTTGGAATCAGAAGCCGTTAGTGTCGTTGAACTTGTTGCAAATGTATTGTTTTATTTATGTCGAGCCGTTAATGATCTGTTGAATTTGTGTACAGCTTAGCCTTTGTCATTGTCTAATGTATCTTTTTAATGAATAAACATGATTTAATATGATTCTGGTCAAACTTGTCAAGGGTTAAATTGTATTTTTACTTTATGCCAGTTATCTTTATAATAAAAAATAAATTGAACTTTAATATTCTGAGAATAAATAGGTTTTAAAATATTCTAGAATTCTGGTAAACTGTGTGTGAAATTTGTGTTTTCAGTTGTATAGATCTTGACTTTCTTCTGTTTCTGTTCCTTCCGGTTTCTTTTTAATTTGGCATAATCCTTGATTGATGGGGTGATTGTTTGAAAGACTGTCATAAAAGGGATTTTCTGATTGCAGAGCAAGGAAGCTGAATTGGAGAACGATTCACATGAAGAGAACAGCAAACCCAAGGATCCAGTTCCCAGGTAATTGGACAGAAGTTCCTGGAGCTCCATTCCACTGTTTTCACTGTTAACCCTTTAACGACGAGCGTGTACTAAAATGTATGGGAAAATCCTATGCAGCTCGTCGTTAAAGGGTTAAAGTTCAGTCAGTCTCAAATGCTGTGCATGGCTGATTGGTTTAGCCACGTAGCTGGATGCATGTCATTTTACAGCTCAGTGAACTTATTTTAAAGGCAATTAATGACTGGTTAGGCATCTTGAAATAAAACTGGTGGACTGCTTAATGAAATTTAAATAGGGACACCCCAGGTTTAGTGCAGATTTGATCTTTGCTTGTAAGAGTTCATTGGCAGCTGTGTCGGTTTTGTGCCTGCAATTTACTTGCTTGCACACAACGTACAGACAGTGTCATACACACATACATGCACTTACATACATACATAAATACATGCACAGTTGCACATACATGAACTTGTCTGTATATACATACGCATACAAAACGGACACACACACATACATATGTACATACATTACATACGTGCATATTTGAAACTGCACAGATGTTGTCTAAGAGAAACATTTACTTAACATTAGTTACTGATGAAAATGTTTTCGTTGCAGCTCATCACCTCGAAAACGGAAGACCAAAGCAAGGAAAGATTAGCTTCCAGTTGACGAGAGTTTCTGTCTTCTCTTTGCGATGTTCTTTCCCTCTTGCATCCTTACATTTGCTGACTTTAATATGATAGGAATGACTTTCAAAGTTTCTTACTTGCTGAAACCTTAAGTCTGTCTAGTTTGTGTTTAGTTTAAATGTTATCGGAGTTGCTAGTAGTCCTTCATCTGGAAATTCAGTGCTAGGTGTCCACGTCACAAAAAACCGGGCACTGTTGTTTCGAAAATAATTGGTAAATTGCCTAGTAGATCTTAAGTGTATAATTACAACAGCAATTCTTGCCCTAACTTGCATTGTGCTGCTTTTGAAAACAGTTATTACAGTTTGACAGTATTGTGTGTATATATATCGGGATATTTATTTGAGCCATTATAAATGTGTTGTCAAGGTACTGAAACAGCTTTCTGAAGAATTCACAAGCTCTCAATTGAAATGAGCTGAAAAATCTGTCTTGAGCTGTTTGTATGGGAACAATTGAAAATTTCATTATGGTTGATATAAAACAATATTACGTTATGTAACAGGTTTGGGGTTGTTTACAGTGATTAAACTTTTTAGTCGTAATTTGTTCGTTTATTTTTCCATGCACCTGATGAGATAATTATCTGAAGTTTTATAGTGCCAGTGTAATAATGCTCAAGGCATCGGTCAGCGGTCGCTACTACAGAAATAATTATTGTGCAGTGAAATTCCAGGTCAAGTCCAGCCAAAAGCTGAGATGTGAATCAGAGAAGACACAAAAACAGACTAGAAAGGAAACAAGCCCAGGAAGAGTAGAGTTTGTAGTCATGAGTTGGGATCTCTTACGACTTCATTATTTTGGGTAAAAAAGAGATGAATTTATTGTTTGTCCCATGAATAGCTGGAACCGGTTCCCTCAGGATTGACCTTTTCTCTATTTGTTTTGACCAGTTTCGCAAGCGCCTGAAAACCTCTCTCTTTACCAGTGAAGACACTCTTTACCAGACTGAAGACACTGACCTGGGTCGGGAGCGCCTCTGTTTTGGTGGCGCTATATAAATATTCGATTACGATTTTTCTGTCAGTCGCTTGGAGCGCGACAGTCGATTTACGAAAGACACTGATGCAGCGTTACCACTCCTTGGGTTTTTTCCCAAGATCTTGGTTTTTTTATCCGACCTTGGGTTCTGGGTTTTTTCCTGAAGACCTTGGGTTTTTTCCTTGGGTTTTTAATTACTTGTTAATTTATTAACTGAATCATATATTTCACGTAAAAATTCAACTTTCCTTTCCAAAATAATTAAAATCGTACAAAATGACAGCGATAATAAAATAAAACAAAGATAATAGATTGTCCATCACGGTCTGGATGATCGAGATCAATAAAAGTCTTAATATTTGTGCATCGTGGTCTATGCTATTGCTAAATATAGAACTTAGTATAGCTCTAAAAGCAGATTGCATGATTTTCATCATTGCTCTTTTTCCGGAAGTCAAACTTTTGCCGCTTTGCGCGTTCGAAATAAAGTCAAAGTCTAAAATATTATATTTTTTACTTTAAGTAATTAAGTTTAAACATCAAATCAAAGTAAAAAATTGGAATGTGTGATAGAAGTAATAGTTCCAGCCATTCGGACTATGATGAAAAGAAAAACAAAGTCAACAAACGTAGTAGCAGCAGTGTTACTAGTGTTACTAGTGCAACATATCCAGCTAAAAAAAAACGAAATCATGGTATCAGCAGTCATTTAATAACAATTGGCGTCAAGATCCGGAGCTCAAGGATTGGATTGAAGCTGATTCTAAAGACAGGTTTGTGGGCAGATGCAAGGTATGTGACTTTAGTCTCTCGAATATAAACAAATCGTCGCTGTTGGCGCACAAAATGACACAGAAACATGTCAAGAATTTTGAATTTAAAAAAGCATGACAAATATCAAGACGTTCTTTGTAACTCCCAAGACACCTCCGTTAAGAGAACAAGTGGTCAAAGCCGAACTCATTCATGTTGAATTTTGGTTTAAATTGAGCAATGATCACATGAAATTCGAACTTTTGTCAAACTTTATGTGTGGACTCATGGCTCTGCCACACTCGTCGGCATGTGTTGAGAGAATTTTCTCACAGGTAAACATGGTCAAGACTGCTCAAACGAACAAACTGCATGCTGAAACTGTTGCCAGCCGTCTACTTGCTAAACAAGCAATTGCTAGAGACGGTGTCGACTGCCATGCTTGGACTCCTTCCAAGTCTTTGGTTACGGATGTTGCTGAAGGACGTTGTCATCAGCGTTACAGTGAGAGACAAAAACTTACAAAAATGCAGGTAAGCACAACTTTGGTTACATTACCTCCTTCTGAAGAAGAAGATGTTTATTGAAATAAACATTTGAGCGTTTTAAGGTTTGAAAATTTGAAATTAAATACACAAACTTCATTTGAATCATATGACTTGATTGCTACATTAATTCGTCATATTTTCAATTAACATTTTCAAATTTTGACCAATAGAACAAAAAGTTTATTTTAAAAACCGGTTTAATTGCATTATATTATAATATTTATCATTTATAATATATGATTTATTAATTATTATGTTATTATCCCCCTTAATGTTTCAAAATTTTGCTGAAAAACTGATCTTGGGTTTTCTTGGTTTTTTTATCGTCTGATCTTGGGTTTTTTATTTTTATTGAGTGGCAACACTGCACTGATGTAATTTGCCTGTATTATTGCCCACGAGGAAAGGTTCGAGTGGTTTTAAGTTTTAATTAGGCCTATCGGATTGCAGGCAATAAGTTTTGTTGTGATTTTCGTTTATACGTTTTGACTTTTTGTGGAGATGATCTTTTAATTAAAAACGTTCATATTTTCTGTAAAATTGTGTCGTTGATACCAAGTGCAATAGGAGTATGTGTACCGCATGCTTGACCTCAGTCTCGGTTGCAATCGTAGTATTATTGTTGATTTTTAGACTTGTTCAGCCACCTACAACTCTGAAGCATAAATTATGTCTTTGAAATGAAAGCCAAAACATAGGGCCACCGGTTGGCTGTGGAGGGATACGACCAGCCCGGCTTAATGGACCTGTGAAGTTAAAAGCATGTTGACGTATCCAGAAATTACCAGTTGTTTGCATATGACCCAAATTGAGTGTAAATGTACACATTTTGGGCAAACATGTAGCATCGGGGTGCTTACCGGCGTCGAGAGTGTCGGTTAGGGTCAGGTTAGGCGTCGTGAGGGTCGGTTAGGGTTAGTGTCGTCATTAGAAAACAGGGTACCTTCCACGCAGCATACCAAAAGATACCTATAACGCCAGTAACCTACACACCCCGATGCTACATATTTGCACGTTTTTCTATAGCGACCGTATTGCCTTGACCTTGGTAATTTGTCAATGGTTTGATCAGGTGAGATCCTTTACCACCGTGGCAGCCTGTTTGAAAGTGCACCATGTACGGACCTAGCTAGCCCGAAGTTTAAATCTCTGAAATAAGCCACCTGTACGTGGACGTTGTACATTATTCAAATAAATCTTTTTATGTCTTAAATAAGAATTAAGTAAGTAAGGCACTTTTTGACAGGGCATCAACACCTTAATATCACAATAACAGCACTCTGTGCAAACTCAGAACTTCCTGTAAATGATGCAAAAGTCAAAAGGTCATTCCAATAGGATTGGCCTTGTTCTGGACAATATTTGGCAGTAGTAACAGTGCGAAAATGAAATGTACTGCATGAATGTGTAATACATTACTGAAAATGACTGATGCTTTAAGTCTTAACACATAGAGCTCAAACAGTCTTTGAAGTTTTTTCTTAAACAGATTAAGGGTTAGTAGATGTGTAACGTCATTTAGAGGATCATTACATACCTAAAGGCCAGAACAGAAAAGTTTATCGAAAATGATTTCATCCTCGTATGTGCTATATCAGTGTGGTATTAAATTTAACAAAGTTCTAGTGTAATGATAATGTACAGCAGTTTCCTGATGAAAATGACCATAAAATTACAGTTTCTATGCATGGATGCATGAAAAGTATTAAAGGAGAATGAACATGTTATCATGTTATACCGTTTACCATAATTCCTGTTTAACTTGAGTCTAACACTAATGTTGGATGAGTTATTTCTTGAGCTTTAGAGTTCCATTTACTGTACAAGATAGTTCTAAGTCACTCATTTTCTTTATTTTAGGAACTGCATAATGACTTCACTGGCAGTTTTGCAGAAGCTTCAGAGCAGAGCTGGTTTGGCTGATCACCTGCTGAAGGAGCTTCGAGCACAACTGGAATTTGTCAGAAAATCAGCTGGTAATTTCGAGGTCCTATTTTTGATCAGATTTACTTCAACTGACAATTCATTACCAGAATCTAAAAGTCCTGTGCTTTGAAAAAGGGTGAACAGTGACATGGGGTAATGTTTGACCATTAGCAGAAACTACCTTTTGAGAACAGTAATCTTTTATTTGAGGTCCAGAGGTGAAAAGAGGCGAGGTTTGTTTTAGTTACCCCCCCCCCCCGCCCTCAGCTTTTGGAGACCAGTGTTTTATTTGGGACCATGAGCTAAAAAGAAGTTTTACAGATGTATGTAACTATGTATGTATTTACATGTGTGTACAGGTATGTACTTGTATGTATGCATTGCATGTACAGGTATGTACTTGTATGTATTACTGTATCTAGATATTAGGCTATATAGTGCTTTTTAGAAGTTCTGAAGGTGCTGGAACATGGCTGTTTGAGAGATTTAAAGTGGACATTTTTAGATAAGCTGAACATGTATTGTCATGTGATTTTTTGTCAAATTTCCATCTAGTTGAGAAGGCTTGTTTGGCAGAGGAGGAACGGCTGAGAAAGGAAAACGAGACGCTTCGCCAAGAAGTGGAGATTCTGAAACAGCGCCTGATAGAAGCAGAAATAAACAATGGAAGTTAGTTACATTGTCCTGTAACCAAGCACATTACTCATGTTGTATTTAATGTTTCTGCAATCAAGCATTAAAATGTAATATAACTAAATATTCATGTAACAGCCTCCGTAATTGTATATAGTAACTAGATATTTATATTGCGCCTTTTTTCATGAACCTGTCAAAGATGCTGTGAAGTAGACTCGATGATCGTAAAGTCTGATGAACGAAAAAAATTCCGTTTTGTTTCTGGCCTGGTGATGCTCCAGTAAGTTGGAAGTTGTCACAAAGATCATGCAGTTTCTTAACTATTTGCTTTGATGGTTTTTGCACATAAATTTCTTCACCTGGTGCATATGAGCAATTTGGAATTCTAACTCTCCTCTTGACTAAGGGATTGATCAGGTGATAATTGCGGAGTGCAGACTTTCAGCCAGGGCAGTACGTTGCATAATATAAGTACTGGCTTACTATTCATAATTAAGTGACCTTTATGATCACTGTCGTAAAACATATGAATTGAAACAGGAAACAGTTTTTGATGTGTTAGCAGCCATTTGAAATTGTTAGTTAAACAGGTTTCTTTGCCTGGTGCAAGGCCATCAGTGGCTCCATCTGTCACTACATCAGCTCCTGCGCTCAAGGTAGACTCACAGCCGGAGCCTCTGAAAATAAACGACACAGCTGCAACAAAGGTGGAAAAGAAAGAAGTTGCTGCAAAGAAGGTTGATTCCAAGAAAGAAGCAAAATCTGAGAAGAAAGGTTCTTATTCTACATAGTCTGAACTTTATTTATGACACTTGTTAAGTCTCCCACGTGGTATTTTATAGTTACTGAAGGCAGGCGTTGAGGTAATTATCCTGTTCATTACAGTTAACTTTTTTATTAATACTGGGGCACGTGTATTTATAATACATTTCTTAAAGTAAGCTTCTTAGTGTGAAGCATGGTAGTCTATTAGGTAGTGTCCCTAGCTTGTAATCCAACAGTTGTAGGTTAGAGTTGAACAGAACTCCATGCAGTGATCAGTGACAAGTTGTTTGTCAACACTTTGTCTCTGCTATCAAACACATTAGTTTAGGACTATTTTAGTACTCGCTAATAACTGATTTGTATCACATCGTCTAACGCTCAAGGCATCAGCCGATTGCAAAAGAAGTGTTAGCTGCTATGTAAATGCTACCTGTAGGTCCTGCAATGCACTGGTCCATGACCTTGTGATTTGTCCAGTGCCAGCTAAAGGACTAAAGATAAGGAGGTTCATCCCTGACGTTCCACTATGGGACGTTGGAGCTTTTTCATTACAGGTAGCGATGTGCGGCGCAGTGGCTGATTGGTTAAAGCGCTCGACCTGTAATGCGGAGAGTACGGGTTCGAGCTTCATCCGAGACAGTTGCTGTGTAGGATAGGAACCTTGAGCAAGTCCTTCACTCACAGTGGCTCAGCCCCATCGATGTTCCGTCATATGGTCGTGTGCACTTCAAAGGCCCCGTAGGAGAGACATGCTTTGTAGGCTGCTATTAGCGCCGTGTATTGCAGGCTGTCTGTTCTGTTAGTAGTTAAAATTTATGTCTTCTGTCATTTGTGCTCTTGTGAATTGTTTCAATTGCATAACATGTAAATGTACAGCGCAGTGCGTTTGTCAGGCGCTTCAATAAAGAAAAGATTATTATTATTATTATTACTTCTGACCTCTGAAAGGAAGCCAATATAAAAATACAGTTGTATTGTATAATGTCACAGAATGTCTCTCACTGTTGGTTAATTTCTGTTCAGCTAACGAAATATTCTCACATTCATCTTTACAGGTGATGCCAAACCTGTTGCTGCTGCTGAGGGTGGCGACAAGGTAGATGTCTCGCGTCTGAACATGCGCATTGGCAAGATCGTTAATGTCAAAAAGCACCCGGACGCGGACAGTCTGTACGTGGAGGAAGTGGATGTCGGTGAGCCTAAGACGCGAACCATCGTCAGCGGACTGGTTCAACACGTTCCACTTGAACAGGTATGATGAACTGCTGTCAAGAATTTGTTCTTCACACATTATTTTATTTATTATGTATTTATTAAGTGCTACTATGTAATGACCAAGAATAAATTATGGCACTGAGCAATTGTCAATGAAGGTCTTGCTCAAGGTCCCTATGCTGTAACCTTCTCGGTGGAGATTTGAACCCATACTCCACGTTACAAGGCTAGCGCTTTAAACAAATCAGCTACCATGTCCCAACAATCTGCAACCGTCTCCTGTCTGACTTACACTCATCCTTCAAACTTAGAAGCTTCCGAGGCATTTCTTATAAGCAGGTTAACAAGAGTGTTACCTCTACTTTTTGGGCATCTTAAAAAGTGTCGTAACTACTATGCTTTGTACAATAGTATAGAAAATATAAATAAATTTCATTTTGAAGAAACAGTCTTGGTAATTCTTCAATCAGCTTGGGTATAAATGCTGCCAGTTGTTTGATTTTTATTGATTGATTGATTGAACAGATGCAGGACCGAATTGGCGTCTTTCTGTTGAATCTGAAGCCTGCTAAAATGCGAGGAATTCTCTCCGAAGGCATGATCATGTGTGGCAGTTCCCCGGAAAAAGTCGAGATCATTGATCCCCCAAGTGGTGCTGCCATTGGAGATCGGGTTGTTGTGGACGGATATCCAGGTAGGAGAATTACTTATGTAATTATGAATCAATCAGATATGTTATTCTCTACCACCATATTTACACGAATATCGATGTAAAAGTATTGTTGATCTGTTATTCTGTGCCTCTAGCTTTACACAGATATCGAGGTTAAGGAATAGTATATGTATTCTAGCTACTACTTCAACCTTCACATGCCACTTCTTTATGTCTCGCTTATTTTATGATTAGTGTGATGTCGATTATGCAAATAAAACCTTTTGACTATCCATGTGGCCAACACGCTACAAATAAATGAAACCATCATTAGATGTTTGGCAGTCTGTTGTACAGTCGATTGATTGCTTTCAGGTGGACCGGATGAGCAACTGAACCCAAAGAAAAAGATCTGGGAGCAAATTCAGCCCGACTTGCGAATCAATGACGAAAGAGTTGCAACATACAAAGGCACCCCATGGAACGTGCAGAACTTAGGACCTTTCAAAGTTGCCACAATGACCAACAGTGGCATTAAGTAATAGTTTGACAATGCTGGAGTGTCTGCTCTACGATCAGCCAAAAAGTGTCTGATATGAATTTCAAGGAATGTTCTGGAGTTTCGATTTGTTTTCATTGTTTTCTCGATAACCAAGAGTTTTTACGAGTGAATTTCATACGGACAGCTTTTCATAGTAACAAAAATAAATTGGTTCTGTGAGATGATTAAATACTGAAAAGGTGTCTTTTACCAATAAAACATTTACGACTTTACTAGGATATTATAAAAGCAATTAAGATTGGAAAACAAGTGATTTTAACTATATTGAATGATTTATAAATGATTTTTCAGTTGGAAGTCGTAATGATTTAATAATTAAATACGGCTAATTTATAAGATGTTGGTCAATCAATTACACTAAGCACTAGTCAGTTAGTGGTCATTGTTCTGGTTGATCTTGTGCTCCGATTGCTTGCTGGTCTCCAACGATGAACTACAAATGCTGTGATTTTAGCCTTTGGACTACTGCCATTGACAAAATGTTTAATTGGTATTGACTCGAGGCTTAGGCCAAGTCTGTTTTGAAATGCAGCTGGGCATTTTAGCTGGTATGAGGTGTGCCGTTAGTTGATGCTTTGTGCAGCTCAGGTAGGGTCATTTGCAAAGAGTAGGAGGGGGTCACCCAAATGCGGACAGGGGAGGGGTTTCCCCAATGTGGGCGTCTTAACCCTCGGGCTACCAAGGGGGTGGTTGCCACCCCCCCAGGTTTTTTTCATCTCAAACTTTTTCGTATG
>JACEVL010000161.1:1022500-1335000 GCA_020284085.1 Aporrectodea caliginosa
TTTATTTACTAATTCTTACTTCAAATGATGCACATTGCTTTTGCTTACCTGATATAGGCATACCTAGGCAATTGTTTATCTGGAGACTGGAGTACTAGATAAGTCATTCCTGAAATATCCTTGTTTATAAAGTTTAGTTGAAGCTAATTATCACTGTCTGTATTTTTTTCTTCTGTACAGGCTGCTACTCAACTGAATGAGAATTACCGGTTCACGAAATGGCCTCTAAAAAAAGAGCACAGAAGACCCCAAAAGCTAAGCAGCAGTTTTTTAGGTAACATTGTACGGTAGCTATATGTTTATAGAGTATCTAGTGTTTATTAATAGAGAACTGAAGCATAGTTAAGTGCTGTTTAAAAATTGTATGAAACCTGATACTTAACACTTTCAGAAATTTGTGTGTGCTTCTTGACACAGACCTCTTAACTTACCAACTGAACATACACAATGTAGGACGTGTTAACACATCCCTAGCGGTCAAAATGTTAAGATACACCATTGTAATGCTAACGTATACATGCATACTTATACATACTTATTTTTATGCATGAAGACAAATTTGTTGTCACATATACGAGAAAGAGAGACTATGATGGCATGGGGGCCAAGTGGCTAGCATTTCGGATTTTACCTCTACGTTCCAGGGTAACATTGGGCCCATCCTATGAAATTGACATAAATCACCTTGTGAAAATATGCTTAACCTTGGAGACCATTACCTGCAGTTTAAGTATCTCCTGAAATCTAACACACCAAGGAATACGATCACTATTTAGGTATTACAGACTTTTAAAGTTTTAAGGAGGGAAATACTGATGTTTTACTATTGTTATGTTTATATGCCCTATTTTTGCTGCTAGCATGACCTCTGAGGCATTTTTTATCTATCTTGATTGAGTGCACGAAAGTTCATGTTCACAAGTCTTCTAATTATAGGAGCTATATAAACCTCGTTTATGCTACAATACATGCTTTTACATGCATATATACAATGAAATGTTCATTGACTGTTTTAGCATTGTCAATGGTTTATAACTTGTAAATACAATGTGCCTGATACTCTTACTCAGCATCTTAACATTGGCAGATGAAATGTAATATAGTATGATGCAAAAGCTGTGAATTTGAAAAGCATCATAACTAACGAGCAGCATACTGGATGCTTTACGTTGTAAACTGCCTGTAAGTATTGTCTGTAACTTTTGCTTACAGCGCGCCTAATGTTCCTACGTACCAAAATGAGTTGGAGCAGGCATTTGAGGATCAGCAGCAGTTAGTACAGGAGCTGCAGTTGCAAAGAAATAGCAACGATCACATTGATTTCCATCCTCAATCTCCTCAAAACATTCAGCAACAGCTGAAGGACAATTTGATCCTTCCTCCTCCTCCTGCTCCTCCTCTTCCTCCTACAAAAAATTTTGTACTTCCTACTAAAAATATTGTTCAGAGTCAAAGCAAAAGTCGTCTCCCATCCAAGAAGGGTGAGCTTCTCATTGCCTATGCTTTTATTAGATAACACTGATAAAATAATTGTCAGTTATGCCCTGATCAACATAGTCTTGATGGATTACACTTTTCTCAGATAAAAAACAACAACCATGGTGGTGGTGGTGGTGGTGGTGGTAACAGTATTAGTGTTCTGCAAGCGCTTGAAGTTTATTCTGTTCAAATGAGGGTTTCCTTGTTGGGTGGGGAGCGCTACTGATGTGTTTTTCCTTGAAGTTGCACTTTACAAATACTCATTTATGTTATGTTTTCCCATTGCTTGCTTACTTATCTATTCTCTTTTCATTCCATGGATGTGTAGGAAGCATGTACAATGATGAAGCTGATGACGATCAACAGGTGACCTTGAGCGGAAGTGATCCGGTCTTCCGGCCAACCGCTGATGCGCTCCAGAGACAAAAACAAAGGCTGAAATCTATGGATTCACAAGGAGCAAGGAGTTCGTTGGCATGCCCTTATCTTTGTCCTTTTTTAAATATACATATAAATATATAGAAATATAAATATAGTACGTCCAGGCACCCAATTTGTTTCACTAGTGCTCAATCTATCAGGAATAGCCAAATAGTTCTGTTGTGGGACCAACTACGACCAACAGTCACGGTGGATAACTTTAGCTGTGTATTTAATTTGGTATTTAACTCAATGGACATGTGATGCCAATCAATCAATCAGTCAGTCAGTCATTCAATCACTCAATCAAAACAAACTTGATGTAGCGCCCCTTCAAGATATCTAGTCAGAGGCACTCCCGGTCCAACCATGGCTGAAAAGAATGGCTTTCAAAGAGGTATAAAATGCAGGTGAAGTGTGCATGTATGTGTATCAGCACCCACGATTTCTAACGTATTTAAAAAAACAGACTTCATGTTTTTATCAGTCATGGTCATTGCTCTACCACTGATGGTCAAATATTCCGAGGTCTTGACCACTGGACTGGACTGAAACTGACCTCTTCCAGTCCACTTATGGCTCTTAATGTGTTTCTGGGTTCAGTGTGCACTTCTGAACTTTGTAAGGAGGGCATTATGAAACTACAGTAACACACACAGTTGTATTGTGTATTGTATATTGTACTGTATAGCAATGGCCTGGATAATGTGAAAGAGTACTTGGAATCTGGCAGATTTTAGTTGCGGTTCATTTGGTAGCCAGTCGGCAGCAGGTTTAACATCTTGGGTCTAACCTCCATTCAGAACCCTAGCTACGAACTAGCCGTAGACACCCTTCCCAGCTCAACAACACCCACCAGCTCACATACTAATAAGTTCTGATATGCTGTCTTCTGATTTCAGTCTTTTTAGACAGATCAAAACTGTTTGATGCACTGGATTCACCAAATTTCTATCCACTGGCAAAGCTCAAGGTATTCAGTCATTGTTGATTTTAATAAATAATTCCTCTCTGATACTTGGCTTTTGGAGCACAATGCAGAGTACAAGAAACCCACTGGTGTAGAAAAAATTTCATTTATTAATTACAGAGCTTTAAAACCTGTTTTTTATAGATAAGAGCCAACCAGTTGTAATGCTTGGTAGTATCTACAATAGTTAATGCATTAAATGAGAATATATGTTAGATAATTTTAATATCATGTGAAATGGCACAGTTATGTTGTTTAATTTTGACCACTATTAAGACAAATTGAAAACCATTACTTTGACAAATGTATGCTCTTAAAGAAAATAGGAAATTTTTATTGTTAATTTTCCAAAAGATAAAAGTAGTAAAATATGTTAATTTTTCCAGTAATATTACTGATAGAAATTATGTGCCTCTAGAGAAAATAAATGTAAGAAAATATAATTGTTAATGTTTCCAATTATATTACTGATAGGACATGTTCTTTAAATATCTTTTTTCCCAATTTAATTTTCTAAAAGTGCTGAATTCTAGTTTTGTTGACCAAGTTGCTTTGTGTTTTTGCTAGGATATATTTACAGTGGACAATGCCATTGTGGAGTTTCTTGACCTAACGGGAGTCGAACAGTTGACGGACGTCTTCTTTGGTGCCGTTCAGTTTCTTCACAAGAATAGTTTGTTTTGTCAGCATGTGGCAAGGATCACGTTACAAGGCTGCAACCACATCACCGACACTGGAGTAAAATTAATCGTTGAGACTTTTCCGCGACTCCAAACAGTAGGTCATATGTCTTCATATTACGACTTTGACTTTTGTTTATAATGAACAACAATTTTTGTGAAATTCAGCCTTGTTAAAAGAAATGCAGACAAGTGTCATTATAATTAGAATCTAAATATCATAAGACATAAATCAATAAAAGCAAGACTGCAGTCTGAACGATTATAGAATCAGTCATAATCCTCAAGCACACACTTGGTTCTTTGCTGTTGAATTCTGCCTCGAGTTGGGGAGGGGGATAGTATAATGGATAACACTCTTGCCTGAAGTTTTCACGGACCCGGTTCCTTTCCCGTAAGGCCCCCTGGGTTTAGCTCATGCCTTCATTCCCTAAAAAGTACAATGGGCTTGTGCCTTGCATAGCTGCAGCTTTGTTTATTTACATGTATGTCTTCTGTAATTTGTGTTCATGTGAATTGTTTAATCGTCATAACATGTACATGTACAGCACAGTGTGTTTGCCACACGTTTCATTAAAGAATAAATAATAAAATAAATAATAATAATAATAAAATACATCTGGCAAGAAGTAGCCTAGTCGAGTGTTACCTGATGATACCCACGATGCTGATTTTGAGTCGAGTCTTTAGCGTTTTGTGTTTGTTTTTGGTCGTTTCAGCTGTCTCTGCTTGGCTGTCCAGAAGTGACAGAGAAATCAGTGACACGGTTGCTGACAAAATGTGATAAGATTGAGTTTATCAACCTCACTTCTACCAATGTTGGAATGGTTTACCTGCCTGACCGTTCCGACATCATCTGCTCCCTTCTGTTGGAGGGCTGTCCAGTCTTGTCTCCTCCTTACAACGTCTACGAGCCAACAAGGATCACTCTGACGACAAAACACGCCTATTTGAAAGGCAGGTATTAGCTTATCCTACACAGAATATCTGATAATGCTAGTTCAGCAAAATGTCCCTTCTGGGCAAATCCTCTGTTGCTCCTTGATTCTCCCTCTCTTCCTCCCTCTTCTCTCTTTATTTCATTTGCCATGAGGTGCTGCCATAGACGTTACAGTTACTAATTACAATTCCTGTTACAATTATCGTGCTTGCATTCATACATGTATGTACATAATATTATGTATGAGCACTTGTTGTAGCGCCCCTTCAAGATTTCTACTAAGAGGCGCTCCCGACTACAGCGCGGACCACAGAAAGTCAATCACCCGATTGCTATATAAATTAGCATATAATAAATGCAAGATAAATTTTTTATCAGCTGTGAAAGATGAGCAGCCATGGAATGCCTACAAGGCCCTCGTAGTCAATGCGTCAACCACAGAAGTCAGTCTTCTCAACTCATTAGTAACTCGCAAGGTCTCCAGACTGCAAACCAAAGTTCCTTTCGCCTTCAAGGATTACGAGCCGAGCAAAGAATTTTCTGTGAATCTGTTTGAATGCTCTGAAGTGAGTTTCTTTGTAGTACTTGCACAATTAAAAAACAGATATGACATAAGTGAAACGTAATATTTATTTTGAGAAAGTAAATTTGGCTTTTACTAAAATCTACTATATTTACCAAACTTACTGTACTGAAAACTTAATATACTAATTATTAAATCTATTATAATGAAATCTATTTCTTTGAATAGTGCTTCTGAGGTGTTTCCTTTGAACTGATGTTGTATAAAATCGTCATGATGATTAAATTTGCAACTTATTTTTTTTGAAGTGACTATTTTATATGATTACATTTACAAGTTATTTTGAAGTGACTATTTTATATGATTACATTTACAAGTTATTTTGAAGTGACTATTTTATATGTTATTGTATTTTATTGTATTTTATATTCGTTTATTCCACAATTAATGCAACATCGTTACAATAGCTGATTACAATAATTATCTCGATTTTGGTAAAAAATATGACGTGTTGATTCCTTTTTCTGCAGGAAATGGCTCAACTGTTTATCTCAGACCGCACTGTTTTTCTGCTGCCATACAATGCTGCCAATGACATCAAAGATATCTGCGCTGGAATTGAAAGACGAATGATAGCAATACTAGCAAAGGTTTGAAACATTGCTCGTCTAATTTTTTTGACTAATTCTGTCACCTTGTGAAACGGTGTATGGTTAGTGTGCATTTCAAGATTTCTGCTCCACGAGCAACCTTTGACGAACTAAAGGTAAACCAAAAATGTTATATTACTCGTTTTTCTATAGCAAACATCATCATCATCATATTCGTTTAATTTCAAAATAATCCAGTTGACAAAACGCAACAGGTTACAAGTAACACAATTAGTTAATAGAGTCAGGCTAAAGATAATAACTTCAAAACAGATACAAGTAATTATAATACAATTAATATGTATCTTTATCTTTTTACATTATAGCCTCGACCCTGCTAATTTTTTCAATGAATTGAGGGGTGAGATTCTTCAGCCCATGGCTGAATGGGTGCCATGCCATGTAAACCTAGTACAGTTGTTGCCCACCATTAAAGTATTGGTGAGACAGTGAGGCTAAGAAACTTAAATCACTAGCACCTCATACTAATAGCTGCCTTCCAGAGTTGGCATAAGGAACTATTCAATTATGTTATTTGTATGCTTGTATGTATGTATTTGTGTATGTATATTTTGCTTGTGTTTATGTTCTTTCTTAATTAGGAAGATTTTGGTTGTGTTACATATATTTATCCACTGGACACTCCTGCATACAACATTAAATGACTTGAATTTGTATATAGCACAGCCAGTATCTTGAATTCCAAATTTTATGGCACATTAGAATCCATTCGCATTATAATCTATCGTCTATTGATCTCTTACTTCAAATACCGGTAGCTATTAAGGGAAAGGAGAGTCTAAGGGTACAGTCTATGGTATAATGTCTGTGATAAGTTTTATGGCATTTTGAAGGTTGAGAATGCCGTTGTGATACTGGTTGGCCATTCAGACAATTCCAAGAAAACAGTTGCTAACAGTATCGTCTTAACTCAAGTAAAGAAGAGACTGGAGGAGAACAGAAAGGAATTGCAACAAATTCTGGCTAATCTATACAGGTAATGGAGACTATTATGGAGCTCCTGTGTAAATCTGGTCATCTTTCGATATATGCTTATTTTGTGGTTTTAATAATGTTACATGTATTCTTGTCATTTTGATTGATGTTTTATGAACCGTGCTTTACATTCTGACACAAGAATCTGAGGTGTAGTCATAAGCATGCATATATGAGGGAAGAGTTTTCCAGGTCTTCCTTCCAGCCCCTTGCATTATGTTTTAGCAAACTGTATACACGGAATGCATCGACGAAGTCGATCGACTTTGCTGAACAGATGAAGATGACGAGCGTTTACAGAATCCTGGATGGAATCGAAACGGTCGAGTTAATGGCAGACGTTACATTGAATGAGGGACAGGTTGTTACTGGTTGATTTGATCTTAGTTTTTCAATCATGGGTTTCATTTGGCAGAATCTAACAGCAATAGGTTGAAATGCATCTTATAGTTTGCCGCTTGCTTCAAAACTGACCCAAGAACACTGTTTGCTTAATGTGATCTATGCATACTGCTCTCTTCCGTCTTTCTGGACACCCATTGGCTTGATGTCCTTTTTAGGAACTCCCATGCATTGAGTGGTTGACCCCATAATCTGTTCACAGCTGTTGCATCTTTCGTGGTTGGGCCGTATTTCCTTTTATATGCTAGCATAGGATACTGTGATCAAATGTTAATGTGAGTTCAACGGAGTTTGCAAGACTGAACCCAATCTTACCTACTTCTGTTAAACTTGTGTATTTTCAGAACAGACTTTCTGGCCATGAATTGAACCCACTCCTGGTGTTTACTTGTTCAGTCCTTGCTTTATTTTGTTAACCATACATGCATACAAGTATACATATATAAAACTCACTATTTCTCCTTGGCGTTCAAGGATTTAGAAATCTAAGTGCATCGTCACCTGGCGGCTGACTATCCGCGCCTCAGATTCACATTTCGGTGTGACCTTGCGCGCGTTACAAATTTATTTAATAATAATAATAATAATAATAATACAGGGGTTGGGTCTGGAGCACTCCTGAGTAGATGGTCTTGAAGGGGCGCTATGTAAATCCTCCTAATGAATATATACCATGACGGTGCTGAAGTACTTTTAGTACTTTTTAATTTCTATACAGACTCTTAATGTCATATGGCATTGAAACTGTCTTAAATGATTAAATTTCAGAGTACAAATGACCTTCAGTCAGCTTTGCTTAAAGCTGTGCGCCAGATTGACACTTTGCAGCCGTTTTATTCAACATTGCCCTCAGCATTCTCCAAAATGACAGCTTTTCTTAAACCAAAACCAGGAATACATCGTGAAAGCGAAATTGTAGCAGAGCTCCATTCAGCTCATAAGTCCGACTTCGGTGGAAACTACCAGACCTACAGGAAAGCCTTACAGCTGATGCACATGGCTGTAAGTAGAACTTCCTATAAACTGCTTGCTCTGTATAAATGTCCAAGGACATGATATGTTGCAGTGGTAGCGGCTCTCTGTGTTTGACTCTGACCATAGCTTCTGGGGCTTGAATTCTGGTATGTCATGCAAAATTGAATATTTTCTTTCGTTGATGATTGCTAACATGGGCCTCCACACTGTGTGGAACAAGGCTCAAAATAGAACAATTTGGTGCCACATTGTGGACATGGGCCACTCTCAGCTGAGTCGTCTGCCATTAAAGATGCAATCCTTGGTGACTTTTTACATATTTATTCATTAATATTTTCCTATATTTTATTCATTTAGTTTCTTGCTTATTTCAAGCATTTGTTGAACTTCCACAGTATCTACGCTGCAACTTGAAACTGATTTTTAGTTGCTTATTTGTATTGATAAGTTGAGTGCCTCAGGAAAGTTTATATTGTAGTGTAAATTAGCGATTACAATTGCAGCTGACTGAATGAATGGTTGATTCCAGGGTCAAGTTATTTACTTTGCCGATGCTGAGGTTCCAGTTGTCGTTACTGACATCAAGTGGTTTGCAGATGAACTGAAAAATTTGGTCATCCCTAAATCATCATCCGATCTGTCTTCTGTGCTGATCCAGCCATTGCTGGACTCTCACCTCTTCTGTCAAGTGCAAGATCCTTCAAGTTCTTCAGTGAGATTAACCTGGGCTGGAAGTCTGCCAGTGGAGCCTCCAATGCCTTGGGTACGTGCAATACACTAGAAACTCGTTATAGTGCAGTAGTTGTCAGGCACATCAAGAACCGCCTTATAACAAGGTCTCATAATTAGGAGTATATATTATAGTTAAATTAAGTTTGAGGTCCATGTTCCCAAATGTGTTATATCAGAACTCATTATTATTCGTATTATTATTAATTAAATTTGTAACGCACACACCGTCACACCGAAATGCAAATCTGAGGTGCTAGTCAGCCTCTAGGAGAAGGTGCAGTTAGATATCCAAGTGTGTGAGAGCCAAGGAGAAATAGTGAGTTTTGAGCCACTTTTTAAAGGAAGGAAGTGAATTTGAGCTACGAAGAGAGAGTGGCAGTCTATTCCATTCCTTGGGGCAGAAGCATGGAATGCATGAGAGCCCATAACTGTTCTGCGTCGTGGCTCAGCTAAAAGACCCGTACTTGATCACAGGCAACGAGGAGGTATGTAATGAGTTAGCAGTGATTGAACTTATGTAACTGGACTTTTATAAAGCACATTTTTAGAGCTCATCAACAGCGACTCTGTTGTTGCATTGTTTTTGTTGTGGTTGTAATCTTTCCGTTGTTCACTTTTATTATAAGTCTTACTAGTTTGTGATGTTGATACAACTTGAACAAACATCTGTGGCTCTATTTCTAGGATTATTTTCTGGAAACGAAGACCTCGGATGCCATCTGTGACCTGACGTACACTTTCCAGTTCCTCCATCCATTACCACCTGGTCTCAGATTGGAGGTTCTGTGCCAGTTGATCGATTTGAACCGTTTGGGTGATCTGCGATATCCACCATCCGTTTGGCAGACCGGATTTATCCGACTAAGTGGACCAGTGACATTTGGAATGAGGTTTATAAACGCTGGTAAGCTGAATCACCATCATGAAGAGAGAACATGATAGCAGTCTATTTGTCAGACTGTATAGTTATTTTCTTTGATTGTATAAAGATTTTGGATTTAAGTACCCGGTACTGTTTGTATATAGACATATTAATTTAACGGCCTTTACATCCTTGGACTCACTCAGTCACATGAATATGATTCGAGGAACATTTCTGAATTGATCCATTAACTGCTGGTGGTTGCGGATGCAGTGGCGTAACTAGGGGTTCGTGCGCCCGGGGGCAAGAATTTCCTGACAAATTTTTTTGGTTACATTGTCAGAAGCCTCATTTTGCGCCCCCCCTTGCGCCTGCGCCCCTGCCAGACTCATGCATAATAGTTACTTTTTGTACTTTTTTAGCTATTCTTGCATGATTTCTTTAAAAAATTCTCTAAAGCCTAATTTTGCAACCCCCCTGCCCTGCGCCCGGGGGCGGCCGCCCCACTGCCCCCCCTCGTTACGCCACTGTGCGGATGCCATGTGGTAGACTGGTCCAGCAACAGTCTCTGATTATTTTAACAATTAGATGCTTAAACTGACATGTGACACAATTTCTTTTGTACTTCACATCAGAATCTGAGTCTGTGCAAAGTATATAGATTGTCCCAGTAGTAATGAAGTATAAACTTGAGATTTTATTGTCGGATCTCAGTTGCTATAATTTGAAGTCAGAGAATACTGACAGGCATGTTTGGTGGTCACACACTGAGTACATGGTTGGCCACTAGTAACACAATGAAGGCCAGTTATAAGCTGAAAAACATGGCTGGCTGGATAGCATAGTTGTTGTGTTTACTGCATGTGTTTTGTTTTGAATTTCAGAACTTGACCAACCTCAGATCATGATGACTGCTCAAGTTGTTAAACCGAAGTCGGATACACTTCGAGACTCTCTCACCAGATGTCTCTGGAACACCTTGGAATTCTATCGAGTCGTTGTAGAAAAAGCTGCCAAAAACTACGGTTTCTACTGCACAGTTCAGGTGAGATCAAATTACATGGAGTGCGCAGAGTTTACTCACAAGTACAAGAAAATTGTTGACAACTTCAAGGTGGATAGTTTACAAGACAGGAACTACGAATAAGATGGCAAGCTGGTTTTGTTTTCATGGTGAAGTTTTGCTTATTGCAGCATAAGCTATAGTATTTCAGAGGTGCTTGATAGTCTAGTGGTTACCATGCTGGACTGTCAGTCGAAAGGTTGGGGGTTCGAATTCCCACCAGGGAGAAACTTGTTTTGAGATTTCTGCTCTGCATGCGCCCCTAGCAAACTCAGTTGTAATGAGTACACTGTCGGTGGGAAGATGAGATGGTGAGGGAGAGGACTGGCCTCCCGCCCTCATATGCCGAGGCTAAGAAAATGAAGTTTTTAACACTTCTTGCCATGGCTGCCTCAGGGCTAGATTAAGGGACTGCTCTTCTTCTATAGTAGTTCAGTTTTGTGATGTAAGATGCACTTACGAGAAGAGTAGCCATTGAGCTAATCTCGAGAGACAGCCAGGGGTATGAAGTGTTAGTGACTTCATTTCTTAACTTCACATATAAGGGTGGGTGGCCCGTACTCTCAATCACTGCCGCCTATCTTCCCACAGACGGTGTGTACATTATACAGTTTCGACGCTTCTGCTACAAGAGAAATCACTTCAACATGACTGAATATAGCTTTCTTGTGTGGAACAGGCCATTGTCGACTTAATATCACCCCAATTTCTCATGTTGAATTGATCGTCTGGTCAGTAGGTGCTTCGGAATTGCCATTGAAGTAATATTCTCAATGCATTGCTGGAGGAACAATAGTTTCGACGCTTCTGCTATAAGAGAAAGCACTTCAATATGACTGATTAAGGCTTTCTTGAGTAGAACAGGCTATTGTCGACTTAATCTCTTCCCAGTTTCTCATTTTGAACTGATCGTCTGGTCAGTAGGTGCTTCGGAATTGCAATTGAAGTAAGATTCTCAATGCATTGCTGGAGGAACAATAGTTTCGACGCTTCTGCTACAATAGAAATCAAGGTACTCAGGGTACTCACTTTTGAGTTCGCTATAGGAGGTGCAAAATGGAGATGAAATCTCAAAACGAATTTCTCCGCATATGAACTGCAACCTTTAGATTGTCAGCCCAGCACACTAACTGCTAGACTACTTCAGACCCATGCATCTTATGAACTCTGTCTATCAAGGATGCTATGCCATTCAACCTCACGCACACAATAAAATAGTCCCAACAGCAAATACCTTAGCACAGAAAACATTTATAATCATGATTATTTATTAAAATAAGGATGATTCTTTCACGATTTGTTAAAACTTTCATGTGTACCAAAGTGCAATTAGCAGTTGGTTGAATAAAGGATATACTTACTTATTTATTTAATGTCTGTTGGAGATGGGAGTATGGAGTGCTATTTACGTAATTTTAGACTTAGGAGTATGGAGTGCTATATATGTAATTTTAGACTTAGTGCTGATATTAGCTTTTGCCATTTTATTTTAAGATGATGTTCAACAACAAGACAGATGCAGTTGTACCAGGTATGAATAATGAACTCGACTCAGTTCATGTTAAAGTTATCTGTTCGACTCATTATTGTGTTACAATAAAGACTAGTCGCTGCTGTTAGAAATTCCTTTGTAGCTCTAAGGAAGAAAAAATGCTGTGGTCATAAAACAGGTTTGCAGTCAAATGTTACAAAGAAAATATAAGTATTTTCGGAAATGTTTGCTTTTTGCTTTCCCATGGGATATGGAAAGGATTGTTGTGTGCACATACTTGCTTGACAGACAAGAATTAAGTGATGAGAATTGTGCTGCCTTGTAGGAGATCTTGTTTGATATTGGCTTGATGCAATGGCCTAGATGGTGTTTTGCAATATTCGTCCTCAATGTAATTCTTTGATATCAAATATATGAAAGTACTTAGTACAGTATTCTTTATGCGGTTATGCAAAGGCACTATTTAAATGTTGCTATATATACATATGTACTGTAATGTAATTGAACATTTACAGCTGCGCTCTCTGTGCTAGCCTATATGATGGTATGTATCATTACGAACGAATATATTATATCAGTTAGCAAAACATATACATGTATAATTGTATATATATATACATATGCATATATATATATATGCATATTTCATAAATATATATACATTCATTCATTCATTCATTACTTGAATTTATATAGCGCCTCTTCAAGGGAACTACTCAGAGGCGCTCCCAACCCCAGCGCGGCCAAATAGGACCATTTTGACATACATATACATATTACATAAATGCTCACATATATATATACCCTAAATACTGTTGCTTTGAATTATAGTTGTCTGGTTTTTCATTTGCTAGAGGGCGTTATAGGTGTTACATCTGGTCATCATTTGGTCAACGTACCAAGCAACGTTAGGCATCAGCAGTCACTTGCCACTACCATCTGCGAAAATTGTTCCGTTGACGACGTTTCTCTCAGTCGTATGTGGGTGAGTTAGTTTTACATTTTCTTTTTACCTTTTTACCTTTCCTTGCGACAACTTTCTTCTTACTCAGGTATTAAGAGAAATTTGAGAAAAAGGCAGGTTCAAACCACTGCCAAGTACTCAGAGCGGTGGTGCGACAAAATGTTTTAATTTATTGCTATTTAAGATGTATGTACAACAGAGTGTGGTCTGGCAGCTGGTACAATATAATATACTTATTTACTTACAGTTTTATAAGATTTGGTAATACTTCGTTTCTGCCTCTGTTTAACTGTCATTGTGTTCTGCTGCCTTTTACGCAAAGTGTTTTGTATTATTTTGACTTAGGTGTATTTGGTAGTGCGATCATGTTTTCCAACCTGCTGCATGGATTCTATGTAACGAAAGATTCAGATTCACTGATGTTGTCTGCCTAGTAAATGCAATAAGTAAAGGAATGAATTAAATCTGTTGGATTTTATGGTTTGTTGGTTGTGACTGATTGCAATTGATTGATTTTGTGTCAGAAAACTAAGAAGTCGCTGATTCCGACTTTTCAAAGTGGAAAATTGGCCGGATCAGCCATGGGCAGCATACAGATGAAAGGAAGCTGGATTGGTACAAACCTCGGAGAGGTCGTGATACCACTTCCGAAGATGAACTTAGTGGATTTCTCAAGATTCTCGTTCACCGTCCTTCGCGGAAAAAACTTTACAGTTACAATGAAGTCAGTTTTATATTCTGTACACACCATAATATTATATTCCATTTACCTATATCCAATTGTCTAGATACCATTTTTCAATATGTTTGAGTTAGATTGTTTTATATGAGTGAATCGAGGTACAAATCACTGATAACAAGTGGGAAAATTTAAAGAATGACACAAGTCATTGTTAGCAATTTTTTAAATATTGTTTGCTTTTCAGTGTTCTGCCCGTAGGCAAGAATCAAATGACTCCATTCTTTTCTATTTTGTGCGTGGTCTGTAATTTCTGTATATCATCGTCTGTTTACACAAGACTGTCATTAATTGTATATATATGGCAGTTGAAAGAGTATCAGAGTTGTATATGGAAACTTAATACTGAGGGTTTTTCATACAGTAGAAATGATATTGTGAGGTCCTTTGCTTTTGCAATGAAAACTAGATCTAAGCACAGTTACATTTATGCTAGGTGGACTCGCTTATGCACTACTGGTTTGTGCACCATTCTACTTAACATGAAGTGGTGCTATGTCCCCAAAGCTGTCAACATAACATGCCATATGGTTAATTTACCATACAAGAACTGCTGTGTAGCACTAGATATTAACTTTTCAGCATTATTCCTTTTAAAATGCAGCCTGTTTTATGTCCTGTATTCTCAGGTATGTTCCACCCCAACAACTCCATGTTAATGCTTCCACAATGTACCTTGTCTTGCTGGATTGTTGTTGTAGGTCTCTACCATCTGCAACCGTACAGTTTGCTTGCGACTTGAAGGAGCATGTTGCCCAAGGCGATGTTGTGACTGTCGTATTAAGAGAAATCCCAGAGTCCAAGCCGGTTAGAAGTCTTGCGATAGCATAGATCTTTGTTTTATGCTGAAAGATACAAAAATCATCTCTTGTTTCTCATTCTTATGTCTGTTGTAGATTGTTAGAGTCAGTCTTTATAACTGTACACCCATTGTGTTTCCTTTACTTTGTTACAGGTATTTTACCTGCCTATTATTTCGTTTTGACTGAGTGCCTGTAAATAAACTGGTTCCCACGACTTAACTTTTTTGGGAACTGTAGGAATCTAAACATTATGATTTTGATACAGTCTCTAATACGTGTAAACTGTTACTGGCTTCTTTGGTTGACAGCAGCCTGTCTGCTTGATAAATGACACTTTCAGATTTCAAAAGCCCCCCCCCTCGCCCCCGTTAAGCTGAATCAGGGAAACAAGCTTACATATCAACAGGTGCTTAGTGCAAAATAACATCAATGGTGAAGTTTGGTTTGTCTTTTAGGGCCAAAGGTCAGACAGGTTGACAAGCAAGAGCTATGGCGAATAGTCATTGGACTTGGAGTGGTGAAAAGATAAGGGGAAGAACTCGAGGGGCATGTAATGTAACCAGACATTTACATTTTAAGAGTGTGTCAAGGAACTAGGAATGAAATTTTAGTAAGTGTGTTTATCTGATTCTGTTTACAGCCGTTGACGGAGGTCTGCATCCTTCTGAATGGAAAACTTGTGGAGAAATCTGAGCCACAGACTGATGTGCTCTTAAATCCGTATTTGGTGATCATGGATCAGGTCAACTTTCTACTGGACACATCCCTTGCTTCGGTCAGTTTTCTCTTGTAAACATGATGTTGGTGAACTGGGGTCAGTAATGTTTCATTAGATATGATTCTTCTTATAATGATTTGTTAGGGTCAGCAGACAAACTGACAGACTGCATGATCAACAGCGAGTCACAAAATACAGACAAACAGCCAGTAACAAAGCACGGACCAGCAGCCTATCACAAGTCCTTCACTCATAATATGAGTGAAGGACTTGCTCAAGGTCCCTAAATTATTATTGCTCAGCACTGTCAATTTATGCTTGGTCATTAGAAAGTGGTGCTTAATAAATGTATAATAATAATATTATTGATAAAGCATAGAACAACAGCCAATCACAGCACAGTCTAACAACCTACAGTATTAAAAGCAATTACCAACAGCCAATCACAAAGCACATGCTTTGATCTCTAATGAAGCTGTGTTTGTGTATTGTGGGAGTAAGATTAATTGAGAATAATATAACTCCACATTTTTATAGCACCTGTATATAAAACTCATCAAAGTGAATTTTACTTCTTACTGAATTCAGAGCACGACAGCCGGTTTGGCAACTTGGCAACCTGGAATGAGAGTGGAGGCAGTGGACCGAAAAACCCCCAACCTCATCTGCGCAGCCTCCGTTTGTAGGTTTATTCATTTAAAAGATCACATGTTAATAAGTCTCACGTTTAGCATTTTAGAGAAACAATTCATTTACAGAAACCGAATCAAGGCAAAATGCATTGGGAAAAAGATTGGTCAATTTCAGTGCTGTCTGAGAAAACAGGCATGTCATAGTACTTCCAAATTCCAGTAACAGCAGGAAACTTTTGAAACAAATTTTTTTTTTTTAAATTTCTGTTGTATTGGTGTCTAATGCAGCCAAATATTCCCAGCCAAAGTACCTTTGCAAACTCCTGACCATCTAGCCATCCTGCTCTACCTGACCAGCCTCCTATCTCACACTTCACTACTCACCTAAAGTTCTCCAACTGATCCATGTACCACACTGTGCCTCGACTATGGAACGAGCATTTCTCTGAATTCCACCTATTCTCATTTCATCTACCGATAATCCCTCTCATCCACCATCATCTGCTTCAGTCTGCTCTACTTATCACTCTAAGGCTTTCCACTCCAAATTGATGTCTTACCTCCAAGAATTCTTACCCTAATCCATCCAATTCCTACCCTAATCCATCCAAATTCCTACCCTAATCCATCCAAATTCCTACCCTAATCCATCCAATTCCTACCCTAATCCATCCAATTCCTACCCTAATCCATCCAATTCCTACCCTAATCCATCCAAATTCCTACCCTAATCCATCCAATTCCTACCCTAATCCATCCAATTCCTACCCTAATCCATCCAATTCCTACCCTAATCCATCCAAATTCCTACCCTAATCCATCCAAATTCCTACCCTAATCCATCCAATTCCTACCCTAATCCATCCAAATTCCTACCCTAATCCATCCAATTCCTACCCTAATCCATCCAATTCCTACCCTAATCCATCCAAATTCCTACCCTAATCCATCCAATTCCTACCCTAATCCATCCAATTCCTACCCTAATCCATCCAATTCCTACCCTAATCCATCCAATTCCTACCCTAATCCATCCAAATTCCTACCCTAATCCATCCAATTCCTACCCTAATCCATCCAATTCCTACCCTAATCCATCCAATTCCTACCCTAATCCATCCAATTCCTACCCTAATCCATCCAATTCCTACCCTAATCCATCCAAATTCCTACCCTAATCCATCCAATTCCTACCCTAATCCATCCAATTCCTACCCTAATCCATCCAATTCCTACCCTAATCCATCCAATTCCTACCCTAATCCATCCAATTCCTACCCTAATCCATCCAAATTCCTACCCTAATCCATCCAAATTCCTACCCTAATCCATCCAATTCCTACCCTAATCCATCCAATTCCTACCCTAATCCATCCAATTCCTACCCTAATCCATCCAATTCCTACCCTAATCCATCCAATTCCTACCCTAATCCATCCAATTCCTACCCTAATCCATCCAAATTCCTACCCTAATCCATCCAATTCCTACCCTAATCCATCCAAATTCCTACCCTAATCCATCCAATTCCTACCCTAATCCATCCAATTCCTACCCTAATCCATCCAATTCCTACCACCCTAATCCATCCAATTCTCCGCCTTCTAAGCTTTCTCGGTCTCAACAAAACCTGCCTTAGCAATTCCTCTGCCTCCTCTCTCTGCTCCCTGACAATTACAGTTATAATATGGGTGCTAAGGTAGTTGTAAAATCATCTTGTTTGCAGTCATTTCTCCTGTTTAAATCTGTGCTTAAATCCATATGGGCATCATCACTCATTGATTCTAGGATTCTAGGGTTTATTGTGATGATATAGATGTTTACAATACTTCAGTACTTTTCTGAAATTTTCACATATTGAAACTATTGACTGATATAACAGCAATGTTATATCAGTCAATAGTTTCAATGTGTGTTTCAACATAGTTTCACTCCCATGCTACAATCAATTTGTTATATTTGAATTTCTTAGTTTTAGAGTTAATTTATTGTTTTTTTGCTACAGCACAAATTAATAAAGCTGGTGAGCTTCTAATCCACTTTGACGGTTGGTCGGAAAATTATGACTACTGGGCTGATCCAGAGACTACAGACATTCATCCGATTGGTTGGCTTGCACAAAGGATTTACAACCATCCAGAATACTCCGTTACACTTCAACCGCCAAGAAGCAAGTGTTTCAGTTCACGTTAAACTGTTTTAAGTGAGAGTCGCAGTGAGTACTTAAATGACGTCTCTGCAGTTTTTAGACCAATGTTGAAAGGTTTTATGTCATAACTTTTGCTTAGCTCATGCTTTTTTAGGCATTGGCCACTTGTAAATATTAATTGAATCTCTGCGGAGGCTATAAATAACACCATAAAGAGGCTATATCTTAAGAGGCTATAATACCATCTTCAGCGTAAATAACACCATCTTAATTGTACTCTATTGTACTTGTAATATAAAATTTGTACTTTACATCATTTTTTTGCCCTCTTCCAACTTCCAGTTTAGAATTAGAGTTGAAAATATCAGTGCATCTAGGTAATGTTCAGTTTACATGATTAATATTGGTGTTTAGGATGTATTTATGTGTGTATGTATGTATGTATGTTTGTATGTATGTATGTATGTATGTATGTATGTATGTATGTATGTATTTATGGATGTGTGACTATGTGTGTATGTTTGTATCTCGGTAATTCTATGGCATCTTATAAGTAGCTTACCAAGGTGCTTCTCACTATTCTAACTTACATTTTAGTTTTTATTATTTTAATTATTTGTAGCATGCAGCAAGTCACGCAGCATGATGTGAATCCGAGGCACATACTGAGATAGTTGTAAAACAAAGACAGGTTCGTCTGGACAAGTTTAAGAATGATGACTGTCATGTTTGTGGATTATTGGAATAATGCAGTGCATTTCTTGACATTCTGTAGATGTAATTGCCATCAGCTAAATATGTTACTCTCAATAAGATAATTCAGTTGTTTCTAATTTTAGGTTACAATAGGGTGTTTGAATGGGAGCAATATTTGACTGATATTGTCGACATCCCTGCCCCGTATGAGCTCTTTACACAAGTGAGTTGTTCCTCTTTAACATTTTCATTTTATAACAGTTTTGAAAAATTGTTGTCCCACATTTAAGTATGTATGTATCAAGACGTTTGTTTGGCACCTTTTAAGCACATCATTGAAGTGCTGTCTGCATGAGTATCTTTCAGATATAAACGAGTGTGTTTATGACTGTTTGAAATTGCATGCTGCATGGAGTCGAATGTAATGGGATGTAGATGTAATGGGAAACTTCTTCCAGAAGTATGGTCCAGTTCATGAGAAGGCCTCAAGTTGGAGTGAGGAAGCATGGCATCTGCATGTCTCCACAGGTATGGGAGCACAATGATCACTGACCAACTGGCTTGCGGCCAGAACTGACTGGTGTTGCCATAATTGTGTCCAGCGTCGAATGAAGATTAGTTTGTCCATCAAAATGTCGTTTGTGACCTTGTGAAAATCTTCTTACCGATACTTTCCTTTAAAGTGCTGCATTTTCATCTGTGAATGTTCAATTTCGTTTGAACAGCTTACCATAATGATATTTTCTAGAGAAATTGCTTCATTTTGAATCAAAAACATTATTGCAGAACTTTTGTTGTAAGCTAAAATTTGTATCTGTGTGATTAAAGGAGCAAACGGAAAACTGCACTCCATTTCATCTCAAGCCGGAAACCATCCAGTTCTTACAAGCTCATGGAAAGGGAATAAGCTCTGTGGAAAGGTGTGGACTCGAGAAAAGACATCCAGAAGGTTGTTTAAGCTCCCTGGCAGAATTAAATATGATTTAAATAGAAAGTAGATGTTAATTCTAACTTTATTAGAAATTAGGATTATGCAGAGAATTATTGCTTAAAATTTTATTTGTTTAAATCAAATCAGAAAAATCGAACATAGTATAAATCAATGGCTGCTTCAATGTGAACCACATTTCATAATTAGGACCCATGAAGCAAACCTGTTTTCACATATTGCTGGCACACATTGTGCCACTAGTGGCGATGATTGGGGTATCCCTCAATAAGGGCTTGCACAAAAGGGCGCGACACAAAAGGGCACGCACAAATGGGCGCTCCCACATAAGGGCGCGGTCACATAAGAGCTCTGTCAAATAAAAGCCCTGGTTAATAAGACCGCAATCCAATATGAGCGCCTATTAAATACATGTTTATAAAAGCAAACATAATACTAACAGTTAATCGATAATAACAGCAATGGCAATTGAGAAATCACTGTCAATAAAATAAACTATAATTAGGTTATCCCATAGTTTACATTGCTAAATTATTTTAATGTCTTCAATGCCTAACCAAGTAACCAGCCTAGCCTACCAATGTCCACAATAACTGTCATCAATCCAGCTTCCATTTAAGAACAAAATTTGGCCATCAATCCAATTCTGTCAAGCAAAAATTGTCGTCAATCCAACTTAGAGTACAGGCCAAACCGATAGAGTACAGGCCAAACCGATAGAGTACAGGCCAAACCGATAGAGTATATGCCAAACAAACTGATAGAGTACAAGCTAAAGCTATAGAGTACAAGCCAAATCGATAGATTACAGACCAAACAGGCCAAACCGATAGAGACAAGCCAATGATGATAGAGTACAGGCCAAACCGATAGAGTACAAGCCAAACCGATAGAGTACAGGCCAAACCGATAGAGTACAAGCCAAACCGATAGAGTACAGGCCAAACCAAAGCCAAACCGATAGAGTACAGGCCAAACCGTTAGAGTACAGGCCAAACCGATAGAGTACAGGCCAAACCGATAGAGTACAGGTACAGGCCAAACCGATAGAGTACAGGCCAAACCGATAGAGTACAGGCCAAACCAATAGAGTACAGGCCAAACCCTTAGAGTACAGGCCAAACCGATAGAGTACAGGTCAAACCGATAGAGTACAGGCCAATACGATAGAGTACAGGCCAAACCGTTAGAGTACAGGCCGATAAGTACAGGCCAAACCGTTAGAGTACAGGCCAAACCGATAGAGTACAGGCCAAACCGATATAGAGTACAGGCCAAACCGATAGAGTACAGGCCAAACCGTTAGAGGCCAAACCGATAGAGTACAGGCCAAACCGATAGAGTACAGGCCAAACCGATAGAGTACAGGCCAAACCGATAGAGTACAGGCCAAACCGTTAGAGTACAGGCCAAACCGATAGAGTACAGGCCAAACCGATAGAGTACAGGCCAAACCGATAGAGTACAGGCCAAACCGATAGAGTACAGGCCAAACCGATAGAGTACAGGCCAAACCGATAGAGTACAGGCCAAACCGTTAGAGTACAGGCCAAACCGATAGAGTACAGGCCAAACCCGATAGAGTACAGGCCAAACCGATAGAGTACAAGCCAAACCGATAGAGTACTGGCCAAACCGATAGAGTACAGGCCAAACCGATAGAGTACAGGCCAATACCGATAGAGGCCAAACCGATAGAGTACAGGCCAAACCGATAGAGTACAGGCCAAACCGATAGAGTACAGGCCAAACCGTTAGAGTACAGGCAAACAAACCGATAGAGTACTGGAGGCCAAACCGATAGAGTACAGGCCGAACCGTTTTAGTTCAGGCCAAACCGATAGAGTACAGGCCAAACCGATAGAATACAGTCCAAACCAATAGAGTACAAGCCAAACTGATAGAGTACTGGCCAATCCGATAGAGTACAGCCAAACCAAACTGGCCAAGTACAGGCCAAACCGATAGAGTACAGGCCAAACCGATAGAGTACATGCCAAACCGATAGAGTACAGGCCAATACGTTAGAGTACAGGCCAAACCGTTTGAGTACAGGCCAAACCGTTAGAGTACAGGTCAAACAAACCGATAGAGTACAGGCCAAACCGATAGAGTACAGGCCAAACCGTTAGAGTACTGGACAAACCGATAGAGTACAGGCCGAACCGTTTTGGACTGGGAGCGCCTCTGAGTAGGCTTCTTGAAGGGGCGCTATATAAATTCCTGAAATGAATGAATGAATTAGTTCTGCTTGAAACGAAGCAACGAAAGGTTGTTCAGTTCTGCGACCAACAGAGGGACACCTAGTCATTAAAATGTGCTATAAAAATCATATTTTCCATTACAATAAGCTGTGATTGTTCCTGTAATCTGGAAAAGCGTCCCAGCTCACCACAACAAGTGCAATCTGACCGGGATGATCCAGAATCCATCCACGCTGTTTAGATTCACTCCAATTGGCCAGACCAAGACGGATGTTTCTAGGCGAAAGAAAAGACGACAATCTGTTCATAATTTGACGTATTGATATGTAACATAATGCCATTTAACGTAAAGAAATTTAACGTAATGTAATGTTATCATACCATTTGAAATAATGCGATATAACATATGCCATTTATCATAATGCAATTTAACATATGCCATTTAGCATAATGCAATATTAACATAACGACATTTAACATAATGCTGTTTAATATAATGCCATTTGACACATTGCCGTTTAACATAATGCCATTTCACATAATGCCGTTTCACATAATCCAATTTAACATGATCCCAATTCAACATAATCCAATTGATACCATCACACAATGTAACATAAGAGTGAAGAGAGGTCGCAAAAGGAACAGAAGTTGTCCTACTTTCGAATCGTGTCGTACATCGCAGTTTCAACGTTTCCGAGCCACTGTTCAACTGGTCCCCTGGCACGAAGGCTCCTGGAAAAATATGCAGACATTATATGGATGATGGATAGATAAATGGATGAATAGGTGGAGGGATGGGTGGTTGGAGCAATGGATGGATGGAAGCAACGATGTATGGATGAATGGATGGATGGAAGCTTCCGAAGCAAGGATGGAAGGATGGATGGAAAGATGAATGGATGGATAGATTGATGGATGGAAGGATGGGTGGATGGATGGATGAATTGATGGAAGCATTATGGATAGATGGATGATGGAATGAATGGATGAATGAATGAATGGATTGATGGATGGATAAAAGGAAGGATAGATAGATAGATGGAAGGATGAGAAAGATCGAATTACTTTGGCATAGCAACGACCTCTCCCTCTGGTGACGTCATTGTCCGAACAGTTGGTGGTTGCCTTGGCAACGTCTGAATGTCTAACATCTTGATTCCAGCAAAGCACTTCCCAAGACACGACTGAAATACACACAGACACCCAGTACAATTCATAGATATTTGGTGAAAGACACTGAAACACTTACAAAACACCAGAAAAAGAAGACTAGGACAAACACAGAAACACACACAGACAAATGACAGACAAACGACAGACAATCAGACAGACTGATATAGAAACCGCCAGACAAACAGACAGACAAACAGACAGACAAACAGACAGACAAACAGACAGACAAACAGACAGACAAACAGACAGTCATACAGACAGACACAAAACAGTAGAAGAGAAGGGTATCTACTGGACACATATCTTTCCATCATTTCCAACTCTGACGGCTGGACTCAAACAACCCTTGAACAGGCAGAGACAGAAAACCCAACATGTCACTACACGAAACCTATCACCTGTTACAGTTGAGTAGAATTAAGCACCTGGATTGCATTGGGGCTTTTCGATTGGACCAAGACTTCGAGAAGATCCTCGTTGCTAAGAAAGTAGAATCGTGGAAACACGAGTCGCTTCGTCTCCAGGTAGTCCTACAACAACACAAACAATTGCAATAGAAAATAACAATAGTAATAACACTAACAAGGGTCAGAGTGGAGGGCAGTAACCAAAATAACAATAGCATTAGGAGCAGTTCATCAACAAGTGCCTGGAACAGCAAACTAAAAAAACACTACTGACTTACTTTATTATTTTATTTTATTATAAATAACAAAAGCAATCAGAAATCACTCAGAACTGTAAGTTAATATACATGTACATCATAATATCAAGATAATATCAGATAACATGAAATCGGGGTTGGGTCGGAGCGACAAACAGAATATCATATATAAATCCAGAATGACACAATTGGAATGAATGATTACAATAACCCACACAAAAAACCCCAACTTAATATCATGTACATAACACAACATACTGTGACTCCCCCACCCCCATAGGAGACACCACTGCATAGGAGCAAGCAATGGACGAGACCTGGAACGGTCTCATGAGTAAGAACAAAAGTAAGTAAGTATCGGGGCCGCCCGATTACATATGGATCAGCACACTGGCATTATCATACTGAATCGAGCCCCAAGGCCCAACATGCTTTGTAGGCCCTAGTTTATATTGCAGGCTGTCTGTTCTGTTAAAACGTTAAGATTTATGTCTTCAGTCATTTGTGTTCTTGGAGAATTGTTTAATTGTCATAACATGGTAAATGTACCACGCCACTGCATTTGTCAGCAATTCATTAGAATGAAATGATATTATTAGTAATTATTAATTAAGTACTTAATACTTAAGACATACGCTGAGACATTTCTGGATCTTTTCCAGTTGTGCGTTGACTGCGGATAGCGTTTCCATGACTCCGATGGCTGTAGCCGACCGCAGGGCATTTGGTTGTTCTGCTGTTTTCTTCATGATGTCTGTCCATTTTTCATTCGCTTCATCAAACAGCTTCGACTCATTTGGCAACTGCCTGCAAAACAAGACAGAAAAACTAATCTGTTTTTATGGAGAAATAGTCAGGGGGAGGAAGAAGGAGGAGGTGGAATGAAGGAAAGGAGGAAAATGGGAGGAGAAGAAAAATGGGAGAATGATCAGAGGAAAAGGAAAACGTTGATGAGAAGGAGGTGGAAGAGGAGCTACAAAGCAGGCTTAAGTGAAAAGGACTGAGCATTAGTGATGAGGAGGAATAGAAGTAAAAGCATGATGTAGGACAAAAAGTAAAAGAGGTCCAGTAAGTGGATCCAGTACTTAAAAAGACAAGTAAGGAGTGACAAGAGGACTTATTGTTATCAAAAGGCCAAGGAGGAAGGTTAGGATTCCACTTCTTATGAAGGAGGAAGAAGGATGAGGATGGAAGAGAGGGAATAGACTGGAGGAGGAGGACAGATGTTTTGAGAAGACTAGAAGAAGACAAGCAGTCCCTCACATGGCTAATCCCAAGCCAGGCTTGACCATATAACCTTCCAACATATGCACACTTACATGGCATGTACAGTATATGAATGGTAATTCATATAGCACCCTGATTCAACTGTGGGTAGGGGCAGTCAGCTGACCTGTGGATGTCGGAGGAGGTGAAGATCTGTTCGAGGTAGATCCAGTTGCGTTGGCAGACCAGCCAGACGTCCATTGTCTTGGAAAACAGCTGGAGACGCCTCTCCCAATCCTCCACCTCACCCTAAATGAAAAACACATCAACACAATCCCCATGAAACACACAGCAGTATGCATCAATGTATGCAATACTTGTTTTTATGTACAAATGCATGCAATGTATGCATGTACATTGAAATTGATGCATAAGTATGTATGCATCTTTGTCAGGGATGGGCAAATTATTTAAAGAAATGTAACTGAATTACAAATTACTTTGGGGCATGAAATAGAAATTCAAATTACAAAATACATGGGAAAATGCAATTAAATTACAAATTGCAAATTACAAATTACACGATTCAAGTAATTTCAATTATGTAATTTCAATTACTGCATATCCGTGATCTCTGTATGTATGTATGCATACATGCATGCATGCATGTATGCATGTATGCATGCAATGTATATAAATAAATTGGTCTTTATATGTATGTATCTATGGAGAAATATTATCTATGCATGAATGTATGTATAGCATCTTAAAGAATGCCTCAAACATAATCTTATCAATATCTGCCCTAAAACTCTGATCATGAATGAATAAACGAATGAATATTCACAATGAATAATACTACATTGATCGAGTAATCTCATTCCAATTGAATGACTTGACAATGATCAAATGATCGAACTGTAACAGAGTATCGAACCATCTTACTTTGATCGGAGCAACGTATCTCGATCCACGGATCGTTCCGATCGTGACCTGACTTTCTTCGAGTTGGGTGAAGAGTTCGTCCGCACCGGAAATGATGCAGACGGTACCAGTGGAGTGGGGAACCAGTCTAAGGTCGGTCGTCTGCCAGAGGTCGCTCAGTCGCGCCAATGTCTGCTCCAACATTGCTTCACTTGTCGCTCTTGTTGAGATCTCCTGAAGACGAGACTTATGACGAATGACCTACGAGAGAAAAACAATTAAGAGGATTTAGTTACTGAAGTGATGAGGAGGTGGAGGAGGAAGAGGAATAACGAGCAGGAGGAGGAAGAAAAGGAGGATGGATAGAAGGAGGAAGAGGAGGAGGAGGAAGGTAACGATGAGGATAGTCTGACTGACTGCGGCAGAGAGAGACGGACAGAGAGAGACAGAGAGAAGCAGAGAGAGACAGACACAGATAGATGTATAGAGAGATAGACAGATAGAGCGAGAGGGAGGTAGACACAGACACGGGGTTGTGTGTGGTGGCATCGGTGGCAGAGAGACAGATAGAGAGACAGAGAGATACACAGAGAGATATATAGAGAGATAGACATAGTGTGAGAAATAGATACAGAGACAATATTGGTGATGGTGTGGTGCTGCCCGTTGGTAGGGGCTGTGGTGGCATGGATGGCAGAGAGACACAGAAAGGCAGATAGTGGCAGAGAGAGAGACAGAGAGACATACAGAGAGAGACAGAGAGAGTGGTCTTTCTCAAATCCTGATTTGACTAACATTCATGTCTCGTAGGTTGCCTAGCGTTAGTCTGTTGTTGTTGGCGATGGACTTTTCCAGGAGAGACTCAATCTGGAACCAGTGACGTGGCTTCAGCGAAGGGTTACGGAGGCTGGCAATACATGGCATCAGCTGCTTAAAGTCCATCAATTTGCTCTTCAACTGAGGAACGACGTTGTTGTTTGGCAAACCTAAATTCATATTTAAGATTCAGTTTTGTAAAAGATCACTCACTGTTTGTCACTCACTCACTCACTGCACTCACTTCATCACCAGCACTACCACTCACTCACTACCTCACTACCACTACACCTCACTGCCGTCACTACCACCACCAATACCACCAGCCTTACCACCATCCGCCTCTGATACCACAGACAGACTCCTACCAAAACTGCATTCAATACCACTACACCCCTACCAACACCACCCCACCACTGATACCAGTATTAATACCTCATCATCATCATCATCATAACTTCAACCCTCCGGCACAATGAATGAATGAATGATTTTACTCACTCAATCAATCAATAAATAAATCAGATTCAATGAGTCAATCAATTAATCAATAAATCAATGATGAATGAATGATTTACGGATTAAACAAACTGGAGGCTTCACCTTTTTCCAGAACAAACACGGTTTGCGTGAGACGGTTGACATATTTCTGGAGATGATCGACGTTGATGAGATCGAAGAAAGTCTTGATCCATTCCGCCGAGACTTTGTCCCAATCCTGCTGAGATTCCCACAAGAGTCGCCTCAGTCGCAGGTCTCGTTCGATCTCTCCAAGGTCAATCAGAAGGTCACGAGCTGGTTCAAACCGATTCTGGTCACGCCTGTTCAGCTCCCTGGGAAAAGAGAAATCTATGATTTACAGGTGAATTAATCCTTTTGCTGTCATTCGGATTAAGGTTTCACTTGCAGTGAATGCCACTTTAGAAAGCATCAGATCAGAAAAATGAAATTAAAAAGAATTTCGAACAGATCAGATCAGAACAGATTAAAATAGAACTTATTAGAACAGATAAGATTAGAACAGATTAGATCAGAACATTCAAAAAGAACCTACTAAAACAGACCAGACTGGAACAGATTAGATTAGAAGATGCCACTGTAGAAAGCATCAGATCAGAGTAGAAGTTTATGGTTTACGAGGCTCATACAAGGTTAGAGCACTCACCTTGTAATGTAATGTAATGTAATGTAACAAAACATTTATAAAGCACCACTTAAGAGTCTCTCAGAAGCGCTCAACACGTGGCCATCAAACAGCTGAAAAAGTGCGTCTTTAAGAGTTTAGAGAAAACTATATAGCCGCATGCAGCACGCACAGAGGGCGGAAGAGCGTTCCAGATCCGTGTAACAGGGAGAGTACGTGGTTACGGATATGTTTGTTGAAGAGATTAATGTTTGATCCTCCTCCCCAAGGCGGGACCGAGTACGGACCTTGAGCAAGTCCTTCACTCACAGTTGCTTAGCACCTACTAATGTGCAAATAATAATAATAATAATAATAATAATAATAATAAAAAAAAATAATAATAATAATAATTCATCAGCAGTCAGCCTAGAATTGATTGATTTTCTGGCAAGCATAAAATGAGGGATTTTTAATGGATGTAAATTTAAAAAAAAAAAAATAATAATAATAATAATAATAATAATAATAAATATAACAATAATACTACTAACTCAGACATCAGCTTTCTCGTTCGCGTCAGGGAACTAGTGAATCTCTCGCGATAGCTGGCAAAGTTCCGAGCGCTGGTGAGCATCTGCTCGACTTCCTCGGCAAGAACCTCGATCTTCTGGAGAGCGACAATCGCCATCGTGTCCTGACTGAGGAAGAGAGGATCCATGACCTCGTTCTTTAGACTGGCCACTCTCTTCGCCATCTCCTGCATCCGCTTCTCCAGGTCTCCGCTGAACTTTACGATGTGGTCGTCCAGTTTGGCCTCCGCATATAAAATGCTCGACTGGAATGAAACAGAAAATAATCGTAATCTATAAATTTCCGAAGTGCGAACTGAATGCTAAGCACAAGGAAACACGTTAATCACGAGCGCTTTGGTATAATCAATAAAGTTTTTGACCCCAGTTCCTTCTTGACAACTAAAATGTTTGTAATTTTACTTAACTAATTTATTTAACCTGAAGTAGAAAATAATTGAATTCTGGAAGTTCCGGCCTTGTCCCGAATGTCACAGCTCCTTTAATTTACAGTTTAAATTTAGTTCATTTTATTAATATATTTAAAGCTATGGAAACCAAAACACTCTTAATTAATCCACCTTGAGTTGTTGGAAGCTTGGTGATAACATTTGGTAGACAGCAAATTCCTCTGGTTCAACCGTCATCCCAAAGTCATTGGCGATCGTAAATAGCTTTGTGACGTGGTAGTATTCCTTCTCCAGTCCCGACAGATCGGCGTTGACCTTTCCGATAAAGGTCATGTGCTCCACAAACTCCTCCACTGTATCACAGACTTTGTCCAGTTTCTTCCAAGACGTCTGGAAGATTTACGAAAGGGTTAATTCAAATCAAGAGAGCATCACATGCCATTCAAAGCCAATAAAGCTATCATGGGTTAAATCGATCAAATGCCAAGCTTCTGAATCCTTCAATGAAGGGATGGATGGTTGGTTGGATGGATGGATGGACGAGTGGATGGATGGACGGACGGACGGACGGACGGATGGATGGATGGACGAACGGGCCAATCCTCTCCCTCGCCGTCTCATCTTCCCACCAACAGTGTAGGTCAGTGTACTCATTATAGCTGAGTTGGCAATGTGGTGCAGGTGGAGCAGAAATCTCAAAACCAAATTAGAACAACGAAACACAAAAACTATCGTAGATTATGTTGGTTTTCAGTGAATCAAGACTTACAGTACAACCCAAAGTTAATCGATCGATGACTTCAAGAAACACACAAATCAATCAATGATCGAACAACTGACTTTGATCGTGTTGATGAGTTGTTCGTTTCGTTCGACAGCGATCTTCAACCTGTCTCTAGCTGATGCATTAAGCGAATGGCGTCAAGAACTCTTGCAGGGACACAGTTTGTAAGGCAATCAGTCAAAAGTGAAGCTGCATTGGCTAAACGCAACTATCAATAACCATGGTTGTAGGAACCCAAATCGATTTCCAACTGATATCATCAGCGACCAGTGGTCCTGGCTCATACAGTACAATACACAGTTAAACATTCGTCAATTTGTAGAGTAACGCAGATCATTTTGGACCTAATAAGTGACTTTGACGTGTTGATACCTTGTGGATCTGCGATTTGTATCCATGAAACAGATTTGCAATGGCGTCAAGAACTCTTGCAGGGTAGTTGTTTATTGGAATCGTCGATGAAGCGCTTTTACACATTGAATGGCAATGGTTCTGTGGAAATGGAAATTGAGAAATAACTGAGAGGTGACTTCAGAGGTAACTTGAGGGAAGTTGAGGGGTAACTTGATGAGTAACTTGATAAGTAATTTGAGAGGTAACTTGATAAGTAATTTGAGAATGAAACGTCAGAGGTTCTGTGCAACTGGAAATTGAGAAATAACTTGAGAGGTGACTTCAGAGGTAACTTGAGGGGTAACTTGAGAGGTAACTTGATAAGTAACTTGAGAGGTAACTTGATAAGTAACTTGATAGGTAACTTGACAGGTAACTTGATAAGTAACTTGAGAGGTAACTTGATAAGTAATTTGAAAGGTAACTTGATAAGTAACTTGAGAGGTAACTTGAGGGGTATCTTGAAACCTAGTCGAAAGGTAAGTTGGGACATAAGCTGAGGGATAAAAAAAGACAGCGAGTTGAAAGGTACATCAAAAGTCGAGAAGCAGGTGAAGAGATAAATTGAAAGGTGAGTTGAGAGGTAAGTCCATAGGTAAGTTGAGGAGTGAGCAGAGAGTTGAAAGATAAACTAAGGGTGGACCTGACACTAACCTGTTCCGTGAAGGTCGTTAGCATCCACTGGAATTGTTCAACCGTCCACTGTTTCTGCTTCCATGAATCATCTGCCTCCACCTGGCGACCCCTCTCCACCATTGCCGCGTATTTTTGGTAGTCCTGCAATTCAAAACAAATACAACCACTACTGCTGCTACTGCTAATAATTAATTATATATAATAATAGAATAGAAATGTTGAAATGTCATGAAGTGGTGAAAATCCGAAGTGAACTGTTTCGGTCATGCTATACTCGCCCCTTTTCAAGGTTTCTACTCAGAATCTTACGCTATGAACTACACTCATTTCACTGAATCGGAAGAACATTCACGCCTGTGGATGTTGTTGAGCGAACTATGCGAGAACTGAATCGCTGCCCATAGATCCCTCAAATTCCGTATAATGAAAGGTGGTATTCAAACCTGCAACCCGCGGATGCAAGGCAAATTCGAACATACCATCCTACACCACCGCATCGATATATAATAGAACAGAGATGTCATGTGAAGTTCTAATAATAATAATGACGATGATGATAATTATGATGATGATAATAATAATAATAATAATAATAATAATAATAATAATGGTAATAATAATAATGATCACTGCTCTCATTAGCTCCACATAATTTTTGTTCCTATGGGAATACACTCACCTCATATAAACAGCATTAAAAATAAAGAAACAACAAAAATACTAAAAACAACAAGAAGAAGATGCTACATACCAAGGCGAATGCTTCCACATCTTCGAGAGATCGGTTGATGTAATTCCTCAGACGATTTTGTGTTTCAACACATTTCCGATCCTCCTCAAACATCGACCTTGTGTCTGGCCAGACTCTCCTCAACGCTTCCTCTCCTTCCTCCGCTTCTTCTTCATCATCAGCCGACATCCGTCCTGTGACCTCAGCCATGCGCTCTCTTTTGGGAAGTGAATAGAACGCAAGGAGACGGGGCTCAGTAAACAACGAAGCAAACGTTGCTACAGCAGAAAAGAAGATCAGCTCGAATTATTATTATTATGATTGTTATTATTATTATTATCATTATCATTATTATTATTATTAAATTTGTAATGTGCACATGGTCACAAATGGTCTAAATGAAAAGGACAAAAATGGGCTATATAAGCTAACTGTAGCAAGTGGATGGGCTAAATGGACTAAACTTAATGGAACATGGGCCTAAGCTTGTTTACATACAGATTAATGAGAAATGTCAATTTTCAACCCACCAACTGTGCGATGGAAGTCGGCTTCAATGTCTTGAAAGCTATTTCTGATTTCTGTGACATCTGGTGACAATGTCACAGTTGCTGCCTGTGACGATGACTTCTTTGCTGACCTAAGTCACAAGAACAAGCGACACATAATTATTATGCCTGTTCATAAATGACTCTAAAGTGGGTCCAAGTATTTTTAATTCTGAACTTTCTATATGAAGTATCTAAGAATACAAGATGATTTCTATGTGAGATGATGATGTACTTGTGTCATCTATAAAATGATGTGAATACCTGTCATCTGTAGATGAAGTTTGATCATCCGGGTCATCCTCGCTTTCTTCTTCCATCTCTTCACCATTTTCTATCGACTCTATTTCATTCAAACAAATTCACAGTTGAGTAATTACTTTCACAAGTGTGTAAGGGCTCAACTTGTAATGCGAGAATATGAGTTCGACTCATTCCCTGAGATGGTTACTGAGGGAGTCGAGCAAGTCCTTCACTTACACTTCAGCGCACAATTATTGGTGCTTGGTCATCAGATAGTGGTCCTTAACCATGTGTAATAATGAATGCAATAATAATAATAATGAATGTAATGATGATTGGCTGACTGGTAAGCTGGCTGGCTGACTGACAGAAAACTGACTTATTGACTGACTGACTGAATGACTGACTGACTGAATACTGCCTGGCAGGCGGACTGCCTTACTGCCTGAATACAGCAAAGACTGCCCAACTAACTGACTCAATCAGACTAACTGACTGACTGACCTTTGTCCTTTGATCTTTGGCTGAACTGGACGGACTTCCTCGGAGACTGAGCCCTCGAAGAGTAGGAGCAGAGGAGGTCCTCTTTGAAAGACAGGAAGCCCTGGAAGGGGAATGAAAGGAAGATGAATTCTCTTCCAGCTGTTCGGATGATGGAAGGAGAAGTCTCAGTTCCACGCTTATGATCGGCTCAGGAACCAAAACGACTTCACGACTATCGTCAAGTTCCTGCAGAATCTGGAAAAGTTTTTCGTTGTACTTAATATGATTATTAAGCTTACTGACCTCAGAATTTCCTGCATACTGCAATATGGTATGGGCAATATGGTTCAAGGCTAAGATTAAATGTAAGCTGTTCGTATAGTGGCAGGGGCCCCTTACGGATCCCACACTAGTCAATTATTCTCTCAATTTAATCTTCTAAAAGTGGAACAGATAAGAACCTTACAAGTGGGGGAGTTTATGTACCGTTATGATAGAGACCTTCTCCCCCAGTGTTTAAAGGACTTTTCTGTCCTCCGAAGTGACCTTACGAGAAATTCCAGTTCTTATCGCTGTATCTATGCTCGAACTAACACCCGCCTATTCTCAATCAAACTATCTGGCGTTTTAATTTGGGAAAAAATTCCACCTGAAATCCGACAGTCACCTAGTTTGTCTATATTTAAAAGAAAACTGCGCACCCATCTTGTTATGGAGGTTAATCAATAGTCTTTTCCTAAATGGAGTGTTTTTCTTGTCTTTTTTCCTGTCTTTTTTCCTTTCTTGGATTGTTAGTTAAGGTTTATAATGGAACAAATGCAATGCACTGTACTCTTAAATACATCACTCAGCTGTAACCTAATAATATCATTGACGATGGACCTAATGGTCATTTATTGAAGGTGTTTCCTCTTAAGTCTTTTCAGTTGCGATTGTTGAAGTAGTTAAGTTAGTTAAGGTTTATTTTATATTATATGAAACCTCTTAGGCTTTTCTTTTCATGCGATTGTTGAAGTAGTTAAGTTAGTTAAGGTTTATTTAGTATAATATTATAAAACTGAGTACTTTTGTGGATTCTACTCATCCAGTTATTTTAAGAATATGATCGCCATCAATGCAACATCTTGGTAATTAGGTGCTATTTAGAATCTAATGATCCCTTCAGGGTCTTTTCTGTGAATTCTATTGCTGATGTTTCAAAATAAAAAGAATTGATTGATTGATGATTGCTTGATTGAAAGGGATTTAGTTGCAGGGGTAAGATAAAGAAATTAATTAATTTATCTGCTGATAATATAATTATTATTGCAATCGCATGTAATTATAATTTTTTGTAACAATCACGTGACATATGGCACTGACTTACGGACTCAATGGCTGAATTTTTTGATTGATTTTTGATTGATTGATGCATTGATGCATTGATAAAACTGCATTCAATGCATGATTGTCTTGTAGATTGAAGTAGATGGAATGAATGACTAGAGAGGGAGACACAGAGACAGATACAAAGAGCAAGACAGGGAGACAGAGGCAGGAAAACAGAGCAAGACAGACAGATGACAGAGAGAGACACAGACAGACAGACAGAGACACAGAAAGAGACAAAGAGAGACAGAGAGAGACAAAGATCAAGACAGAGACACAGAGACAGAGGCAGAAATACAGAGCGAGACGGACAGAGACAGAGACAGACAGAGAGAGACAGAAACAGACAAAAAGAGAAACAGACAGACACAGACAGACAGATACAGACAGACAGAACAGACAGACAGACAGAAACAGACAGATGATAGAAACAGGGACAAAATCTGTTGACCTTGTCTACGTCTGGCAGTTGTCGAGTTTCGTCTTTTCTGTCGAAGTCGAAACAAGCGACGCTGTCCAAAGTCGGAAGACGAACAGACGCACGAGACGTTGTCCTAGCAACAGAATCAGATGACACACATCATCTCCAATCAGTTGATGACTGAATCATCGAGTGACCGATCAACTGATCGATCAATCACTGATCGATCAATGGACAATACATCGATGGATGAATTGAGGGATGGTTGAATGCTTCAATGGATGGATGGAAGCTGGATGGATGGATAGATGAATAGACGGATAGATGGATGAATGGATAGATGGACGAATGGATAGATGAATGAATGGATAGATGGACGAATGGATAGATGAATGGACAGAAGGATTGAGGGATCGATGGATGGACGGATGGGTGCATTGATGCATGGTTGACTGATTGATTGGATGATTGATGGAATGACTGACTGGTTATTTAATTCACTGATTGGTCTGATTCAGCAATTGATTTGACTGAATTATTGATTGGTTGAATGATTGATTGATCCCCTACCTGGATGCTGCGCTGCGTGGTTTGCCAGAGGATGTTCTTCTTTTGGTCGGCGGATGAGGAAGAGATGCGGAGGAAGGTGGCTGACGGTGGAGGATGCCATCAGACACAGATTCTGAGTCCTATAATCAGACAGTGAAGCCTCAGTGCACACATTTCAATTTCTAATGTTTTAGAGATACAACCATACAGAACCAAAGAGACAGACAGGCGTGCAGACAGACACATAAGCAAACACACACACGTGCAATCAGACAAAGCCAGATAGACAGACAGGCATGCAGACAGATACATAGGCAAACAGACACATAGGCAGGCAGACACAGACACATGCAATCAGACAAAGTCAGATAGACACACAGGCATGCAGACATTCAAAGACAGATAAGCAAACTAACATACACTGCCAAACAAAAGCACATAATTATTTGGTTTTAACTAAAAAGGAAACATTTTCTAGGGATCACCGCATGATGCTCACCACTCCATTGTCTAATTCTCTGCCAGCCTCTGAAGCAGCTGCGACGAATCTCGTGAGGTCATCGAGTGCTCGGTCGACGATGGTCCTCAGCATCTCTTGAAGGATCAGATCAACGAGACGAAGGAACTGAGACAGACGATGAAGGATACGACGCCATTCGACCAACTGAGTGTACGTCACTAACACAGAAACAACGCACAGACAGATGTACAGATGAACTGAGACAGACAAACAGATGGACGGAAAAACAGACAGACAAACAGACAGACAAACAGACAGACAGACTGTCAAACAAACACGAACAGACAGAGAGACACATAGACAGACAGCCTGACAAATACAGACAGAGAGACAGAGAGACAAGCAAACAGGCAGACAGACAAATAGAAAGACAGAGAGACAAACAGACAGACAGAAAGACAAACAGAAAGACAGACACACACACAGACAGACAGCCTGGCAAATACAGACACACAGACAAACAGACAGGCAGACAGACAAATAGAAAGAGAGAGACAAACAGACAGATAGACAGAAAAACAAACAGAAAGACAGAAAGGTACACAGACAGACAGAGACAGACATTGTATTTATTTACTTTATTTATTTATTCATTTACTGTATTTATTTATTGATTATGCACTTAAGTATCTTCAACTGCAATTACTATTACTATTTAAATCCTAATCGGCAAATCTGAACTATAATAATATAATAATATAATAATAATAATATAATAATAATAATAATATTTTCCCTGTCGTCTGTAACTTAAGAAATCGTTAAACACTGGACAGAATTAATATTGTTTAGACACCTTTTTAATTGCTTCTTCTGACACAATAAACTCGTCAATTTCATTCAATCGCTAGATCCTTAACATCATCTGGGTTTAACATATTGGGTAAATAATGTCGACGTGAACGGTCCTTGCGGGCACAAAATCCAAGATAAAATAACCAAATCCTGTGTATTGTATTGTATGTTGTTTCTATTGTGCTGTAATTTATTTGTCCACTATTAGTTTCAGTCGCGAGATGACGCATTGGCGCACTCTTTCATATTGGATAAATAAGGTCGACGTGAACGGCCCTTGCGGTCACAAGATCCAGGATGAAATAACTAAATCCAGGATGTTCTGCTGTATGGCCATGTGCACTTCTGAACTTTGGAAGGAGGACAATATCAAATACAGTTGTATTGCATTGTATGTTATGTTGTTTCTATATTGTAATGTATTTATTTCTTTTATTTATTTATTATATATGTATTTATCGTATTTATTTTCTGTATTTATTTATTTATTTACTGTATTTATTTAAAATTGGAGCAGCTCAGGCTGTTCCAAATCGGTGAATTTATGTACAATTACGACCGAGGCCTACCACCTCCAGTATACAAGGGATTCTTTAATCTTGCCTCAGAGGTTCACTCCCACTTAACAAGAAACTCCGTAAATTATAGAAGTGTCTTTGCCCGCTCAAACACTCGTCAGTTCTCAATAAAATCTATTGGCGCCACTACCTGAAATAAAATTCCTCAAGAAATCAGAAAATCTCCCTCACTTACACTGTTTAAGAATAAGCTTCGCACTTATTTAGTTGAAGATAATTATTAATGCTTTGATGTATTAATCTTTTATTTCCATGTGTTTAACTGCACTTCTCACTCATTCCTTTTACTTTCATTAGTTAGTTTAAATTAGTTAAGGTTAGTTAAGATTTTTTATGTTAATCAAGTCAACAACTGTTATACTAAGTAAAGCATCTTTCGGTCGCTACATATTCTGTTGAAATTATATAGAGGTGTCCCTACTTAGCGGGATCTTTGATCCCTTCACGGCCTTCTCTTGTGGCATTCAACAATCCATACTTAAAAGTGCAATATGATATGTAATAGGCCTATTATTGTTTATTGTTGTTTGGCCACAAATAAACGATTGATTGATTGATTGATTGATTGATGATTGATATATTGTATATTGTCTAACGTAAACTCTGTCTTATGTAAGGAGAACCAGACTTTTCATTAACCTGTTGCATCTGTTGGAAGAGGTTGAACCGGAGAGACATCATATCCCAGGTGACTTTGACGAGCACTTCCATGAAACTCTGTCTTAGGAACTGGCTTCCAGATGGAGGAGGAGCAGGCGGATGACCCTGGATGAAGATGATTGTGTTTTGACTCATCTTCATCCTCCTCATCGCGGATGCCTTCTGTTATTCCCTCTCTCTCAGCAACCGCCTGCCTCAGAAAGAAACACACCTGCTCAGAATAGCTGATCAGAAAGGTGAACAGACAGATGACAGACAGGTGGGCATACAGATTACAGGTGATCAGACAGATGGGCAGACAGATGGCAGACAGGTATGGGAAGGTGATCAGACAGGTGAGCTGACAGATGGAAAAACAGGTGATTAGACAGATGAACAGTTAAGCAATAAAAGGCCACAAGACAACATGCTCTGAACAATCAAGGTGTCAACAGTGCTTTCATTGAATTCTACAGTGATTGCAACGAACTTGGCACTTTGTCATTCTTGCCACTAAGAATCAATCAAGAGCGCAGTGAAAGGCACTAAAGGCTATGACGATGATGATGGTTCTCTGTTTGAAGGCAGGCCCATTGGCTTTTATGCCACCTGCGGATGATGAGTGAGGTGGTTTCTCGTTGCCTTCCTCACAGGCAGACGAAAAACTTGTCCAGGGTGCCACTGGCTGTGGCTTGAGGTAGATTCGAACCTGAGACCCTCCGGTTACAAGGCACAGAACATACCGATTCACCACCGCATCCCATTAATTAGATATAGACATACATACATTGTGCACACGCACGCACACACACACACACACAATCGTCCTTCAGATCTACATGTTCTTTTAGCCAGAAACTCTGCATACAACGTTTACAAGAATCTAAAACTGTTCTTTATCGCCAGAGTTAGGCTGGGAGCGAACCTACCTGAGCAACAAGTTATCTTTGGGGGGGGTATAATCCGGTATATAAGCATCCCTGAATGAATGAATGAATGAATACCATCCATCCCCAGCCAAAGACTTCGATTGGTAAACCAAACCAACTCACAATGCACGTCTCCAAAACCATGTCAACAATGACTTTCCTAAGTCTCTGCAACTTCTCCTCTGCCAATTTGCACTGGTTCCGTTGCAAGGCAACAAACTCTGTCAGCGTCATGGTAACCGTGCTGTCCAGCCTCAGCAGCTCAATGGTGCAGTCAGGCTGCTGCTGATGAGGGAAAGATGCCAGAGAACAAAGGCGACGAACGTGGATGAGACAACCGCGAAGATATTCGTTCACGAGGAAAAGATCTTTGTGAAGACGCGCTCTGAAATGGATAACTTCATTTTTTCACTGCAATTGTTCATTAATATTCCAGTATTATTATGATTATTGATACTATTCACATATAATTATCATTCAATTATTATTATTACTAATAAAAGTGCCACTGAAGGCAACAACAATGAAGCACTAAACTATAATATTATTAGTTTTATTATTATTCTCATTATATTGTTTCACCCGATGTATAAATAAATTATTTTAATTATTATTATTATTTTAATTATTATTATTAGGATGATTTAGAAAAGGCAAGTCAGTGTAATCTAAAGGTGTTACATATAAGGGGTCGTCCATTAATTATGTCAACAAAATAGGGGAGACGGGGTTTGGAAAAGTTTGTTGTTGTTGACAAGGGGTTGTTGTTTGGTGTTATTGATGTCAATTATTTTTCCAATGAATCAACACAGACCCTTCAAAATGGTAGCGAAAACATTAAGTAATGCTAAAAATGTATAAAGCAATTAATATTTAATAAAAGCTGGTAATAAACTAAACTCATATATTTTAATACGAGATTGCATTTTTTAGTGACAATTGAAAAAAATGGCTACATGTATTGAGCCATTGTGTTTCTTTTTGTAGGGGGTTCTGGGATTGTCAACATAATTTTCAAGGGGGTCCGTCAATCTTATGACAGTTGTTGACAAGGGGGTGGGTCAAAAACTGTTCACAAAAACTGTTGACATAATTAATGGCTGTCCCCTAATGTGTCTGTCTGTCTGACACAGCATCATCATGGCTGTTGTCTCATCGTCTTACTTACACAGCAACAGTTTTCTTTTGAATTCGAACGTTTCTCTGCCACACTTTGAACGTCTTCCAAATTCTAGCGGAACAGAGTCAAAGTGGAAGAAAGTAAATTTTTAAATTACATTTTTTTAAACAATATTGTTGTATCGATCATTAATCATATTAAGTCAACCGACTAGATTAGATGAGACGAGATTACATTATATTAAATTAGAAGAGGAGCAGTCCCTTAAGCTAGCCGTGAGGCAGCCATGGGCATGAAGTGTTAGCGACTTTATTTTCTTAGCCTCGGCATACGAGGGTGGATGGCCAGTCCTCTCCCTCACCTGAGTCATCTTCCCACTGACAGTGGAGCAGAAATCTCGAAACAAATTTCTGCCCTGGCAGGGATTTGAACCTCTGACCTCTCGATTGACAGTCCAGCACACTAACCACTACACTCAAGCACCATCAGATTAGGTTAGAATACCATGCAAATAGAACTTTTGGCTCCAGTTCGGACAGACTTTAAAATTCTCTCCATAAAGTTTAATTTGCTATTTTTGGTTTCATTGTCCTGTGTGAATTAAATAATCCATCTAATCTAATCTAATGTAATCTAATCAAAACTGCACTGAAAATGAAAGCTGAACTTCACGGCTGACAGGTATTTCCAGGGATGAAGACATAGCACTGGGGAACCCGTACCTGAACTGTCGAAAGACCTTGAGGTGAAAGATCTGGTAGAAGAGCTTCCGTTCCCAGAGCCATTCGAGAAATCGCGACCTATCATAGATCTCACCAGAGAGCGTTCGATCCACCTGAACAATAACAAAGCATCATCATCATTGTCATCATCATCACCACCACTACCATCAACCCAGCCCCCACCACCACCACCCCCACCACCACCACCACCACCACCACCACCACCACCTGGACCTTTCACAGAAATACACTGGAATGCTATCAACATTATTTTGGTGCAAATTATAGAGGCCAAGATTAGATTAGATTATAGATTAGATTACACATTAGATTATAGATTAGATTATAGATGGGATTGGATTGTACTGGATTAGATTAGAGATTATATTAGCTTAGATTATACATAAGATTAGATTATATATTATAGATTTGATTAGATTGGATTAGATAATAGATTAGATTAGATTAGATTAGATTACCCGGTAGATTACATTAGAGATTATATAAGAGATTAGAGATTATATTAGATAATATATTAGATCAGATTAGATTAGAGAGCATCAGAGACAAACCCGAATGACACTTGTGCTTGTTCCTAGAAAGTACAGTGCCTTCGGCCGTGCTTCATTGGCTGAGACAATCTGCAGATCGTACGGATTATATCGTTCTCCTGATTGCCTTCGACCCTTTTGCAATGCGTAGAAAAACTCTCCATCTGATTGGTCGGCATCGAGTCCTTTGGGCAACTAAAAACAGACCACGGGTAGGAAAAATAAGTACAAGAAATACAATCAATTCCTGGGGGCCGTCCATAAATGACGTCACGCTATTTTGGTCGATTTAGCCCCCTCCCCTCATCACACTTCGTCACAAAAAGTAACACCCCTCTGAAAATGACGTCACAAAGCTCTGACCCCCCAAACCCAATGCTCCTTCATGGAATCATAAGTAAGTAAGAGTATTCTTTATTGAACCAGTTGCAATCCGCATTCTGGTGTACATACATCATATATAATAAACAATAAACAATCAATAGTCAATATGAATAAAGCATTCTAACTATAAAAGTTTTTTCATATTATGATTAGCTAAAGGTAAAACACGGTCATGTGACGGGGTCGAAGGGAATAGGTCAACAGCTTTTTTGGAGGAAGAAACCTATGTAGAACATGGCCTGGGTTTGCCAGGACCGCCGAAAACAAGCAGGTGTCGGCTTTAAGGCAGTTGTTCAAAGGTTGGGCTATCACTTGGGAGGTATCGCTGACGGATCAATCTGTTCATTACAGACTGGAGCATTCCCTTCTCCCTTTGGCTGGCAAAGCCCCACCATGCCGGAGCAGCATACAACAGGCGTGCCACCGTTGTCGCCCTCACCACATCGTAAAGCCCAGGGCCAGATAGACCATGGGCAGTTAGTATGCGCAGGGCATACATGGATTGCGAAAGCATTAATATTTTAAAATCTAACGGTGACCAAATATTGAAATAATTAGAAAATTATTAATAATGGTGCCCGTATAGTATACATTAAAATAATTAAAATAATAATGAAAATTTAATCGTCAAAATTAGTGCTGTTATTATTAAAATTCAATTGTTGTTAATTGTTAAATTTAATAACATAGACCGGGTGTGACGTCACACTACTCAGACCCCCCACCCCCATGTCACACATCGTCACAAATTTCCGACCCCTCCCTCCCTAGGTGCGTGACGTCATTTATGGACGGCCCCCTGTAGCAAATTCTAAAATTTTATTTCCAGAGAATAAATACCATTAAAAACCAAATCTTGAATCAATACAGGATGTTATATACTTTTAAGCTGTGTTTATTAGATGTCTGTACACCAAAGTGTGATTAGCAATAATTGGTTAATAAAAATATACTTACTTACTTACTTACTTAATACTAAAGTCCAGAATTTGTGCTGAAATGCTGACCTGGTTTTCTGGAGATGGATCAACGTCATCCAGGAGCTGCCACAGCTTCTTTCGACACCCAGGAGCGAGGTCAGGCAGGTCGACGACCCAACCCAGTTTCCTTCTCCTCTCGATTATGACCTCAATGAAATTGTCGTTCTGTGGCACTAGAAATATTGACCCAAAGTGACAGAAAACATAAAATCAGAAATCATGTTAATCACATTAGTCCAAAAGACCTGAGATAACATAACATAACATAAATGAATATTTGTAAAGCACAACTTCAAGGAAAAACTCATCAGTAGCGTGGTGGACCCAACAAGGACAACCCTCATTCAAACACAATAGAATTCAAGTGCTTGTAGAACAGAGAATGAGATAGCATGACCATATCAGGTCTAGTTTTATGAGGAAGGTTGTTCCAGGCCACAGGACCAACAAAAGCAGAACTTCTGTGCTGAGTTGTAGAGGAACAAGAAAAACACCCTGATCGACCAAACGAAGCGACCTGCAGCAAGGAACAGATCAGGCAGAGATATACACAGTGAGTCAAGATAACTCCCACCAACCAGTTCCGCATGAAAGTTGATAATCTTAAATACAATGCTTTGAGGGACAGGCAACCAGCGCAAGGTATCACGAATGTAGGTAGATATATGTTCAATCAGAGAAGCAAATTAAAGATTTGTTCCTCCCAACGTAATCTGAGCAAAATGGGTTAGGAGTCTGGAAGGGGGCTTGGTGATCCCCTTTCTAAAAAAAGCTTTGCCAAACTAAATCTTAAATGGTACATTTTTGGCATACAAATCTGTCTTAATTTTGATCTTCATTATCAAAACTCTCTACAGTGGAACGAGGATTTGGTATTGACTGCCAGGTTGTTGCCAGCACATCAGTATGATTTCGATTCATACGCAGTGAAAAATGACAAATTTAAACGTTTATTCTCAAGTCTTTAGGCAAGGCTCTGTGGGCCAGAAAAAACATCATCGGCGGGCCAGATATGCACCTGAGCCGGATTTTTTTCACACCCCTGTGTTAAACTAAAATTGTATTCTACAAACGAATTAAGTCAACAATCCTGAGCTAAAGCATCACCAGTGGTGTTATAACCAAGTGTTGAGGTGAAAGAGGCTTTGGCGTACTTGGTGGTCAAACACTGACCTGTGGTGTCATAGAGATTGGTTTGAAAGCGAGCAAGGACTATCTTTGGATCCGGTTGACTCCATGACTTCTGAGGCACGCTCAGTGACCCAATGACCTCAGGTGACCTCGTGTGACCTCTCAATGTCTTCTTGCTTGTGGGCAGTTTTGCTTCGTCTTCTAGAAACAAGAAACTCAACAGTAAAATAATAAATTATCATCAATATGCCACCACCATCATCGTCATCATCATCATCATCATTGTCATCTTTTTATCATCACTATTGCCAGATATCACCATCACTATTATCACTACCACCACCACTACATTACCATCTTTTCTACCATAATCACCGCCATCACCACCCAGAAACCCACACCATCACAACCACCACCACTTCCTCCACCACCCCAACCACAACACCACCAGCAACATCATCTTCATTGCCTTCTCCCGCCTCTACCATCTTCTGTCTTGACAGCAATTGTTGTGTGGTATTGTAATCATAATAGTAAACTCAAAATTTCTAAAGCACTACTCTAAAGCTAAGCGCAGGGCACCAGCTTATTCACGAGTGCTGCATCATTTCAGACGGGTTGTCCAGAGATCAAAGTCCACTGAAGATCCGAGTCAGGTTGCCAGAGAGACCACAGAGAGAGGAGGCAGAGCAGTTGCTGAGGACGATTTCGTTGAGAACAAGAAAGCCTGGAAGGCGTAGGATCGGATGGATTAGGGTAGGTATTCTTGAAAAGGCTACAATATATTAATGGGAAAGTACTGTGTGGAATAACCTAGTTCAACTTTCTGCTTTGACAGGCTTGGCAAGGTCAAGCTCTCGGTCACACTCGTGTGCTTTGACCTGAGAGTCTTCGATCCAAGGTCATTGCCACCATCGGAAGATCTTGCCACCAGAGGCAAGCAACCACGACTGGCATAGATCTTTCTCTGCAAACTAAAAATACATCCAATTAGTTTATAGAAAATCAATGTTTCTGTGTTTATTACAAATACCTATTAATTAGTCACTTCTAATGCACCGTTGTGTCTAATGCTCTGTTCACGGTGACCTGACTGTCCCATTCGTCCACACTGCTACAATGCAGAGCCGATACTTCTCCATACTTGGTCCGACAACATGGAACAAGCTCCTTATAACAAAACTGCCATCTCCCTAATGTTACCTGCTCTAAGTTTCTTCCGCATGGCCTGGGTCGGGAGTGCCTCTGAGTAGGAATCTTGAAGGGGTGCTATATAAATTCTGATTGATTGATTGAATAATTGATTTATTGATTGATTAATTGAAGGCATCAACCTATGGCGCAATGAAGCCAACCCACAATTAGGTCAACATACAGAAGGTCATTCACCATGAAGAAATCTTTGTATAGAAGAGCTTTGAAACAGATACCACATCATACCAGTGCCTCTGAGGCTTTGAAAGTGTTAAAGATTTCAGCAACACAACATCTGTTGCCACGAGATTTGCGGATGCAGTCTTATTGGTCACTATACTTTGAAATGTGAACTTTACATCATCGGCTACCAGTGAACTTGCCATTCTTCGAACAGTTTATGATCTTGAAGCGAGCGTCAGAAGCACTCATAGTAGTTGCTAATAGCCGATTTTTCTTGATCCAACAACAGTGACATTTTACATCAACTGTCCATTTAGTAAAATGCAAGCGTTTGACTTGCATTATTAAAACGCTTACCGGTAATTACAGTATTAAATGCATAGAGCATTAACAAGTTGCAACCTGTCAGCTTGGTGTTGTGAATAAACGAAATTGATTGATTGATTGATTGAGCATATTAATTAATTAATATTAAAAGTATTACTTACTTACTGTGTGCTGATATATGAAAGGATGTTGTGCTGTCTACTATTCTAGTTTGAGTTAGCTTAGGGTGTTTATGGTTTTTCGGTGCTATATCAATGCTACAATTACAATTAGTTACTATTGATTTGAAAAAGAGAATCTTCTTCCCACAATGAACTAACTTGGGAATAAACTGAATGTCGGATCCATCCTGGCTCTCCATCAAAGCCTTCTGCCGCAAGGACTTCTGTGATGCGGCAATGCCAAAAGTCTGAAAACAATATGACAACTCGGAATAACTCTGCCACAAAAGTGACGTAATTCACCAGACATTAAAGTCAGAAACTAGATCTGGAAGAATTTATGTATGTATGGATGTATGTATGTGTTATTTGTGTATCTATGTATGCATTTCTCTAAGCATACTGACTTTACTCTGTAAGTGCACTGACCTTATTCTGTTAATGCACTGACCTTATTCAGTAAGCTCACTGACCTATTTCTCTAAGCACACTGACCTAATTCTGTAAGCACAATGACCTAATTCTGTAAGCACACTGACCTAATTTTGTAAGTGCACTGACCTAATTCTGCAAGCGCACTGACCTTATTCTGTAAGCGATAGACTTGGCTCTGATCTGGATTACGGTGTAGCCTCAGCTCCAGAAGTCCACCAGGCACCTTTTCTTTCCAGCCTGGAATGGAAAGCTCTTCCACACGAACTGACTTTTGGCTTGCAGAAGCCATCTCCCTGGAGGAGAGGCTGCTGGCGCTCTGCCTGCTCACATCTCCCAGGAACAGCAACTCATTTTCATAAGTATCAGACGCTGGAGAAACCATCCTAACATCCTGAAAGGAATGACCATTTTACCACCTTAAAAGAAATTTACGAAACCACTCTACCATCCTAAAATGTTAAATACCAAAAAAGTAATTAAATTCTATTCAATAATTGTGATTATGCTCTCGGGAATGCAGCTCCACTTAAAGCAACAAGTGAGGCATGTATGAATATATGTATACGTCTGTATGTATCGGATGTATGTATGCATTTGTGTGTATGTAACTATGTATGTATCAATGTATGTGTGCATGCATGCACGTATGCATGGATGCATGTAGATATGTAGCCTATCTGGTTACTTGTAAAGTGACTTTCAAGAATCTCAAAATGACGCCCTCAGCCCTTGTGAGGTTCTTAAATGTCCTATGAACTACTATTATAGCGCTATATAAGTTTCAGATTAGATAAGGTTATAATAGCATAGATAGGCCTAACTGAGGGTGCGATATGTGTTCGAGAATGTTAGAAGTCCTTTGGCCTGAATAAGCATGGGGAGCTTTGCATATACACATACACCGTGCAATCCAATTATTTATAATCTAATCCCATCCAATTCAATCTAATTAAAAGTAATTTATTCTGAAACACGCTGTCATAAGCCGAATTAGAGTCGTGCAGAGTACTATACATGCATTACATTTGAAATTAGAATTCTGATGATTTAGGCGATCGAATGCGAGGTCGCCTGGCGCCCAAAGTCTTTGAACAAACGTCCGATCAATAGACGGGCGAGCAGAATTAATTTCTAAATTAATTAATCAATTAATCCCCAAAGTATGGCAAACATTTTCGAAGTTCCAAGTACTTTCCGTTACCATAGTAACCACATATCGGTACCCTGCTTTTGAAAGCGTGATATTAGTTGCTGTAGCGCATTTATTTTTGTGTTGTAATGAGCGCGATGTAGTTGTTGGGCTCGAGTTTATTCGATATTGTGAAATATCGCATTAATTGGACCCACGTCTTATAATTATTACAGTCCCTATAGATAAATTAAAATCGATTCTCTTCAGCACAGGCTGTCTTTGCCTCTGTCTGCAAACAACCGTGTATCCATTTCTATCTACATGTACTTTTGTATATTTCGCTTTGCCGTGAGAACTGATTCTTCTACGCAGACGGCAGATGGTTGATTGGCATTTGGATTTGGCTCGTGTCAATGCCTCTTTGGAGCAACTGCCAAGACTTAGTGCCAACAGCATCAACAACTCGATCGATCTGGTCTCGTTATATGATTTATTGCTCACACTTTCTCAGCCTGTGAGTGTAGGCCTAGGTCGACTGCGCTCAAGTCATTTTTTCATTCTTTTTGTAGAAACCATGCAGTTCGCATCCTCTGCGTCCATCAATCAATGCTCTTCGGACTCAGCCTCCTCCTCCCTCCTCCTCCTCCTCCTCCTCCTCCTCCTCCTCCTCCTCCCTTCTCCCCTCTGATACCTTCTCGTCCGTTTCCTCCTCCTCCTCCTCCTCCTCCTCCTCCTCCTCCTCCATTCTCCCCTCTTCCTTCTCCCTCTTCCTTCCCTTCTCGTCCGTTTCCTCAGAAACTCATGCAGTTCGCATCTCTGCGTCCATCCTCCTCCTCCTCCCTTCTCCCCTCTTCCTTCTCCCCTCTTCCTTCCCTTCGTCCGTTTCTTCCTCCTCCTCCTCCTCCTCCTCCTCCTCCTCCTCCTCCTCTCCTCCTTCTCCCTCTTCCTTCTCCCCTCCTCCTCCTTCTCCTCCTCCTCCTCCTCCCTCCTCCTCCTCGTCCTCCTCCTCCCTTCTCCCCTCTTCCTTCTCCCTCTTCCTTCCCTTCTCGTCCGTTTCCTCCTCCTCCTCCTCCCTTCTCCCCTCTTCCTTCTCCCCTCTTCCTTCCCTTCTCGTCCGTTTCCTCCTCCTCCTCCTCCTCCGTCCTCCTCCTCCTCCCTTCTCCTCTCCTCCTCCCTTCTCGTCCGTTTCCTCGTTCTCCACCTCGACCTTCTCCTCCTTAACCTCTGACAACAGGATTTATCGAGGGACTTTGTAATCGTAGATATAACTCTAATCGCAGATAATTTCTATAGCGCCACTTCACGATGGAATCATATCAGAGGCGCCCGGCCTTGACCAGCAGCAGGCCTGGTGAAGACGATCAAGGAGGATAATTATGGTCTACGATCACTGACGGAAAAAGCCAGAGAGAGGCCAATTAGAAGCTCGATCGTATACCGCTGCTTAGCCTATGCATGACTCTCCATAAGGATGCATAGCCGAACTCTGTGAACCTAAAGCCTGCAATCACCTGCTCCTTGAATTATCGTTCGCAATACGCCACTCCTTAACTCTGCTTGTTTAAGACTACCTTCTTCCGTCTGGCCTGGGTCTGGAGCACCTCTGAGTAGGAATCTTTAAGGGGCGCTATATAAATTCTGATTGATTGATTGATTGATTCATTTTTCGACACTACAGAAGTTCTTATATGGTCTATAGGCTTATGGTTTATAGGCCGCTGGCAATAACTGGATCCACGCCTACAGGCCGTTGTAGGTCTATATTTAGATTCGAGCCATGTTTTCTTCTTGATAAGATCCTACGTCCTAGAAGAGATCGAACAAACTTCTAGTTAAGAAACCTGTTGACTGGCCAAAGACCGATCGACGTACGTACATAGGCCTACTGATTCGCGCCGAAAACACTTGTGAGAGGCTCGACAGGCCCATAGTCTAAATCGGACTATTGCATGACCTCGTAATTTATCGTAATCGTAAACTCAAAATTTGTAATGCGCTACTCTAAGACTAAGCGCAGGGCACCAGCTTATTCACGAGCGCTGCGTCGTATCAGAGTGGCTGTCCAGAGATCGATGTCCAGTGGAGATCCGAGTCCGGTTTCCAGAGAGACCAGAGAAAGGAGCTCTAAATCAAGTGGATTATTGTCACTGGTCTTAGGCGATATGTAGGCCTGTGATGATAATTGCGATCTTTTAATAGGCCCGTACGTGCGTAGGCCTAGAATGAATTGTTGTTTCTTCGTTGATTAATGATCGCGGTTGATGAATCACTGAAAAAAGTTCCGCTGTCCTATCTGTTTACCAAACGACTTCTTGGAGAAACACTGGAACACAACTATTCCCAGTACGCACGTGCTGTGGGTCGAGGATTGGGGTCTGGGGAGTGAGTGTTGGGGAGGGTTGGAGAGATTGAGCGTGGTGGGTTCGGGACTGGGGAGTGCATGTTGGGGTGGGTGGAGGAGATTGAGTTTGGTGGGGTTAGGCACTGGGGAGTGCATATTGTGGAGGGTTGGATAAGTGGAATGTGGTGGTTTGGACACTTGGGAGTGCGTATTGGGGAGGATTGGATAGATGGAATGTGGTGGTTTGGACACTTGGGAGTGCGTATTGGGGAGGATTGGATAGATGGAATGTGGTGGTTTGGACACTTGGGAGTGCGTATTGGGGAGGATTGGATAGATGGAATGTGGTGGTTTGGACACTTGGGAGTGCGTATTGGGGAGGATTGGATAGATGGAATGTGGTGGTTTGGACACTTGGGAGTGCGTATTGGGGAGGATTGGATAGATGGAATGTGGTGGTTTGGACACTTGGGAGTGCGTATTGGGGAGGATTGGATAGATGGAATGTGGTGGTTTGGACACTTGGGAGTGCGTATTGGGGAGGATTGGATAGATGGAATGTGGTGGTTTGGACACTTGGGAGTGCGTATTGGGGAGGATTGGATAGATGGAATGTGGTGGTTTGGACACTTGGGAGTGCGTATTGGGGAGGATTGGATAGATGGAATGTGGTGGTTTGGACACTTGGGAGTGCGTATTGGGGAGGATTGGATAGATGGAATGTGGTGGTTTGGACACTTGGGAGTGCGTATTGGGGAGGATTGGATAGATGGAATGTGGTGGTTTGGACACTTGGGAGTGCGTATTGGGGAGGATTGGATAGATGGAATGTGGTGGTTTGGACACTTGGGAGTGCGTATTGGGGAGGGCGGGATAGAGAGTGTGTGGTGAGTTTGGGACTGAGGAGTGCATATTGGAGCCTATGAAGATAATGTCTCAACTCATACGTAGACCTACAGGCACACACAAAACACACACACATAGACACACACACATAGACACACACACACGCACACGCACACGCACACGCACACGCACACACACACACACACACTGAAACATACACACACACTGAAACATACACACACACACACACATGTGAGAACTTGAGAAGTGAGTCAATGGTTTCTGTGTCCTTAATCTGACAGGTGTTCTCTTGAACGACGATCTCTCCTGCCAAGATGATGATGCTCTCGAAATCGCTTTCTAGGCCTAGTTATGTCCATAACTGCGCACGACGTGTCTCGTCAAAAAGCGAAGGCCTTTGTCAACACAAACCGCTGGAGTCGGAGCATTGCTGCAAGTATACCATCGTCCTCATACAAGCAAGCGGAGAGATACAGAGCGAGAGAGGGACAGGAAGACAGACACAGACAGATACATAGACTGACAGACAGATATACATAGACTGACAGACAAACAGATAGACTGACAGACAGAGTGGTCTTTGCAGGCAGTTTCTGAAGTAGGCCTACTCTGCATGAAACTGAATTCGCCCTTACCGTAAAACAACGCTTACAGCAGTCAATTAAGACGTTGTAATCGCCGTATACGATAATCGTTTGACGCTAGAGAATAAAGGATATTCCATATTGCAAATTATTATACGAATCGTCGTCGTCAGAGAAAAGGATGAATGGTTCAGCGATCTACAATTCCTCATCCTCAACACCAGAGGAAGAGGAGTGGCCTAAGGTCACCTGCGCCGACCAACTGCCAGAATTCCGCGAATATTTACAAGGTCAGTGTATTTTTCTGTAGTAATCGTAATCCTAACCTTTTTTTTCATCGTCATCATCATCATCGTCGTCGTCATTATCATCATCATCATCGTTATACATTTATTAAGCGCCACTACATAATGACAAAACACCAATCGATGGCGCTGAGCAATAATTGTGAGTGAAGGACTTGCTGTAGGTCCGTATACGCAATAACCGTCTCAGAAGTCGAGGCTCGAACCCGTAGGCTACTCTCCTCGTTGCATTTAGGCGAGGACTGTTACGTGCAGTAAGCGACGTTATTCAAACTATGAACGAAACAATTGTGTCGCTTGAAGTATGAGATTGATCTATCGTAAATTCGTTTAAATTATTACATATATATTGACGCATTCTTACGTCACTTCAAGTATTGAACAAATCTTTTCTTACTAGTTTAAAAAGAACATTTTTATAAATATAAAAATTCTACTATAGGCCTATTGTTACGTCATAATAGGCTAATCGTTACGTCACTTCAATTATGAAACAAGTATATTGTTACGTAAGTTCATTTTGAGAATATAGACCAGAGCTATTGTTACGTCAGGTCGATTATGATACAGATCTATTGTTATGTAATATCATTTTGAGACAAGGCCTGTTGTTACGTCACATTGATTATGATACAAATCTATTGTTATGCAATATCATTTTGAGACTAAGCCTGTTGTTACGTCACATTGATTATGATACAAGTCTATTGTTATGTAAGTCTTAATATCATTTTGAGACTAAGCCTGTTGTTGCGTCACATTGATTATGATACAAATCTATTGTTACATATGCTTATTAGTTCATAAACCTAATGTTACGTCACTTTGATTATGATACAAATCCATTACTATAAGGTGATCTCTTTGAATATAGGCTAGGTCAGCTGTATTGTTACGTCACTGCAATTATGAAACACATCTATCTGTTATTAAAAAGATCCGTTTAATACGCAGTTCATTTGGAACGGCACACGACATGCAAGAACAACGATGACTGCAGGGAGTTAAATTTAAATGTAGCTATCTGAGCTAATAGCGGCGACATTTCGAGGCTGGACTCCTCAACTCGTCGTCCTTGACATTGAAGCCCTATCCTAGATGGACAACGTCTCTCTACAGATCCTGCAGCTGTTACCTCTTGCGCCAGATCAGTAGCCTATCGGTTGGCGCAATTTATCGCATGACGATGCTAGCTGCGACCCTTGTTCATTCCTTCATCTTAATTTTGTTACCCCGAATGGACTCTTGCACAGTGGCCGAAGCCAGAGTTCGTGAGGGCTTTTAGTCCCTAACTGCGCTGCCCGGATCGTGGCCAATCTGCCACAGTTATCGATGTTTCATTGCCAATGCCAGAGACACTGCGCTGGCTTCCTGCTGAGGATCGAATTGCATTCAAGACCCTTTTATTATTTTTAATAATATAATATGAAGTGGCGTGACAATTGGCCATTATATTTTTAATAATATATGAAGTGACGAAACAAAATTCGTCAGCTTCAGTTACATCTTTTAACTACATTGTCCGGGTCGTATACATTCTGCCACAATTATCGATCTTTCTGACCACGTGTTTATGCGAGAGACATATTGTACTGAATTCCTGTTAAAAAGTTGAGGATCAAATTATGAGTCTTGCAGGCGCCGGGGGCGCAAAATGAGATATGACTATTTTCTTCTGGAAAAAAGACGGGAAAGCAAAAAAATGTGTCATCAGAAATTTTGGCGAAACTAAGAAAGAAAATTTTCAGGAAATTCTTGACCCCGGGCGCACGAACCCCTAGTTACGCCACTGCATGTATGTATGCTTCCATGTATCTGAGCACCTATGGCTGGTTCGGCCCTCATAATATATCAGGGACCTCTGTGTCCTGTAGGCCCTGTCGATCCAGCCAGGTCAACGAACCACGCACATGTGGGGATCTGCTGATTAAGCGCTCCTATTCAGCGATTCTCTCATAATCGATCCTTTTCATGTAGTATATTGTCTTCATGGAAATTCTTCCACTTGAAATTAGAACTTTACCACCAAAAATAGCTCAGAAAACATTTTGAGCTCATCTTAAGATGTACCAATTTCTAGATCCGTTTGACATCCGTGTTACAGAGCCTTTGTGAGGTTCTTACAACGCGCGATAAAAGTGTTCAGATAGGCTACATACAAACATACATGCATTATTAAAAATTCAAATTTATAAAAAAGGCCTATTGTTAGGCCCTTGCGTCACCTTGATTATAAAACAAATCTACAGTATTACTAATATTTTTGATCTTCTAATTTAGATAGGTCTATTGTTACGTCACTTCAACAGTTCAACTATGAAACAAGTCCTTTCATAATTTGAATTCAGAGACTATAAAAGCCCATTGTTACGTCACCTTTATTTATGACACACGTTTATTATTGACAGCTTAAAATTTCGAGAAGCTAAGGCTTATTGTTACGTCACTTTAATTATTAACAGTTTAAAATTTCGGGAATTAAGGCTTATTGTTACGTCACTTTAATTATGACGCAGGTCGACTATTATTATAATAATAATTTAAAATTTCAGGAATTAAGGCTTTATTGTTACGTCACATTAATTATGACACAGATCTATTATTTACAGTTTAAAATTTTGGGAATTAAGGCTTATTGTTACGTCACTTTAATTATAATTTTAAAATTCGAGAATAAAGCCCCATTGTTACGTTATTTAATTATGAAAACACGTCTATCATTAACATTTAAATTTAGAGAATAAAGGCCTATTGTTACGTCACTTCAATTATGAGACATATAGGCCTAAGTTCATTTTGAGATCTAGACTTAATTAGCCTATTGTTACGTCACTTTGATCATGATAGGCTACAAAACCATTGTTATACTTATAAGTTTCACTTTGAATATATAGGCTATCGGGCTACTGTATTGTTACGTCAATTTGATTATGAAACACGCCTATTGTTAATAAGATTACATAAATAATTATTATTATTTTGTTTGACCTGAGGTAGGCCTACCAATAAGTGCAATACCAGTAGCGCCTTAAGAATGCTGATCCTTTCATCAGACCGCCTGTTTACATGTAGGAGGCTTATACTTCACTTCCAACGTTCTTCCAATAAGTCCACCACACCAAAGGCTGGCTGTGTCTGGCTCCCTGTTTCACGGACAGATCAGAGTCGGACTGGGCCAATTTTGGGGGCCTTCCCATTGCAAAGATGCCCCAGAAATAGAATTGCTGAATGGATCGATTTTGGCGACATCATTGTCAATGGCAATTTCATTTCATTTAGAGATATTTATATAGCGCCTGTAGAAGGTCATCTATAGGTCTACTCAGGAGCACTCCCGACTCAACCCCGGTTAAAGAGAACATGATCAATTACCTAGTGATCGATTTGGGCGTTTGCATAATTAGGATATTTGTGTATTGACACAATGTCATAATTAATTCCTTACTGCCTTACTAGGGGTCCCACTGAAACCAGAAGGGCCCATGTGTCATGGCACAGGGCACAACGACCACTTGGACAGATCTTCTAGATATTGACCTGACTCTGGACTGGCTTTTGTGCGCCATCGGTGATGATGCACTGTGCATTAGACACTGACGTGATGGAAGTTGCTAATTAATTAATTAATTAATTAATTAACTGTTGAAGGATTGCCTTGGGATTACGTCATCGTCTTCGGGGTTCTGTTCGGCTGCTGTCTCATATCGGTTGCTCTCTATGCCGATGAAATAGTTCGCATCTTCATCGGGCGTCGACACACCCATCCTCTGTCGTCCTCTTCAGCAGCCTCCTCTCTGTCATCCTCATCAGCGGTCGACTTCAGACACCGGACCAAGTGGATTCTGGCCGTCTATCCGGTATGTATTGAACGACAGCGTTTAATTTAAATGGCGTCGACTGTCGTTCAACCATGCTTTGTCTGCCGCGAGACGTTGTTAGATCATTAAGAGGTTGTCTTTCTCTCTATCTATTTCTGTCTCTGTCTCTTTCCCTATCTCTGTATCTCTCTCCTCTGTGTGTGGGTCTCTCTCCCTCTATCCCTCTCTCCCTCTCTCTCCTCCCATCTCTGTCTCTTCCTGTCTGTCTGTCTCCCTCTCTCTGTCTCTGTCTCTGTCTAGTCTGTCTGTCTGTCTGTTTCTCTCTCTTTCTCTGTCTGTCTGTCTCGTCTTCCATCTCTCTCTGTCTGTCTCTCTCTCTCTGTCTCTCTCTCATCTGACTTTTCTTTGTCATTTTGTTCCTTTGCACTTCTCCATTGTTCAGTTTGTTTCTTCACTTCATCTTGTTTTCTTTGTCCTCTTCTCATCTTGTTTTCTTTACGCTCTTCTTTCGTCCTTTCTCCTCTCTTTGTCCTGTTTCCTTATAGTCTTTGTTCGTTTGCCACATCTTAATTCGCTGTCCCTAGTCATTTATATCCGCGGCTTTCTTTTCTCTTGTTCCTTTATTCTTTGTCCTGTGTCTGTAAATTTTGTCTGGTTTTCTGTCCTTCATTTGTTGTCCTTAGAGTCCTTTGTACTATAGATGTCCTGTGTTTTGCTATTCGTATTTCAGACGCTGTCTGTAACCGCTTTTGTTTCATTAATCATCCCACGAACGTCGAGTCTCAACGATTTGGTCGGAGCTATGTACGTCTTGATCCTAATTTCAACTCTCCCTAATTTAAATCCTAATTCTAATTACAGATTTATATAGCGGGTCTATCACGTCAGCTTTGACCCATATTCAATAATTTTCATTAATTCTCAACTACAGTCTGCCTACGTGACAGCTGATTTTTAAATAATAATCATGTGTTCAAACGGCAAGAATCTCGCTAATCAATTAGGTATAGACCTTTATTATACATACGATCGATACAAAATTAAGAAGACCAATTAAATGTTGATCAATAAAATATTTAATTTCTTCGTTATTGAAATCTGAGCATCGCTGTTTTATCGGTTGCATAATAACTTATTAATGAACGATTATTAATAAACTATATTATAATAAATTATTCATCTAGGCCTATAGGCCCCATCTATAACTCCGAACATCCAAGCTGACGAAACATTGTGCATTGTTTTGCTAACGGGTGTATGCTATTTACATGGAACGAGGTCCCTCTGGCAATTCGCCACCTCGTGCTAAGCGCTACCACCTAACTCTACCTGCTCTCAGTTCCGTCTGCTGCTTCAGACTACCTTCTTCCGCTTGGCCTGAGTCGGGAGCGCCTTCGAGTAGAAATCTTGAAGGGTGCTATATAAATTCTGATTGATTGATTGACATACGTACATATAATGTGTGTATGTATATATTATATATACTTACATATTATGTGAAAACTGTTCGTTTAGTTACGTGTCCGTCTGCGTCTATGTCTTCATATCGATGTTGATCGATTGCTTTGGAGGAGTCGAGAAGATGCTCTCCTGCCTCCGCAACCAACGCATCAAGTGGGCCATCACTCCCGTCTGCTGTTGCTGCTGCTGCTGTCCGCGGCCTCACCTGTCCAGGTAACCATCACACCATCTACACAGGGAAGGGACTTACAGAAGTCCTACATGTAGTGGGAATGGGGAAGTAAAGGTTTTATCACTATTACAGTGAATCGCAGAGGCGATGCCAGATACTCATTTCCATCTCTATTGCTGTTCAATCGACAATAGGTGAATCCGAAGGTCCAAATGGCGTCTAACAATGCGGTAGGGTTGGGAGAAGGATCTTCCACGGTTGCCAGAAGTGGAGGGTTAACGTTTTGGACACATCATCACCACCATCACCGCCACCGCCGCCGCCACCACCACCGCCACCCTCACCACCACCACCACCACTATCATCAGAATCTCTTATCGTCGTCGTCATCATCATCGTTGTCGTCGTCATCATAGTCATTGTCGTTGTCTGTTGTAGTACCTCGTTGCAAGTGTTGCGGTCGTTGGTCATTCAGTTCGCTCTCGTTCGTCCATTTATCGGTTATCTGACAGCAATCGTCTGGGCCAACGCCCATACGTCACAGGTGAGTGAACATATCACAGGTGAGAAAATATGCCACCGTGAGTGCACACGTCACATATATGGTGAACGCGTCAAAAGTGAATGAACACGTAAAATATTAGTGAACTCGTCACAGGTGAGTAAACCTGTGATAGGTGCGTGAACGCGTCACAAGTGAATGAACACGTCAGAAGAGTGAACTAGTCACACAGGTGATTTAACACTCTCCCTCTGACCTCTGTTGGGTTTTTATTTAGCCCGGTCCATAAGACACAAGCCGTTCGCGCAAACTGAACACTTAGGCTACTAACCTTGCGCAGGTAATAAGAGCAATAAAAGCAAACGAACAGGTAAATAAATTAATAAATATATCAATCAATCAATCAATTGAAATTTATATAGCGCCCCTTCAAGATTCCCGAACCAGACAAAGCGCAAGAAACTAGCCTTAAGCAGAAAATGAAACTGAGAGCAGATAATATTAGGAAGTGGCGAATTGCCAGATTGAGCTTGTTCCATGTTGTCGGATCCACGGACAATGTATGTCACCAAGCAGTAAAATGTATTCGAAGCGTATACGCTGGGAAGTAATTTACATGACTGGTGCGGCGGTGGCCACGTATTCAGGACCTTGTTATTAGTGTACAACTGGTTCAAGGGACGAAGAGCAGGTAATGAGCGACTCCCCAATAACCGTATTTTCGCGTATATAACACGCGGGTTGTACAAAGGTAGGTCGTACATACATGGGGGGCTATGCTTTACTTGGTTTGATGGGATTATCTCATTTCAGTCGGACACTACCCATGGCAGCAACTACCTGAGCTTTGTCTACCTGCTGTCTACGCTGATGGCCGTCTGGGCGTTTGGAATGGTATACCACCTGTGCAGGATGGCACTGGATGACGTGGCCATCCGACCGAGGTTCCTCTGTCTTCAGATGGTCCTTCTTATCTGCGGCATCCAACTTCCGATCATCTCCACTCTCGTTGAGACGGAAGTCATTCCGTGCGATGCTCAGCTGACCAAGGGTGGAGTGGCATCAAGTAAGATCAATTAATTATTATTATCATTTTTATTATTAGTATTCAGCAGTAACTACGTGACCTACTTTAGCAGTAACTGCAACTACTCTGCATAGTTACTTTTTACGTAGTTTAATCAGTAGTTAGCTACGTTTCTAAAACGTAGGTACGTTTTCTAAAAAAATGTCCACTTTTGAACTGTGCAAGGAGGGATCAATGTGCGCTTCTGAATTGTGTAAGGAGGGAATCATCATATGAGTTGTATTGTATTGTATGGATGATAGCCTATAGATAGAGAGATCATTATCATTTGTAGCATCGGTTTTTATACAATATACTACAGTTCATGTGTTTTCTTTGTTTGACTCTGACCACCTGTAGGATGGCATCACATGCTCGTCGTTGGTGAGATGCTCCTACTGCTCTCAGCAGCCAAATGGTTCTATCGGCAGCGACCTTTGACCCCCAACTCGGTCAAGGTCATTCCGGTCACCGAAATCATCTAAGCCAGCGCTCCCCAAAGACTTCCTCCTCTTCAGAACAGTCTGCCAGTTTAGACTGTCCAACGTTTCATCGTGTGCTCTGATCAGTTTAAACAGCCAAGTGTATAACGAGTTTTTAGTTTTTACATCTAGGTTACAACAGTGCCTTAAGCTAGCCCCAGAAACAGCCATGGGCATGAAGTGTCACTGCCTTCAGTTTTCTTAGCCTCGGCATAAGAGGGCGGTTGGAAAGTCACGTCCCTTGCCCCCTTGGCTTCCCACCAGTGATGTACGGTCTGACAGTGTACTCGTTATAGATGAGTTGGCTAGGGGTGCAGGTTGAGCAGAAATCTCAAAACAATTTCTCTACCTTGGTGGGGATTTGAACTCTCAACCCCTTAATTGACAGACCAGTATGTGAACCACTAGAAAGACTATTGTACACCCTTTACGTCACACAGTCCAAGTGATGAATGTTACATTTATTGGGAACAACCATTTCATCCCTAACAGTAAACAGCGAGCACCAAACTAGAGAGGTAATGACTGGCATGATCCCGATACACAACCAGAGAAAAACTTCAACAAATTATTATTACTATACATTTTTAGTTTTTCTACGTTATTTTTATTTCTACATTCTATGTCGATGTCTCATTGTGCATTTGCTAATGGACTAATAAAGGCTATACTTACTTACTTACTTAATTTCGACCACCAACTGACCACATGTTCAGACCTACCATTGTAGTTTCAAACTTTTTTTATATACACGTTGACAACCCCTCTGACTTGCTGCAGTGCTGCGAAATAAGCTGGTGCCCTGTGCTTGGTCTATAAGCAGTGCTCGAGAATACGCCCTATTCGATTTCACCACTATGATTTCACTCTGTTTCTTCAACTGATAAAGTCAAATCAGGATTCCAAGTCGATGACATTTGTTGTCTTACTATCCTCGTTTTAACTGTGAATTAATAAAGAAGCCATATTCCGACCTCTACTCGGAAGAGGTTCTTCAACAAATTGTCGACTTTGTGGGAAGTCCATAAAACGATGAAAGAAAGCTGTTCGTGAAATTACCTCTTTCTTTAAAAAAGCAAATCTTGAACACAAAAAAGCAAAAACAGAAATTCTGAGCAGATGGACCAGGACCCGAACAGCAGCAATAATAATATTATTATTAATAATAATACATGTAACAAAAACAAGAGAAATCACTAGTAACAAGAAATCATAATAAACATAATGAATGGGAATACGCAAATATTTGAGATGAGACAGAATTTTTCCATCCGACCATTACGACAAAATATCGTTTGGCTGATTAAGAAACTAACAAAGAACTTGATCCATTCCAGGCTTCATCAATAGTTGCCCACCTCCAGAATTTGGATAATAATACCAACAACAATAGTAGTATTAATAATGATCCAATGAAAACAATAGCCAAGGCTAAACATTATACTTCCTGAAAGATGATCATTTCTGCCTCAGGTGATAGAATTAGTCGCAAATAATCGTTTTAATTGTAACTTCAAAAGTTCTTAAAACTCAAAAAATTATCTTAACAAAGACGGTCAATCAAGTAGTGAGCGCTCATCATTTGCTCCTTGGAATCGGTCATTTTAACAAAGTCCGACAGAGTTCAAAGGTTATCGTTATGTCAAAGGTCAAATTGCACCAAGTCTTACAAACAGAATCCAAACTCTACAATGATTGTTAACACCATAAAAGCCACCACTGCCATCATCATCATCATCATCATCATCAGCGTCATCGTAGTCGTCAACAGAATTTTGATTGCTGCCTTTTCAACCCAAAAGGCACAAAAGTCATAAAAACGTTAAGTTTACTTGAAAACAAAATAAAAAAATTGTGAAAATAACATACTTAGCATTACTAATAATAAAAAATAACACAGATAATAACGGTGTGAAAATAACACACCTAGAATTTATATGAATAATAATAGCAGAAATCATAGGAGTAACAGGAGCCAACAGCGAAACTACATTCCTGAAGCGACAAGATGGACGCAATGTTCCTCAACGCGCGCCTATCTATGGCTGGCAATGCACAGCTGGTCAATGCATTTGCTTGGCAGGGCACATTGCCACCACGCATGACATTGAACATTGATGAAGACTAGCCAATTGAGAAAATGTGCCATCCTCAACATTCCTTATCCTAAGGAATGACATGAAATGTAGGTAAAAATTTTTAATTACCTGGGATCATTTCTACTTATTTTTTATGCCAAATAAAACAATAGTAACAGCTACAATGATGATAATCTTCAAGACAACAGGAAATATAATAATATTCATGATAATAAAATAATATAATAATATTCTCTCAAGACTGATTTTAGACACCTGAGGGATCCTTGCGTGTGCAAAAAACAAATATAATAATACTCATACATGTAATAAGTTGAATATTTAAGATTTTACATATTTTCTGAATATTTTAAGAACCTGAGGGATCACAGTCACCTCTGGTAAAATAGCAATAATAATAATAATATTAGTCATAATGAAGAAGAGGGTTTTTGACCACACTTCAAAGAGGCCTCAAGTCAACCAAGAAACATTGGCAAATGACGGCTAATCGGTCGAACCGTTTGTTACCCTGCCCCCCAACCCCGTGTCCAGCTCCTCATCTGACTTCTTCCATGCTCAGTGTGTTCCTGGGATTTCCAGCAGCAGAGGTCAAACGGGTCGTGAACTTGCACGTAGGTCGTCATGATGATCTGGGGCCGTGTAGATCTTCAGAGCACGCTCCGTTTTTCCCAGCAACTTTGTCGGTGGCTTCTGCAACCTAAAACATGAAACAACACAGAGAGTCAGAGAGATAGAGAGAGAGACAGACAGACAGACAGAGACAGACAGAAACAGAGAGTGATTGACAGCTGACTGAATGCTCGACAGCTGTCTGTCTGAATGAAATGTGACAATGAAGTTTCCTTGTAACATGGAGTAAACAGGTTTGAGCTGTGATGGTTACTTTGTGGGGCACCTTGAGCAAGTCTTTCACAAGCAATTGCTCAGCACCAATGCACCATCAATAGATGCTTTGCAATTAGATACCATCACAAAATATATACAGAAATATTAATTATAATAACAATAATAATAATAGATTTGTGTGAAAGATTAATAGCTGTCTGACTGAATGATTGACAGTTGTCTGACTGAATGATTGACAGTTAACTGCATGATTGACAGCTATACGTATGTCATCATCTGAAAGGAAGGCAATGGCAGTAATTAGCTGACCAACTGTAAACTCTTTAAGGCCAGTCAAAGACAATGCATTTTATAGAGCAGTTCTTATGAGGTGTTAAACATTCATCCAGATCATGGGTGTCAAAGCTTTTTAAAGGCGGGCCAGTGCCAATATTTTAAAGCAAGTGGCGTTCCATGGTGCGGAACGCGTCTGAATAAAATGGGGTAATTGTAACCGTAAACTCGATATTTCTAGAGTGCCCACAAAAGCGAAGTTGCGGGAACCAGCTTATTCACAGGCGCTTAATCAAAACAGAATTGATAGTAAGGGTCTGGGAGGGGGATTGGTGAGCCCGTTCCCAGAAAAAGTTTTGCAAAACTAAATCTTAAATGGTGCATTTTAGCATACAGTCTTAATTTGATCTTCATTATCAAAAACCTCTAGCGGAGTAAGGGTTTAGTATTGACTGGCTTGTTACTAGCACAGCAATTTCATCTCGATTCATATGCAGCGAAAAATTACAAATTTGAACCTTTATTCTCTGATTGTGTAGTATTTAGGCAAGGCTCTGCGGGCCAGAAAAACATCATTGGTGGGCCAGAAATGGCCCGGGCCGGACTTTTGACACCCCGATCCAGACACATCCATATACAAATACAACCACAGCCAACTGACCACAATAACTGACCACCATGGACTGATCATTCCATATGGACTGACCTGGTATTCTCCTTCTGCTGGACGTCGATCTTCTGGTCTTCCGTTAGTTCTGCCACTGGTTCCGTCTTATCTCTGAAACATCCCACAAAACGACTCCACTTAGAAACCACAGATTCTGACGATAACATAAATTCACGTTTAATAACAATAGAAACTAAAATCTTGGATTTCTTTACAGGCAACATCAAGTTAATAATAATCTGCTGTCTCTGTCTATAGACCCTTTACCCTATGGATCGATTTCACCTCTTCGTCCCCGGACCAGGACCAACATCATGACGCCAAGCTTTTGCAATTGTGGGTAGCAACATGTAAACAAATGATCTCACCAGAGTGCGGCTATGCAACCGGTATAATAAAGAATATACTTACTTACTTACTTGTGGGGCACAAAGTCAACTGGCAAGAGCGATCGCCTTGTAATGCAGAGAGTAAGGGTTTGAGTCTCCCCTGAGATGGTTACTGTATATATAGGTACCTTGAGCAAGTCCTTCACACAGTTGCATTAACTGATGCTTGGCCATTACATAGTGGTGCTTAACACATTGAACTCGTACCTACTGGGCCTAGGGATGCCGTGCACTGGTCCATGGCTGTCATGGACTGCAGTAGGGTGGCCACGCCCTGGCCTAGGGCTCCAGTGCATTGGCGTAGTTCTGCCACACCTTGATAATAAATGGTCCCGCGTTCAAAATGTTAATACATGCAAAATAACAAATATGCTATCTTTACCATTTTTTACCTTTCCCACAATGGAATATGCTGGACCTTTGCTGGTGCTATATAAATCTGCATTACATAACATAGCGTAGAACTAGAACATCATCAAACACCGACTTGTAGATGAGAACGGCTCCGTCGTCAGCAACGGACATTGGAAAGACGGAGATATCAGTTACAACCGGATTCCACAGCAGGTCCCTCTCCACTTCAAGCACTGGAAGATTACATGGAAAATGAACACGTGCCTGCAACAACGACAATAATCCGATGATGAAAACAATCGTCACAACTCTCATCATTCGTTTTCAATTCTTGGTTTGTATATAAATTTGTTTGTTTGTTTGAATGTATTCAGTTTGCCATGTACAGTGCTGTGCATCTGCTAGTGCTTCTCATAAAAGAATTTACTTACTTACTTACTTCTACTGCGCTCAGAAGAACATCTTCCAAAGACATCGAAAGCTCAACCACCACCACCGGCATCACCACCGACACCAATATCACCCCACCACCCCTACCACCCAAACCACCACCTCCATAAATACACCACCATTACCACCCCACCAGGCCACCACTACCCCATCACCACACCTACCTTTGCAACACAGACATTTTCTTCATCAATTCCACTCATCTTCGATATCTAAAAAATACATTTAAGTTTTTCATTAGAAAAATCTCTGGCTTTCAACGTGAAGCAACACAAAAATAACTCAAATCTAATCAAATCAGATAAAATCAATTCATATCTAATCAAATCAATACAAGTCAAATCTAATAGCTTTGCAAGTCCTGATCCCAACATATGAATTACAAAACACGCGCTACATAAATCTTCCTACAGATGAAACAGGTAAAAGAAAGCGACTGTACACAACAGGGTCAGAAGTCATAGGTTGAATCCAAGAGGTCATATGGCTGAATCCCAGAGGTCATAGGGTTGAATCCCAGAGGTTATAGGTTGAATCCCAGAGGTCATATGGCTGAATCCCAGAGGTCAAAGGGTTGAATCCCAGGGGTCATAGGGTTGAATCCCAGAGGTCATAGGGTTGAATCCCAGAGGTCATAGGGTTGAATCCCAGAGGTCATAGGGTTGAATCCCAGAGGTCATATGGCTGAATCCCAGAGGTCATAGGGTTGAATCCCAGAGGTTATAGGGTTGAATCCCAGAGGTCATATGGCTGTATCCCAGAGGTCATAGGGTTGAATCCCAGAGGTCATATGGCTGAATCCCAGAGGTCATAGGGTTGAATCCCAGAGGTCATATGGCTGAATCCCAGAGGACATAGGGTTGAATCCCAGAGGTCATAGGGTTGAATCCCAGAGGTCACAGGGTTCAATCCCAGAGGTCATAAGGTTGAATCCATCATCGCAAGAGAAGTCACCTCTCTGCGTATGTTGTCCAGAGTCCAGTCAGAGACGATCAGTTCCTGGAGAGGTTCCAGCTGATAAATGGATGGTCGCCAGCGCCTCAGGTAGATCTGCAACAGCGTCGTCTCTTCCATTTCCATTCGATCCGGACCTTTCCAGAAACAAAAGCCAATCACATCAGTCCATATGTATATCAAGAGTTTTAGCTGATTATTAATTGCAGGTTAATTAATTAACAAGTAAATGATTAGAAGGATTAGAAGCTGGTACCTTAACGTACATGCAAGACATATTGTCCCAAACAATAGTAAAGAAGTTGACCACAATGATGAAGATTACAGAGCTGATGACAATGGACATGGTGTACATGATGATGATAATGATGAAGAAGTCTTGAGGTCACTAGTGATCAAGAAAGTGCTGACACAGAGAGCTATGGAGATGATGACGATGACATGGTTACCTTCATCCAAAACTTCCAGCAGAATGTCAATATTAGTCGTCGACTCCTTGAACAAGTCCTCTAACATGTGGTCGTTCGTGAAAATTCCCGCCGGGTTTTTCCAGCTTCTCTTACGCAATCGACACCTGAAAAGACCCAACCATAACCTCTGACCTTGTTCCACTACCAATCAGCTCACTCACCTCAACCTGACCTTGTTTCTCTGACCTATCAGATTTGACCCACTTCTCCAACAGATTGATGATAATGGTCCTATAGAAGTCATGCTGACTCGACTGGATCAGGGCGTCATAACCTTGTTAGTGGTGGCCAGTGGCAATACTTTCCAGCAAGGGTCAGGGTTCTGAAGGTGCCTGAGCAAAATGGAATAGGGGGTCTTGGAGGAGGTTCGGTCAGCCCACTCCCAGAAGATTTTTCATAACCTAAATCTTAAATGGTCAAAATTAAGTCAAATTAGGCTAATAGTCTTAATTTTGAGCTTCATTATCAGTCATAACATCACAGTAGTCTTTAGGCAAGGCTCTGCAGGCCAGAAAAACATTGTCAGAGGCCGAGAAATGGCCCACAGGCTGGCTTTTTGACACCCCTGGATTAGATTATCACTAAAATTATATTATTAATTAAAATGAAACACTATCACTAAAATTAAAATTAAATTATTAATTAAAATGAAACACCTTTACTAAACATAATGTAGTTCGTATAAGAAAACATCTGGGTATCTAAGAGCTCTTCACCTGGCGACTGACTAACCAAGCCTCAGATTCGCAATTCTTTGTCCTTGCACGCATTAAAAATGAGTGCAATTAGACAATTAGAGGGAATATCGAATTTTGTAATAAGAGGGGAATACCTTTCGACCTGGACCTTGGTGCCGAATTCCATGTAGAGCGCGTTTGCGATGATGCGTTTGAGGTCACAAAGTGTGATGGCCTTTGGAACGATCACTTCCACGCCAAACTTGATTGGCTGAAGAAGTAAAACAAAAAACTCCGTTTTTAGATCTCATCTCCTTTGGATGGCTCATCCTTCGTAGCCAATCTTTTGTTCTCTGGAGCCTTCCTTATGGATCTCAATTGACTGGTTCTTTTTAATTGATCATCATTTTAGGGTTTGTTCATCTTGCACTGCACTGTTCAGATTATTTGCATAAGATTTGAAATGATCATGAAGTTGTATGTTATGCATATGATTTCAACTGATTTTTGAAATGATTATAAAGCTGTATGTTATGTATATACGACTTGAAATGATCAAGAAGTTGTATGTCATCCTGTGTTGAACTGGCTGCCTGTGAACTGTTGACATGAGAGGGTAATCCAGACTGTAGCGGGAATTTTGACCCTTTTGAATTGCCCTTTTGATGGCACTTGATATGCTATAGGCGAAACTCTCATAATTAAATTTGATTTGTCTGTTGTGTGGTGATTCAATAAACAGTTTTGATTCTGCATAGTTACGGTACGAGCAAAAGGAACTTACTTCGACTTCATGGATCAACAGCTGATAAACAGACAGTTTGTACTCTCCGGGTCGTAACGCTCGGCCGAGTTTAACCGCTAGCTGAACAGAAACAAAAGCCAAACCAATTCGTAACTGTAACGGCCCTTTAACCGTAATGCCTCTATAGCTCCTGTATCTGTCTGACAGATCAACTCAAGTCTTTAGAGTAGTATTCGTTTTATTATCAGACAGGTTGACAGGTCTACCACAACCAGTTACAATAGAGAAAAGAGTTAAGAGTTAAATCACTAGAGGAAAAAACAGCCAGGTATACAGTCGGGTGAGACTCATCCAGGGCAAGCGTTTGTAAAGTACGAGTGGGATAAAGTTCTTCTCAAGAGTCTCAGAGAATTAACTGTAGGTTGTTTTGAGAAGATAGTTGAGTCTTGCTTGTGATTTCACTTTGACAACCATACACTTATGTCTAGGAAATTCTGATAACCACGCTATACAAGTCATACAATTAGAGTAGATTACCATAGACTAGATTGTCCTCCGTGTAAAAATTACGATAAAAAGAATAAAGATTTCGTTTTGAAACTTCAAAAGTTGCTCACATATTTCCTAGAACAAAAAATACCTTCAGGAATCAAATCAGAATTTCAAGATGGAATATTCAACTCTCTGATTGCAACATAAACCCACCTTCGAACCGGAGTTAATGACAACCAGCTGCTCGTAGATTTTAGTCATTTCCATGTCTGGACTCGTTGCACTGACCCGGAAAACCTAAAGAAATGCCAAAAAAGGCACAAAATGTCTTCACTGCACTACACAACACAGAAAACAGCAGAAAAATCAAAAGAAATCATTCCTGAACTCGAAAGAATCAAACCTGACGGTTACTACAGAAATCATCAGAAGCTCAAGAATGAGTCTAATCTAATCTATCAGTTGATTTTAATGCCTAATCTAATCAGCTCCAATCCACGAATAAGTCTAATCTGCAACGTACCCTGAAGAAGTCGGAGCTTGTTCCCATGTATGGCTCCAGGTGAGCCTTTAACCGACCCACCGTCATCCGCCGATCGACCTGAATCGTCAACGCTGTCAAGTCAGATAAAATGGCAACAGTTAGTCACAACTTCAACCTCATTTGTGCTCTTGAATGTACCTCCTAACTTATTTACTACTCACAATACATAAACGACGACCACATCCCAAGAAGCACAAACATTAATAAGGACATTGTAATTTAAATGATAAAATGCAATGAACGATTCAAGGGGGGCCCGATAGCGCGACGACTACATCCCAAGAAGCAGGCTGCATTAGCATGTAATAAGGACATTGCAATTTAAATGATAAACTACGTTTATGTAATGCGATGAACGATTTAATTATTGTAATTGTAATCAAACACTTATAAAACACCACTCAGCAATTCAGAGGCACACCCAACCCAAGTCAGTGCTATCACTAATGAATAAAACGGACTTCAGGCATTTCTACGAAAGCGATAGAGAAAGACTGAGGACATCCATACAGCGGTCATTCAAGAGACCTTTTCAGAAACCGTACAGTCAACTCACTGTGTTCGAACAATCCATTGACGTCTCTATCGACCCTGAAGTAGGAGTAATTCGATTCGCACTGGTTGCCTGCTGTAGCCGTCGTCTCGTCCAGATCCCAGTTCTCCTCGCTTTCCTTCGGACAGACCATCTCCTTCTCGTTCTCCAGGTACGGCGAGTTCGACCCGTTGCTGCTCACTCGCGGCGAAGTCAGAGGCGTCGGGTTGTTGCTGAACTCGGTCTGCTCCTCGTTATCGCTCAGATGACCGCCTTCGTTAGCAGTCCAGTAATCGCCGTTGCTCGACTTTGGCGTCTCTGGCTCGCCAATGACGTCCGTTTCGCAGGTAGATTCGCTTATTTCGGGGCTAGGGTCGTTCTCGATCAGCGCGTCACTGGCGACGGAATACGGATCGGTTTCGTTCTGCACTTCGTCGTTGGTGCCAAGATCGGGACACGTGTACTCGTCCGGCGCTGCACTGACGCCGCGAATGGTGGGCAGGTCTGATAATTTGCTAGTGGCAAGGCTCAGGCACAAACCCTGATCTACTGGGACCTCGACGGTGCCAGCACTGGAACAAACGTCCCCGTCTCCAAGTCCCTCGTCGTTGCTAAACCTGGAAGAAATGTCACTTTCGCGTGGCACCTTGTCGATGCCAAGGTCAGAAGAAATGTCGGTCTTTCCCAGTGCTTCGACAGTTCCGAGACAGGATTCTGAGTCCACTGCGCTTTGCACTTCATTGTCGCATCTCGAATATTGTTCGTTTGCGTCGTGCACTGCCTCGCTGCTTGCAATGCTGCTACACCAATCGTTTGTGCCTTCAGCTGTGCCAACTCCGGACGAATTGAGATCCGTTTCGCTCTGTGCCTGCGCCATCACAGCACCATCGTTTGGCACCTCCAGCTCTCCCTCTGCTTCAATCCCTTCATCCGTGGATTTTTCCTCGTCGTGGTTAGTCGTGACGTTTCCTGGAAGATGGTCATTGGATGGAACTGATGGACTTTGTGGCTGATTGTTCGAGAAGTACTTGCGCAGCAGAGAAGTATCCATGCGAGAAACTGTTTAAAAGAACAAAGAGCAACAGACAAAGCGTTATGCTTAAACTCTTTGTTTCATTGCCAGGATAACAAGCAAGGTAAGGTAAGATTCAAGTAAGAAGTGATAAGAGGAAAAGGATTGAGGTAGTAAAGTAGGGAAGAGAAAGCAAGAAGAGAGGAGATAAGAGGATTAGGTAAGAGGCAATAATAATCGATAATGATAATCAATAACTGTAACGAGACGATAACCAATACAACAAAGGTAAGAGGTAATGATAATCTAACCTACTGATTTCTAAGGCGCCGCTTTCAAAATGAACAAGGCATCAATCGACGATCGTCAAAGTAAGGTATGTAGAGTACGGTATGGTAAAGGAAAGAAGGTAGTCAGGAAAGACAGGGTACACTATACTACGACTAAGGCAACGGCAAAGTGTGACCAGGTAGGTCACAGGTAGGAGGTGAGGTAGGATTTACTTAAAACTGAGACAGGCTCTGACCCTACGATGAGTGGAGCTGTAATATGCCAAAAAATAATCTTTGTCGGCAGCAACGGCCTATGTTGTCATAAGCTGCCGTTAAACTGAGGATCCAATCCAAACCCTACGATGAACAACAGCTGCGGTGGACGACTTTACAAAAAACGTACTTTCAGCGACGGAAGGCAGAGAAATCGTCAACGATATCGTGTTCGCAAACCGGTCGAGAATCTGATAGAACCGCGTTCCTGTAAAACACCCGTCATACGCTTCCACGCCCGAACACTCGACAAACACCTAGAAATGCCAAAAACATAGTCAAAACAGCGTCACATACAGCCAACACTTCTCTGGTACAGTCTTTTTCAACCGGGGTTGGGTCGGGAGCATCCCAGAGTAGTTACCTTGAAGGGGTGCTATATAAATCCACACAATGAATGAATGAATGTAAGTACGAATATTCTTTATTTGACTACCATCAAACGCACAGTAGCTTACAGAAGAAATAAATAATAAAAACATTTACGCAAAATCATATAACATTCTCATAATAAAACTTCTTTTACGGTATGTGTCAGCATCATTAGTAATGATGTTAGTAACATGTGGCAGGCACAGTGGCCGATTGGTTAGAGCGCTCAGCCTGTTATGCGGAGAGTATGGGTTCAAGCCTCGCTTGAGGCAGGTACTGTAGGGACCTCGAGCAAGTTCTTCATATCCCGAGGCTCCATATAAATGCTCACATAACCCTCAAAAGGTGCTATATAAATGTTGGGGTGGAATGCATATAGTTTAACGACTCGACGGCTAACGACTTCTAGAGCGCAGAGTTTGTTATCGATGAGATGAGTTTCATCACCCGGTTGACTTTGTTGAACCCTTCCTCGGACAGAGTCCTCTTGGATTTGAAGAGCGGAAAGAAATCGGCGAATCCTCTGTCAAGAACGACGGTCATCGAATCGAGGCAGAGGCCAAAGGTCGTGTTGACCAGTTCCTTGAACTCCCCAACGGTCGCACTTGGCTGGACACGCAATAGCTTGCTGTCGTGGATCGTTTGGTCCTTCAGGTCGACGAGATGGATCTGAGTCATGACACCTGCAGCAAAGCACACACAACATACAATACAACTGTATTTTGATATTGCCCTCCCTCCTCCAAAGTTCAGAAGTGCACACGACACTATGACAGAACATTGATGGCACTGAGCAATTGTGAGTCAAGGTTCCTACGCAGTAACTGCCTTGGGTGAGGCTCACACCCGTACTCTCCACTTTACAGGCCGAGCGCTCTAACCAATCGGCCACCGTGCCCCACTCAAATCTAATCTAATCAAATTCATTCATTCATTTATAATCTAATCCAATGACTTCATAGTAGTGCTCTAACCAATTTCATTCATTCATTCATTCATTCTGAGAATTTATATGCGCATCTTCAAGAGACCTATACTCAGAGGAGCTCCCAGCCGGCCATCGGTGACTCTTCTGACTATCCGAGAAATGTTTGCAACCCGACAACTGTTCTATTCTAAATAACATTTAAAATCGTTAGGGCTGATGGCGCAGAAAGCACCTCTGAATATTTCTGACCGAGGTGCTATATATAAATTTATATGCTTTTATAAATCTCCTCAATAAATAAATAAATAATAAATACAATGCCTCAACGTTGGCACCCTCATTACAACTATATAAAGGACAACATAAATTAAGTGTCCTGATATATACAGAAACATAACTAATACAGTTAATTACACTGACAGACATAACTTATAAATACACATATAATAATAAATACACAAACATAACTAATACATACACAAACATAACTAATACATACACAAACATAACAGACAAACATAAGGAGATTTGGCGATAAGCGCTGGTTCCCTACCTCCAAGGAAGTGCATGTGAAACTCTTCGTCCGGACGCTTCGTCTCAAGCATCAAGTCAAAGTGGTAGCTGGACTTGACAGCACCCAGGACGCTTCCCATTTCCTGCTGTTCCTCTCCTTCGAATGAATGCTCGATGTAGTCCTGTGTGCTGTCAAACTTCACTAAACGCACGCAGTCCAACGCAAGAACGTCAGCCAACTCCAGTTGCTACAAACAGAGGCACACACATAAAAGACAGGCATTCATATAAAAGACAGGCATTCATATAAAAGATAGGCATACACATAAAAGATGGGCATATACATAAAAGATAGGCATACACACAATAGATAGGCATACATATAAAAGATAGGCATGTACATGGGTGTATACATAAAAGACAGGCATGTACAACTGTACACATGGGTTACTAACCGAGATGGGTTACTAACCGATTAGACAAACAGCTACTTCTAATCGATTAGTAAAAGACAGAATTCACATAAAAGAGAGGCATATACTTAAACGAGAGGCACATCTTCTTACCCTCCATGCAACTTCAGTCGCCTCAGCCAGAGTTTTGCTTCGGTGGACCTCTAGCTTGTGTTCGGTGAACTTCTGGTGAAAGCCATCGAAGTAGAAGAGCTTGATCTGCAGAATACACAACAGAAAGAACATTCCCTCATAGCAACTCACGACAAGATCGAAACAAAAGACAACTCAACTCATCCAAGCCACAATCACTGAACTTAAAGATGTCGAAACCAAATACCAGACCAAAAGGGATTTAAGACTTTTAAGCATTAACCTTTAAGAGGCACATAAGAAGGAGAAGGAGCAGGAGGAGAAGAGAAGTTGATGACAAAGACAGAAGTGGCAGTAGCAATGACAACGATGAAGAAGTAGTAGAAAAAGAGCAGTCCCTTAACCCTTTCAACCCGGCACTCCTATGCGTCATCGGTGGCGAAACCGAAAAATTGGCTTCTCGGGTTGAAAGGGTTAAGCTAGCCCTGAGGCAGCCATTGGTATGAGGTTGTTGCCAATTCCAATTACAGTTTTGCTTATGAACTATTGGACAGAGCATAACTCCTCTACAAGAATAAATTATAATGAAGCAAACAAGTTAACAGCATCTCTCTTCACCAGGTGGTGACAAGCGACCAGAAATTCTATTGCTAATGTGCCTTCTTTTGAGTAAATGCTCGAAAGCACTGCACATAACCGACGCAACTAAACAGGTGTGTCTTAAGCTAGTTTCAAAGTGTCCCATTGAATCACCTTGCAAGTGTTTCTGTCCAGTTCCTGCTGCAGCATCTCCTGCTTTTCCTGCCTCTGGATGTTCAACAGTTCCCCCTTGAGGTATGACGGAAAGTCCGCTTCCTCCATGAAACCTACAGCACAACACACAAACACTCTGACAAGAACGTTAGTAATAAAAATAAACAACTTCTATAGCACCCGTGTCTAACCCAAAAGGAATCAACCAATTTTGCACCATGTACAGTGGCAAAAAGCGTAAGAAACAAGGAGAAGGCAACCGTGCCCGACTGGGGTCCTTCACATGTTTCAGAAGTTTACGGTTAGTCTTAGGTTTAGTGTAGCCAATGTTTTCGTCCAAGTATTCCGATTTGAAAGGCCACCTTGCGGCCCTCTAGTATTCAAAATTTCAGGGCAACCTGGCGGTCTGCTAGTCAAAGCCTTTATGAATTCATGTTAAAAGCACAGTTAGCTGGAAAAGCCATCTTCAATCGTTTACATAAGGAAATAAAAGAGAGGAGGGTCCCTTAAAACTGGTGGTAGTGAAATCCAAAGATGAGGACCCATGTGTGAAAAGGCAGCATGGAAACCATGTGTTTTTGGTAAGATATCAAATAGATAACAAAAGACAAGTGAGAAATAACAAACCTCGGTTTCTTTTTAAGTCGACTAGTCGATACTGGAGCATGTACGCATTTGTCGAACTGGAAAAAGCAATAACAGATAAACCATTAGTAATTTCTGTACTATATGCCAACAACTGTCAGACAATCCATGAAACAAATCATCCCATTGTCACAGAAAATAATTACTTAACTGGATTTCTCAAACTCTCTAAATACAAGGATTCTGAATCGAATCATACAATCTGACGAATTCTGTTTAGAAAATATGTTGATGGAAGAATAAAGGAATTATTCAATGCATCAAAATTGAATAAATGAATCGAAATTCAACAAATCAATCAACTTGAATGAACCAATGAACCATCACGCCAATGAATGAATGAAATGGTGAAAGTGAGAATGAAAAGTTGAGTGCCAATATGAACAGACGAATGCACAAATGAAAATGTGAATGAATGAAGAAAGGAATGAATGAGAGTGCAAACGAAAAATTGATGCTGCATGAATAGATTGAATGAATGAATCAAGGAACAGAATCAAACGAATGAAAGAATAAAGAGAGTCAAAGAAGAAGCCTAGTCATAATTGAACAGAAGTGGAACACAGAAGGAACTTATCTCATCACAATCAGAAGAACAGAGACAGCTTGAACGACAGAATGTATCAGGAAACGAACGGAGGAAATGAAAGGAGGAAGAACTGATGAATCGAGACAAAATGAACCTGGAATAGGTGGAGTAGGAACTGCTGGAGATGGAACTCCCTCCGAACGTCCTCTCGATGTCTTCCTCGTTTATCTGTGACAAATATGTTAACTAAAGAATATACTTACTTACTTAAATCCATGTGGTTATCAGATGTACAACAGTGTCACCATCTATTCACCATCCTTCCTTTCTTTTCACAGGTTACATTGCAAAGAATTATGCAATACTGTAAAAACTGTTCACATTACATTACATAAGATGGACGCAACTTGGTCCAGAGACTCTGAACATCCATGCCATTTGTCAACTGTCGACGGGAACCCATTGGTTGGCTCCACGTGTGTGCGTGGGCCTGCCACTAGTGACTCTTTTTCTAGTTTACTGTGCATTGTTTTGCTACCTGATGTAATAGTCTAGTTGTAAATGACATTTAACATGATCATATAGAGAAAGGTCTTTTGTGATATATTTCAAAATGTGCTCACGGTTGCTCAGCACCATCTATTCTTTTGTTGTATGGTTGTGTGTGCACTTCTAAACTCAAGAAGGAGGGCAATATCAAATACAGTTGTATTGTATTGTATTGTAAAGAAGAAGATGATGAATTAGACAAACCCTGAAGACATGTTGATCGTTGAAGCTGTACCACTGGTCATCCTTAAACGACCTAGACAACACAAACAGCTGACTTTAACCCCTTACCGTCCATTAAAAATTTTAAATCTGTCACCATGGCGGCCAATTATAACAAAAAATTTTTTGCGGAATTTTCAAAATCTCCTTCAAAACGTTATAAAAAATATGGAGGAAAGTTTATCATTGTCTCTTTCATCTTCCCAGATGTCAGTAATGTGACTTAGTGCGATAGACCTCGACACAAGGAATTGGACACAAGCCCACATCACATTCTTGGCAATAGTACCTTGTTTCCTTTCTCACTTTCTTTCCATCTGGACCTGCTTTAGAGCAGCAGACTTTGCAGCATCTTTCGTTGCTATCCGAATGTTCGAAATCATCCTCACTCGACTCTGCTTCACTTTCGCTGTTGACTACCGACGATTCATCGCTGCTATCTAAGAGAATTTGCCGAACTTGGCTCGCACTGTATCCACTCTTCGACGCCATTTTGGATAAGAGTGCAACATAAATATTCCAAAAATAAGTTCCACCTGGCGAATAAATGAATACTAAACCCATATATATCTTTCCCGAGAGTGACTCGGGCTTGCCGATTAGCTGTCCGCTTGCAAAGTACAGCCCGCGGCCCACTCGGGCTATCCGAATAATGAAAGATAACGCAGCCCGAATGCCTCTCGGGGTAGTCGGTAAAGGGGTTAAGCATTTGTCGTACAACACAAGGCAACACAGTGCAACATAGCATAGCCAGTGGCAGTACCAGTCAGTTAGCTCCAGCCTGTCAGAGCCCTGGTCACAGATTGGATGACTGATAACGTTTATCTAATGAGGTTGTCATGTCAAAGATATTTGGCGCCATAATACGCCGCCATTATAAAAACAGTGTACAGAGACAAACAAGACAAGCAGGAACTGTTGGTGGTTGACAGCTGGCTAAAGATCCAATGTAGTTCAAGTATAGCCCAATGCAATAGAGCACAGCAACACTGAAACCCAATCAGACATAGTTAAGATAACATATACAATGCCAGTTAAGAGGGCATGAACTGACCTGATATATGCATAGTAATAGCCAATGCAATACAGCATAGCAACACTTAACAACACACACACAATGACCTAGTTAATAGAGGGCATGAACTGACCTGATATATGCATAGTAATGGCCACCAGCTGCACTGCCCGAGTGTACCATGATTGAGAACAGTTGATACTGATATGTCACCTGACAAAATATACACACATACGCAACATTACGCATCGTAATCTAATTATTATGAATTAGAAACTAGTGCTCGTGTCTAATGCACAAAGCCTCAAACTAACGAGCACATCAAAACCATGCTATAGAGGACAGGTTAATTAATTAATATTCCCAAAGTCAGTTTGCTGAAACAGAGAGGCTGCCTAAATACAATGGGTAGGCCTTACACAGCTCAAGAAAACATTGCCAGGTTAACATTGTACACACTGAGATGGATTCAAACCCTGACCGTAGTGGTCAGAGGAAAACGCAATCGACCACAGCGCCATCTGGTAACAGGAAATCACACCGGAAAACCCCGGAAAAATTAATTGTGGTCCTGCAGCTGGTTGAAAGTCTCACCTGCGCATGAGATGCAGGCGAAGCAGGATGCTCAATGCCTGTAGCCGAGTAAGAAGCACTTTCATCAACGTCGATTCCTTCGTCATCGGCTGCCTCTTCAAAAACCAACGAAAATCAGATTCAGAAACAAGAACAACCCAAACAAATCGGAAGACATCTCGTTAATTAGTTCTCCAATTAAAATTAATCCAATCAAGTGTCACAACTTCTACAGTGCCATCAACACCCAAAACCTTACATCAGAATATGCGCATAAATAACCTCAATCTCCAACAGTCAAATATCAACAATTATTAACGTTCATAGCCTGGATTCTGGTTATTAACCAGTCATCATTTAATCCACAGATTGTATTGTATTGTATCTAAAGATTTATATAGCGCCTCTCTCAGAATAACTATTCAGAAGCGCTCTCAGCACGAAAACCCCGGGGAAAAGAAACATCTTTAAAGAACGAGAGATCAAAAAGGAAAAGCTAGTCATTAGTTTAGCCCTTAATGAGGGGGGAAGGTCATTCCAAGTAGAGGGACCAACCACAGCAAATGCATCAGGATAATACAGTTGGCAGTCTGGATTCTGGTTATTAACCAGTCATTCAATCCATAGACTGAAACAGACCAATCCTTAAAACAATCAACAAATCAATCAGTTATCAACCTTGACCCTGTGGCATCTTCTGAGCTGCCTCGTCCTCAGGAGTAGCCTCTGTACCAACTCCAGCATCTGCATCAGCTTCCGCCTTCTCCAATTTGGCATCTTCATCAACGCCTTCGTCGACCGATCGCTCCAACACGAGCACCTCAGGAAAAGTCATTCTACCAAACAGAAAAACACAACAATGATATATGACAACATACATGTTGCATTCAGACAGCACACATGTTGCACGTTGTCTGAATGCAACATGTATGCTGTCTGAATGATTTTGATTATAAAGCACGATGATTAACAATGTATGAAGACCTGGTGTTAGCTTAACAGGTAGTTACGAAAATTACTACAGTGGACAAAGTTACAACCATTACCACGGTAAATACTGCACCTGTACTTCCATCGCCATGGTAATACCACAGGCTTTGCTACCCTCCCCACAGTATTACTGACTCTTCTGACACCAACCATCACCAAGGATTTTGCCGTGGCATTACCACTTTCCCCATTACCAAGTCACTGTCTAATAGAAGTAGAAAAGTCAAATCTTCCTCTAACCTGTCGTTCAGCTTAAACCTTTGGTAGGTGAAATGGTCGAAACCGAATCGCTTGAGGTGAAGGGTCAGGATGTACGGAAATGAAACGACCCTAAGTCCCTGGAAAACACAAGATCAGTCCGTAAGACAGAGTCCTATAAAAGTCTCCAAATCTAAATAGATCAGATTAAAGCAGTCGATAATGAAAGTCACGCTTTCTTTGTGTCCTCACCATAACCGTTTGAGGCAACTGATGAAGAGACAGGACCAAGTCCTATCTTGACCAATCTGGAAACCACAACAAACAACACCTTAATCCCACCCTAACCTAACTTAACCCAACCCCAAATTTAAACCCTAATCCTAACCCCAAATTTAGACCATAATCCTAACTGCAACCCCAAATTTAAAACCCTAATCCTAATCCCAACCCCAAATTTAAAACCTAATCCTAACCACAACCCCTATCTTTAAACTAAACCCTAATCCAGAATTTAAACCCAACCACAAACCCAATCGACAACCTATGAAACGCGCTGCCTGGATCAACAGACCTTGTGTGCGTCACAATGCTGGCCGCACTTCTCGCAGTAATACTGATTATTTCCATCGAGAATCTCCGGTTCCTCAAATGCCTTCAATGCCAGCTCCTAACAAACAATCAAGACAGCCAGAATAAAGTCTCACCAGATAGCAGTTCAAATGGTCGGCAAAATCTAAGCAGAATAAAGTCTAGTGCAAACGTAAGAAAGTGCAAGCATTAGTGTAAGTATGTGAGAAGTTAACTGTCTAGCGCAAATAGGTAAGTAGCCTTCATTTGCATCTGATAAGCACACATGCTTGTAAACAGCATCAACACTAATGTAAAATATAGAAGAAACGTACAGTCTAGTGTAATTATAAGCAGTGAAAACACTTGGGTAAATATACAAGAAATGTAATGGCTAGCATAAATATAAGCAGTGTAAACACTAGTGTAAATGGTACAGATGTAGAACACCAATGTGTACCATAACTACTGAACTTTCTTTGTACTTCATACATCTGCAGTCCCTCCCTCGCTCCATCTCTCCTTACTTCAATAACTCACTCCCTTTGAACATCATTCTCCATATGTCCATCCTTCATTCCATCCCTCCTTCATCTCCAAACCACCCCCTGCTCCACTGGTCAATCCAATAAGAGACAACCGCTTACCACGCTGCCGTATCCGACCTCTGACCCATGAGGTCGAATGACGAGAGGAAGGTCAAGGTAGGTGTCTGGTCTTGCATTCACCGACCCGCACTACAACGACAAGGACAGTTGTCTCAACAGCACAGGAAAAGAGACAGACAGAGACACACAAAGGGTGGGACATACAGAAATACAAGCAGACGGAAAGACAGAGACAGCCTAACAGAGTCAATTTGACACACACACAGTTTTTATAGAACAAGGACTGGATGGAATGGTTCAACGGAACTCCGACAGATGCAGACAGTGACAAAGACAGACAGACAAAAAGACAGACAGACAGACACACACACACAGACAGACACTTGAATGTAGAGTACTACTGTTTATTTCACAGAGTAATCAAGGAGACCAAATGTACGCTTTCATTTACACCATAAACAACAAGAAGTGATATGAGCGAGTGATATGTCTTCTGAAGTTAATGATGACTGTTCAATGAAGTGGAAGAGTGCACTGAAGCATGACCGAACCCTGAGGCATTTGACATAGTCCTTCATCCTTCCCTGATACAGTTCATTGATCAGGTTCGCCTGGTCCGTCGATCTCCACGTCCGCTCGAGAGCATCGAACATCACGCGACACAGTTCCTGGATGTCGTGCTGGTGCCACGCTGTCCAGAGAAATCCACAAGCAAAGCAATGTAAATGTGTAGTGAAAGGAACTTAACCCTTTAACAACGAGCGTGTACTAAAATGTATGGGAAACCATAGACACCTCATCGTTAAAGGGTTAAGCATGATATGGCTCTTAAATTTGTATAAATTCTGATAATTAACTTTTAACGACTGTTCTGATATCTAACCTGTTTAATTCCAAAATAGTGTCAAGTTTTAGGCTGTTGTTTCAGAGCTGTATAGCTGTACATTGTAGGTTAGACTTTTAAAATCTCATTAAAAAGTCATTTAAAAACTCTTTACAATAATTATTGCATCATTTTTTCCTACTGACAATGTGCTGCTTGCTAGAAGTCCTGACAGAGAAACCGTCACAAGGGAGAAGGCTCAAACCCACACACATTGCATTACGTGTTGAGCGCTTCTGTGAGACTCTTAAGTGGCGCAATATAAATGTCTTGTTACATTACATTACATTACAAATCAGTCAGCTAACACATCACCCTACCAACATACTATCAAACAATTGCTTAACTGCCTAGATGGCCAGACAGACAAAAGGAGCTATACAAATGCTTAGATAGACACATTACAATGATGGAACAGATGAGCAAGCAATGTACCTTCGCTGCTGTCCCAGCCGAAACTCCTCGTAATGTCCGTTGTTTCGATCGCTCGTTTTCCACTCGTCTGATTTCAAACACACAAACACAACATGTAATCATATTGTAAACTCCAAATTTATAAAGCGCTACCCTAAGTACAGGGCACCAGATTATTCACGAGAGCTGCATCAAATGTCAGAGGGGTTTCCAATGATGTCCAGTAGAACTCTCATAGTAGAGTCTGGTTGCCAGAGAGACCAGAGAGAGAAGGCAGAGCAACTGCTAAGGTGGCTTTACTGGGTTCCTCATTGCCAGTCATCACATTTTTATGGTTTAATAATATCCTGTATGCAATAGTCCTGTTACTAAGCATTCTGGATTGTCACCCGACTCACCCCAGAGGTCAGAGTTCACAGTCCAGCACTGACCAGCAGTAAACCCCATGAGAACAGAAACGTATTCCCCGATTTCTGTTCGTATAACACACCCACTGAACCCAGCCTCAAACGAGTGCGATGGAGAAGACTGGTCACCATAGCACCCTCATGTGTCAAGGCGGAGCCATGAAGTCTCTAACACTTCACAGCAGTGACTGCCTTGTAGGGCTTGCTCTTCTTCTCTTCTGCGACCGTGCAGGCAAACACTTGTGCATCATAATTCAGAATCCAAAGAAATGTTCTAACAGCAAATGCATGTATCAATGTAAATGCATGTACCTCTTATGACACTCGGTCATCAATCAATCAATCAATCAATCAATAAATAAATCAATAAATCAATCAATCAATCAATCAATCAATCACCTGTAACTGGAGAAAGAGCCTCTGCAGTTGATACGGAATACTCCTTGAAGCTTCAGCATCCTTTCCATCAAACTTCCATCTGCGTATCAACAAACATGCATCTTGAATTTTAATGTAGCGACTAAAATAATGTATTTCGGACACAAAGTGAGCAGTTGACATTGTCTGGATTGTTCATTGTGTAGTATGAATTTTTGACAGCTTAGCTCCAGTCAACTACAAGAAGTGATTTCATCTCTGACATTTTACTTACCAGTTCAAGTACAGTTTGAGGAAGAAAGAGCACTAGACATTTATAAATTTTTACGCGCTGGTTCCATGTCTAATCATGTACTAAAATTAGGGCTGGTACTGATTAAAATAATTTTCATCGATTAATCTCCAAAATTTAATCGAGATTAATCGATTAAATTCGATTAATTTGGTCCATATTACATTAAACGTGAAAAACTGTTCAGACTGTATACACTGCAAAATCCTTCAATCATTCGACATGCTAAAGTTCAAATTGTCAAACTGAGAAATGTAGTCAGTAGTAGCTACTTCCTATTTAAAAAAATCTTCAATAATTTCACCATTTTCCTCAGCATTTACCTTAAGTGCAAAATGATTGCTTAATTTTCCACTCAAATGTTTCGCATTATTATTGTTCGCCATATTGTTTATTCAGGAAATAGGTCGGTTGACGTCATAAAATAAGAAAGAAAATTAATCGAAAATTAATCGAACAAGCCGAAATTAATTGATTAAAATTTTAATGATTAATCGATTAATTAATCGTTAAAATCCGCAGCCATAACTAAAATGCACAGAAAACTAATCCTTCTTGTCGTTAGAGTATTAAAGTTGATCCAGTTGATCTGAAAAGGCGTCAGAGGAGGACTTACCGATAGACGGCATTTCGGAATTCCGGAGTCATGTAAAGCGTTTGAAGTAAACTGTTGAGATAGCAGGTCATCGCCTGGTTGACCAAACCAACGTAACCTGTTCAGAGAAGAAGCGTACAGGAACATTATTCACAACGGCAATTCTTTGTATTGTATTTACAGATCTATAAAGCGCCTCTCAGAACACTACCGAATCAGAGGTCTAAGGAGCGAAGGGAGCGACCAGACGAAGCAAGCACCTCTGAATAGTTGCCTTGAAGAAGTGCTACATAAATCCTTGAATGAATGAATGGCACTGCATTACAAGAAAAGGCATTGCATGTACAAAGTAAGGTAATTCTATTCTATTCTATTTACGGATTTATAAAGTGCCTCTCACAGTACAACCTAATCAGAGGCGCTTCCAGTGTGAAAGCTCCTCAAGAAAAGAAAAGTCTTGCAAGAACAATGCATGGCAATACAAACCAAGGCAGTGTGTGAAGAGGCAATCTAACGCAAAAGCAAGAGCGATAAAGAAACAGAGCAAAACCAGACAAAACGCGCACTGTACCTGTATCTGATTTTGGCAGAGTGCCAAGGCTGAAGGAGCCGAGGCCAGAGGACGAAGATGCCGAGGCCGAACAGGCGTTGTAGTTGTCCTTGTTACTGCAACCGATTTCAGCCGAAATGGTTGAGGCCTCGCCCAGGAGGCCCCTACCTGTGGCGTATAGGTCGGTCGAATCGTAGATGGCGTTGGATCTCTCTGTCCTTGGCTTCACCGACGGAACATCCCAATTCTCGTTCTTCTCAAACAAAAATCATACAGATGTAATGAACTTCTAGCCAGCTTATCGGAATCAGGTCAAGACCTCACATGCCCCAGTCACATGATTAACCAATGCATGCATGATTGGGTAACTGATTTTCAGTTAGTCTAATCTAGAAACTATCATAGCACTGTTAAATAGTAGATCACAAGGCCCAGTTGATCGTTGCGTCAAGCGAAACTCTCACAAAAGAAACTCTACACTATCGAGAAACCATAGAGAAACTATACACTATCAAGCACCCAAACACGTTAAACAGCGCATAAGTATTGCTTTAATCCCTCCCGGATGGGAATAATGGTGACCTGGTTACCTGTGACGACACTTTTGTGTCGCTGCCATAGATAAAGAAGGAATTCCTTCCTCTGTCTCCACAATGCAGACAGACTTCTCCGAGCGACTTCTCTGGACAGTCGTTGATAGTAACCTAAAGAAAGTAAGTAACAAAACAAGAGTTTAAAGTAGTTAAGAATTCTTTTCACTAATTAATGATAGATTCACCGCACCTAAACTTAACTTAAAAAGAGTATGAAAAAAGAAATTCAAACAAAGCACGTTGTCTTAAGTTGAACAGCGAAGAGTCTCAAAAGCTGACATTATATTTGGACATAATGTTTGGACAGCTTTTGAGGCGCAATAAATTTTTCAATTAATCAAGTGATCTGTCAGTCAGTCAATCACTTCCTAAGTGAATGTATGATTGAATGGATGGATCAATGGATTGATGAATGGATGGAGGCATCAATGCATGAATAAATTCGTCAGGAGTCATCATTACAGGTAAAGTGCATCCATAACCAGGCTCCACATTACAGCATAATACTTCAAGACCAAAAATCACAAAATATGAAATATTAACAATCATAGCAACAGCCATAGGGGTCACTGCATAATTACATAACGCTTCAGGGTGGGTGGGGTCCTTGAAAACGTTATGAAGCGTTAGGTGGGTGACTGGGTGTGTGGAGCTGAACGTTATGTAACGCTTTTAAAAACAGTTTAGTTATAAATGAATTTTAAATTAACATCAAACGACATGATGTGATCGATGTTCAAACTTCATGCCATTGATTTAAAACTTAACTAAAACACGCAATAGTATAAAGCAAGCATTTATTGAGCATTATTTTAAAATTAAAAGTTGAAATTTAATATGTTTTTATTTGTAAAAATGTAAAGAAAAATTAAATTTGTTAGACAACAATGTACATGTTCAAGAAAAGTAAAGTTAATCCTATGCCAGATCTTTACCAAGACCTAGCAATAAATACGTGACGCTGGGGTGGGTGGGTGCCACTGGGTGGGTATAGGGAAACGTTACGAAGCGTTACATTCAAAAACGGTCATTTTCGGCATTACGTAATTATGCAATGACCCCATATCGAAATTATCCAAATATTTCCCTCACCGAAGTTGTTACTTCACCCTCCACGGGCTTCTCATAAACAATGACAACATCCGCCGGCAGGTTGTCAAATTTGGACTTTATGTCGTTGATAAGGGTCTGACACGGGACCGACATCGGCAGATTTGTGCTAAATGTGCGTTTTCCTCTGCCATCGTCAGTTGCCGACAACATGTTGTATATTATGCAGAGAACGCGCGGTTCATCGCCGGCCGATGCAATTGACTGACAAAACAACAAAACATCCATTTCATTACATCCAAACACTGTAGCAGCATTGCAGAACAGTTTTACCTAACGACTAATTTTTTAAATCCTTAATTTTACTAGTTATTCTACATCCTTCTATACAATACAATACAATACAATACAAATGAACATTTATAGCGCGCTTTAACAAGACAAGTCTTGCACGAGAGCGCGTTTCGCTACATTCTTAGTCATAGTGCAAGGTAAACAGGTAGGTTTTTAATTTTGTTTTAAACTGTGCAACAGATATGCACTGTCGAACTGAAGGTGGAAGACGGTTCCATTCAAAGGGTCCTGAGATAGAGAAAGCACGGTTTCCAAACTTCCGGTTTGTGCGAAGTACGGTGAAATCCCCTCTCGTCGACGATCTGAGTCCTCTAGTATTGAAAAGTGAACATGGCGTGACCATGGATGCCATGTATGAGTCGTGCTGTCAGTCCTTGATCACAAGAAATACTATACAAAGTAAGCTACTCGATAAGCTAAAGAAACTTTAAACTTCTAGTTTTAACCGAAAAGTCACGTACACTGGAGCGCCGCGCAGTTTCTCTTTAAACAGCCCTACACAAAATGCACGATCATAATAACACTTCCATCATGTACAGCTTTCGAAAGTTTGTCAATTCTGGGTATAAAGCTGTATGAAATTCGTTATTTTGTGGCCTATACAGTTAGCCAGATAGATGGTTTTTAACCCAGCAACTGGCCGTGTTCCTAACCAACAGGATGCCCCGTCCGGTCCATCTGCCATTTAAACCACCTCTCTCTCCTACCATCGGAACTTTCAGTTTCAAAAGTAAGTTTGCGAGAGCGCTGGCGTCACCTGCACCGGTACGACCAGATTGTTTTCCACGGCGCCCATCTCCGTTTCACTTGAGCTGAGCCGGAATAGGCGAAGGGAGGACGGAAAACTAATTAATTAGGAAAAACATCAAGCCGCCTTTTTTCTGTGCTATTTGAGATACGACATCAACGGCATCCATTAGTTGACGACGCCTCAAGCGACGAGACCTAGAACTAGGAAAATCTCGCGAGATGTCGACTGGTGCATTGCGTTCCTTTAACGTAGCCAAATTCTCAAGCGCTGTTCCTTGACGCGATTTGAAAATCAGTTTGTGACGTGTTCGTTTCAAATAATTCAGTGATTTATAGTAGATTAATCGCGGATCAGGCTTCGTGATGAGCGCTTGTAATCGAATTTAACTTGATCGTTTGTATCATCTCACTCACGTACAACACACTTCAAACCTCCCAGCCCTCCTATCTCCGTCAGTTGTTCACGATCCAGCCACTTCGTCCAACCCGCTCCTCCTCCTCCTCCCTAACACTGCTCCGCCCTTCCGTCACCTCATCATTAAAATTTTCCAATCGCTCCATAGCCATAGCTGTTCCACCTCTTTGGAACAAACTTCCGCCAGCACTACGACAAATATCCGACCCATCCTACGAAGTCACCAAAACTCCACCTCTTGCTATATCTCCACAGGTCTTTCACTCGAAACTGAAAACACTGCTTTTTGACAAATCCTATCCTGAATCCAACACTTCTCCCTGCCTACCTCGCCGTCTGAACACCAAACACCATCCACCTTAGCCGTCTGCCTGTCTGCCTGCCTGACTCTCTGGATTTTGACCTCTGCCTATCGATTTTGATTTTATTGAGCGCCTGTGAATAAGCTGGTTCCCGCGACTTCGCTTTTGTGGGCGCTGTAGAAGTTTCGAGTTTACGATTACGATATTAAAATATAATATCATTAAATCTGTTTACTTGATTTCAGATTCAATAGTAGTTTCAATTTAATAACGTGCAATAACAAAGATCATTAGCGTCGCCCTCCTCCTTCATCCAGGCTTGGGACTGGCATTGCCAGAGTACGAGCAGTGGCAGAGTTTAGATTTGTCTTTTGAGTAGTACTAATATTAAATATCAGCGCTAATATTTATATCAGCGCCATCTAGCTAATGCAATTGAATCTTTTCACGCTGCTAATATTTCTTTCTGAAGACCAATTTGTTACCTAGCGACTGTAGGAGAACATTTGATCGGACGTGTTGGGTAAGTGAAGCATTGAAAGATATAGGTAACAGAAAAAATTTCTATGGATAGCCTACTAGTTTTGCTAGTGTACATGGGCGCCCGCAGCATAGGTCAAGGGGGGTCGCGTGACCCCCTGGAAATCATGATCAAATAAAAATCCGACAGGTTTAATCATGCAAATGAAGCTTAAAATATGTCCGAAGATTCTGTTCAAAAATACTTAGTAAATACTAGCTTTAGTTTCATACTGCTTAAGCCTACTAATAAGTTACTATGCTAATGTGGCTGATTTAGCCATAGGCCTGGAAGCCAACCGCCCTCCCCCCGTTGCCCCTACTGGTGGTGTTCCGGCACCCATTAAAACAGACTCGGCCGTCATCGTGGGCTACCACTAGCCTGTCAGAACGGCTCTGGAATGGCCGAGATTTAGTTCTTTACTTAACAATGCTCATCACGATTCAGTCCGCTAGGTCATGGACCCCGGGTATAAGGGCACCTTATACCAGAGGTCCGTGGCTAGGTCTAGGTTCAACTGGCTTCCCCATTATTTATGTATCATGTATGTTATCAAAACACATGTTATCTCGGACTAATGTACCGACATCAGTGGTGGAACACTTCGACTCAGAGGTTGACCTTATCACTTCAGGTCACGCATATTGACAAAGCCAAGCCGACTGGGACCTCTGGATAATCTCTGGACGAAGAGGTCGGCCCGAGGTCAAACATTTCCCCACACCGGCATTAGCTTACCCTAACAGGTCCCTGCATTCCTCAAGCACTGTATCAGTTACGTTTCTCTCATGCATTCTGAGTCTGGACCTGAAGATTTTGTATTTAGTTAAAACTTAAAAGTATGTTAGAATTGAGCGTGTTTCTCTTCTTTTGGATTACTTTTGGAAGAAGATTCTTGGGTCAAGGTCATCCTTAATTTTTTCTTCAATGGTGCTTTGTAGAACAATAGGTTAGCCTTTACTGTGTAGTTTACATCCATTCTGTTGGATTATCTCTGGAAGAACTGTAAACAATGAACGGTTGGATTATCTGATTATTGAAGAAGAGAAGAGCAGTCCCTTAAGCCAGCCCTGAAGCAGCCATGGTATGAAGTGTTAACGACTTCATTTTTTCTTAGCCATGGCACATTAATATGGATAACAAAAACAAGCGTAAGCTGCAGCAAACTCTAAGTGCCCTTTGGACCGTGAAGCCTGCCAAGTCACAAAAGAAATCGTCTGAACGGTCCGATGAACCCACTGCTCCCTCCTGTAATGACATTCCCTATTCCTTGCATCCAAGACCGCATGACCGAATTGTCCCACATGTTGAGAACTTAATGAAAAAACGTTTTTAACTAGAATACTTTATAATGGTTAATTTCATGTAAACCAAAAGTGCGGTTATGTAGTTGGATAAATACTTACTTACTTCAGATGATTGTTGCGTCTGATTGTAAAAGACTAATAGGCTAATAGTAAGACTCAGTGCTTTTTTCGAGAAAAAAGTTCTGGAACTCAACAAATTCAGAACAAGTATAGAGACATGTGCTAATATTTCTGTTCCATATACATGTGTCAATCTCAATAAAACATTGAAAGCACTTAAATGAAATTAACGTATCTAAATAATTTTAAAAAATTTTTATTAAAAATTTAATGAAATATATTATTTTGTAATAGCTGAAAAAGGTCCCGGAACGCCGTTCCGGACCGTTCCGGCTGAATAATTGTTTTTTTTGGGGTTTTTTTTTCCTTTTTTTGGTTTTTTTTTTTTTTGGGGGGGGGTTTTTTGGGTTCCCCTTTTGGGGGGGGGTTTAAAAAATTTTTTTTTTTTAAAATTTAAAATCTTTTTTTTTTTTTAAAAATTTTTTTAAAAAGGAAAAAAAAAAAAGGGGGGCCCCCCCCCCCCTCCCCCCCCGGGGGGGCCCAGGGGCCAGATTTTTTTTGGGGGGGTTTTTTTTTTTAAAAAAAAAACCCAAATTTTTATATCAGCGCCATCTACCCAATGCAATTGAATCTTTTCACGCTGCTAATATTTTTTTGGGGAAAAATTTTTTCCCCGGGGGAAAAAATTTGGGGGGTTTGGGGGTTAAAATTAAAAAAAAGGAAAAAAATTTTTTTTAGTTTTTTTTCGGGGCCCCCGGGGGAAAAAAATTTTTTAAAAAAAAAAAAATTAAATTCCCAAAAAAAAATTTTTTTTTTTTTTTTAAAAATTTTTTTTTTTTTTTTCCCCCAAAAAGAAAATTTTTAAAAAAATTTTTTTTTGGGGGCCCCCCCTTTTTTCCTTTTTTGGGGGGAAAAAAAAAAGGGGGTTTTTCCTTTTTAAAAAGGGGGCCCCCAAAAGGGTTTGGGTTTTTTTCCCCCCCAAAAAACCCCCAAAGGGGGTTTTTTCCCTTTTTTAAAAAAAAAAAATTTTTTTAAAAAAAAAGGGTTTTTTTTTAAAAAAAATTTTCCCCCCCGGGGAAAAACCCCCCAATTTTTCCTTTTTTTACCCCCTTTTTCCCCCCAAAAAACCCCCGGGAAAAAAAAGGGAAAAGGGGGGCCCCAAAAAATTTCCCCCCCAAAAACTTTCCCCCAAAAAGGGGGAAAAAAAAAAAAAAATTTTTTCCCCCCAAAAATTTAAAATTTTTTTTTTTTTTAAAAATTTTAAAAAAAAAATTTTTTTTTTTAAATTTGGGGTTTTTTTTTTTTTTAAAATTTTTTTTTTCCGGGTTTTTTTTTGGCCCCCCCCCCAAAATTTGGAAAACCCCCCCCCAAGGGGGTTTTTTTTTGGGGGGAAAAAAATTTTAAAAAAAAGGGGGGTTTTTTTTTTTTTTTCAAAATTTCCCAAATTTTTTAAAAATTAAAAAAAAGGGGGGGTCCCCTTTTGGGGTTTAACCCCAAAAAAAAGGGAAGGGTTTTAAACCCCCCCCTTAATTTACCTTTTCCCCCCCCTTTTTAAACCCCCCCGGGAAAAGGGGGGTTTTTTTTTTTTTTGGGGGAAAAAAAAATTTTTTTTTAAATTTTTAGGAAAAAGTTCTATGACGTCATCGTACTTTTCCCTGGAAAGTCCTGTAGAACGCGTAGATTATTGATACATGCATTGGTCCGCTGTTGACAGTCCGTGGCGGAATTTTCCCTTAGCTGTAAACAATGTTGTTGACGCACAGCGGGTATTTTCCCCAGCCGCACGTGTCAGCGTAGACCACGACATCATCAAAGAAAGCTATTTAAGGTGTCTAAACAGAGTCCAGCGCTTTCAGCTGGATTCAAAGGTTCGAAAGGTGTCTCCTTTTCAGTGGGAAAGCAAATGATTGAATGATTAAATAAATAAAAGATAAGATCGAATCAAGCAATCAATCAATAGGCCAATCAATGAACTGATTGGGGCCGTTCATAAATGACGTCACGCAATTTTGGCCGTTTTTTGACCCCCTCCCCTCGTCACACTTCGTCATAAAGTTACCCCCCCTGAAAATTACGCACAAAGCTCTGACCCCAAAAACCCAAAATTTTCCCAATGGCGAAGAAAAATTTCTCCTTCGTGGAATAAATAGGGAGAGCAAAAATATTTTAAAATCTAAAGGTGACCAAATATTTAAATAATTAGAAAATTATTAATATTGGTCCCCGTATACATTAAAATAATCAAAAAATTATGAAAATTTAATACTCAAATTTAGTGCTGTTATTATTAAAATTAAATTGTTGATTTGTTAAATTTAATTACACAGACCTGATGTGACGTCACACTTCTCTGAATCTGTCAAGTGATACCCCCTCCCCCCTAGGTGCGTGACGTCATTTATGGACGGCCCCTTGATGAATCAAACAAGCATTATTAAAATCAATTTTTCGATGGTGTCTCCATTTCAGTGAGATTTGCCGGTCGAAGTTCTCTCGCAGCTCTTCTTTGAGTAATGCTCAGTAAGTAAGTACGACGACTCAGGTCAGTCGATGGATGATGGGTGGATACACAGTTTAACGACATCTGCTCTGGTCTCTCTGGAAACCGGATTCGGAACTTCCATTGACCATCTCTGGACGGCCTCTCTGACTTGACGCAGCGCCCGAGAATAAGCTGGTACTCTGCATTTTGCTTTAGAGCAGCGCTTTAGAAATGTGGAGTTACTTTACGATTTACGATTACGATCTTCTTGCAACAAAGGCCCACTGTGTCGGTCCCATATAGGCCTATATGAGGTCGTTGGTGTCGGTCGACCATTATACATTGACACATTGTTGACACGGTGATCGGGCGGGTGAAAATTCGGAAATTACCTAATTTAGTCGTTAAAAGCGGAACATATATAGGCTAGGCCTAATAACATTAAAATTATCAGATTACATGCTGAAGAGTGAACCGTCAGTGACATTCACAATGAAGAGGTCAAATCCAAGTGGGTATGAGAGAAAAAAAGAAAACAACTTGTAGCCTAAAAGAAAAAGCACATCTCCATAAACTGCGTGTTTTTTAAGGCGCTGCCGTTGTGAGCAACAACCAGCGCAATGAGTGCATCAAGTGCAACCGAAACCACTGCTACTGATGACTTCAGATTTGTCAGACGAAAATATGGTGAAGTCAAAAACTGATGAAGAAGTTGAAGCAAATTCCGGCGGGTATTATTCCGCAAATTATTAGTGATTGGCTTTGCTTTGGGGGGTTAGGGGGCTAGGTTCCCCGGATGTCTTAACCCGGATCTTGGCTTAGGGCCACCTGAAGTCTTAATCCGGCCCTGGATTGCATACTTACTCACAGATGTCGCCCCAATTCAAATGTTATGACTGCTATTAAATACTATGTTCAACTCACAATAGACAATGTTTTCCTTTTGAAAATGTAATTATTCATCGATTTCTTCATAATTTTAATTAGAGTCTAATTATTCTCAGTGCATTTCTTATGTAAACAAAACAAGATACTTTCCTGTCCGCCAGAGGGCTGTGCTACAAAGTAGTCCCATGAATTACGATTTTAACGACGAGAGTGCACTAAAATCGACTGGGAAACCAATGCAGCTCATCATTAAACTGTTAAATAAGGACTTAACAGCCCTTTGTCAGGCTTTGTGTTTTTATTGATCTCTATGATCTATCCCTAAGTTGTCTCAAGTAAAATCGTGCATCATGTTGGCGCAATATATATATATATATATATATATGTGCATATATATATATATATATATATACACACACATATATATATATATATACAGCAATATATATACATACATAATTATATATATGTGTGTGTTTGTGTGTGTAGTGTAGATGTGTGTAGGTGCATGTGTGTGTGTAGATGTATATAGATTTATATATATATATATTGTGTGTGTATGTGTATATATTTGTCTGTGCGTGCTGTATGTGTGCGTGTGTAGGTGTGTGTATGTGTGTCACAGTGTGTGTGTGTGTGTGTGTGTGTGTGTGTGTGTGTGTGTGTGTGTGGTGTGTGTGTAGGTGTATATAACACGACTGCAGATAGAGGTTTCATAGAGCCCCGCCTTGCGGCCTTCAGCGCTCCGACTCTTTATGCATTTCTGGCAACTTTCCTCCCACTTCTGTCGCTTAATTCCAAGGTTCCTGTTCATCGTCGTTTACGTAATTAAGACCCAATCAACTAATTAATCATCGGGTTTCCGCCCTCCGTTAGAAAAACATAAAGAGATCGGCGTCTAATTCGAGTCGGAATCACCAGAAATCAGGCGGAGTCGATTGAGTAGAGCCAGACGAACATCCGCTGAGAACCGATTAGGAACCAGACACTTCCGATTAATATGCCTCGGTCGAATTGGTCTTCAAACGTCTTCTAAGCAGCGGTATGGTTTTCAGAAGGATTCGTTGAGAATTGTAGGTTCTGTAAATGTAATCTGACATTTATAAAGCGCCACTTCAAGAAAACGATAGGTAGCATGAGAGGACCTCCTTTCATGCTACCTATCGTTAAATCTAAATTGTTTAAAAGCAGTTTTGTGAATCGATGCATCTTTAGTTACATGTATATCTAGTTGTGCACGTGTGTGACTTTATAGTCTGCTTATAGCTATTACACTGTATGTTTATTTTAAAAATGTATGTAATCGTTGTATATACAATGCATGGCATGTACACTTGTCAGATGCAAATAAAGCCTACTTACTTACTTTCTCTGTGGAGCTCGAGCCGCAGCTCTCGAGAAAGACCATTCCAACAGGTGGGTCCAACATAGGCAAAGATAAAAATTCAATGAAACTCAACAACAAAGGAGTCGGCAGTCACACGCCGTAGCGCATACAAACCCAATCCCTGGAATCGGGAGGGAACGCCATCGATTGATAGATACACTAAAGGAAGGAAGGGGAGAGGGAGGAATGGTATGGAGGGCGGATAGGGAGGGAGGTAGGGAGATTACGTTTAATCGATAGTTATAACGCTGCTACTGACTAACATAAAAGTAGAAGGACAAGGCCAATCATATGACACTGCGTCGTCGTTAAGCAGATACTATACGCACGCACGCACACACACACACACCACACACACACACACACACAGACACAGACACACACACACACACACATACAGACACACCAGTTTACACGCACACAGAAACACATAAACACACACGCACACATAAACGCAATACGCACTTCGTGTATCATCGCATCACATCATCATTAGTCATCACAATGCCATAATTGCACACACACACACACACGGCACACACACACAGACACGCATACAATTCCTGGTCCTTATGATTTCTGGACACGTGAGAAATCTTCATAGAGTTATAGGCCTAAGATAAGGGAACGTCAATAAGGCCATAGCAGCCACGAGATGTCGTTAAACACGGGATAATATAATACTTACCAGCCATTAGAAATTCCAATTCATTATTGACGTCAGGTACATACATGTATATGGCGGTCGATGCAGTCAGCCCCTGGTAGTCATTGGGATGTACTGCTACAACAGCGCTTACCTGTAATATATATATATAGCTTATATATATATTATATATATATATATATGTGTGTGTGTGTGTGTGCGTGTGTGTATTTGTGTGTCTATGTCCATCCATTCGTCTGTCTCTCCTTCCTTCTGTCCCAGGTGTTCTCTGTGTCTCTGTGTCTGTCTCTGTCTGTCTGTCTCTTATTTCTTTCTTTCTTTCATTCGCTCATTCTCGCGGTATCTGTCTGTTCTCTTCTGTCACCATCATTACACTTCTGCTAAGTAAAGAAAATGCGCTATAAAAAGTGTCCTGATTCACATACAGACAGACAGGCATACGCACACCTGCAACTGCTCTTACGACGCTACTCGTTTTCCGATGACGTCACGCGCGTGCAGATGACGTCAAAGCAGTGAGCACAACAAGCAGACGACAGAGTAAGCTACTATGTAAAAAGTTTCCCATCTTACGTAGATGCCAAACAACAGGAGGTTGTTTGTCAATAGGAGGCCTAATAGATGACTTTGTCTTGAATATAAGGCAGCGGTCTATTTTAGACGCATCCCCAGCATGAGGTCTGTTTTCGGTCACTCACACAGGGATGTGACTCGGACACCATCTCGTGCAAAGTGCTTAATCCTCAGCCGAATCGATTACTACAATGCCGCCTTTGCTGGCATGCCACAGCGTATTATCATTCGGCATCAGGTGGACATCAACGCTGCTGCTCGTCTGGTCTTGCGATTAAAAAATTCGACCACATTACAACCGCGATTCAAGGCGAGCTTCAGTGGCTCAGAATATAGGCGAGCGCATCAAATTCGAACTCTGCAACCTGCATGGTGTATAAATGTCTTAACAACTGCGCACCACGCTACCTGGCAGACAACATCAAACTATGCCAATAGTCGCAGCTGCGATCATATAAGTCCGCTGACATATTTGTGCCAGTTGCTAAAACCAAAACGGGTGATATTGTTCTTTCGGGTAGCTGGTCCACGTGCCTGGAACAGTCTTCGTGCACCCATTCACGTCACGTGGGGTGCCAGCAGATGCACGGCGCTTCTTCACATAAGTTCGACATTCTTCATTTTCGGCGTCTCCCCTGAGTTACCAATCCTGGTTTTCGGTATGGACCTATTCCTGGAGTTGGTGAGTCCGTTCCAATTTTACAATCTGTCTGAAATGGCCTAAATGCTGACATTTTCCCCTTCTGTCTGAACCCTTTGTTTTTCAAATCCCTGCCTCTGCACCGCCATTAATACTCATCCGACCAATCATCTTCACCCGCCTCATCCCATGCATTCATCAGCGCTCCTCCTCCTCCTCCTCCTCTCCATCCGCTGCCTCGCATTCCACACACCCTGCTCGCAGCACCCACGCGCTCTCTGTACAACAGCCACGGCCGAACATGGCGGCCTCACATTCATTCCGCTGTCATTCTTCCTCAGACCACCTCGCATCTGTTTCAAACCTAAGAGATTATTTCCATCTCTACTTCTCCTCTTATGCGGTGACATCAGTTTGAACCCCGGGCCAGTCTCTGCAACCCACTCCAACCTACATATCCCACTTCAACCCAGCACACACTCCTCACATCATGCAACCAGGTCTTCCAACAAGAAATTTCTTCTCCATTCCCTAAATATTCGGTCTCTCCTAAATCCTAAAAACTCCATTGTCTTAAGCGATCTTGCCTCCTGTTCTCGTCCACCTGATCTAATTGCCATGCAAGAAACCTGGATCTCCACTTCATCTACTAGCGCCCATATTGCTGACTCCAAACCACCTGGCTACTCTCTCCATAGTTTCCCTCGCTCAACTTCCTCCTCAAAGTCTACAAAAATCTCTGGTGGCGGCACTGCCTTCTTGGTCCGTGAACCGGCTGTCGTCCTAAACGAGTCTAGCCACACTTTCCGATCTTTTGAATGTTCATCCATAACCCTCCGACTTGCTTCAGATATACTCACAGTCTTCAATATCTATCGTCCTCCTACATCGTCTGCCTACTCCTCCAAACCCTCTGTCTTTCTTGATGAATTCGGCTGGCTACTTTCCCTCGTTGCTACTACCCTAACGAATTCTTACTTACTGGCGATTTCAATATCCATGTTGACACTCCCTCTGACAATCTTGCATCTGACTTCCTGAACCTTCTGTCATCAGTCAACCTCGTCCAACATGTGGTTTGTACTCTATCGGTTTGGCCTGTACTCTATCGGTTTTCTTACTCTATCGGTTTGGCCTGTACTCTATCGGTTTGGCCTGTACTCTATCGGTTTGTTTGAATTGTACTACTCCTATCGGTTGGCCTGTACTCTATCGGTTTGGTCTGTACTCTCTCGGTTTGGCTCACTCTATCGGTTTGGCCTCTACTCTCATTGGTTTGGCCTGTGCTCCTCAGTTTGGCTTTGTACTCTATTTGTTTCGGTTGTACTCATCGGTTTAGCTCAAATTTCATCGGCTTGGCGTACTCTAATGGTTTGGCTTAGTTCATTTGGTTTGTTCTGTACCTAATATCGGTTTAAATTGCACTCTATCTGTTTGGTATGCCTATCGGTTTGCCTTGTTACCTATCGGTTTGGCCTGGTACTCTATCGGTTTGGCCTGTACTCTATTGGTTTGGCCAGCACTCTATCTATTTGGCCTGTACTCTATCGGTTTGGCCTGTATGCTCTGTTTGGCCTGTACTCTATTGGTTTGGCTATGTACTCTATCGGTTTGGCCTGTACTCTATCGGTTTGGCTTGTACTCTATCGGTTTGGCCCATACTCTGCTCACTTTGGATTGTACTCTATCGGTTTGGTTTGGCTTGTACTCTATCGGTTTGGCCTGTACTCTATCGGTTTGGTTTGTACTCTATCTGTTTGGCCTGTACTCTATTGGTTTGGCGTGTGTACTCTATCGGTTTGGCCTGCACTCTATCGGTTTGACTGCGGCCTGTTACTCTATCGGTTGGCCTGATACTCTATCGGTTTGGCTCTCGTACTCTATCGGTTTGGCCTGTACTCTATCGGGTTTGGCCTGTACTCTATCGGTTTGGATTGTACTCTATCGGTTTGGTCTGTACTCTATCGGTTTGCCTTGTACTCTATCGGTTTGGACTGTACTCTATCGGTTTGGCCTGTATTCTATCGGTTTGTTTGATTGTACTCTATCGGTTTGGCTTGTACTCTATCGGTTTGGCCTGTACTCTATCGGTTTGGCCTTGTACTCTATCGGTTTGGCCTGTACTCTATCGGTTTTGGATTGTACTTTATCGGTTTTGGCCTGTACTCTATCTAGTTTTGGCCTGTACACCATCGGTTTGGCCTGTACTCTATCGGTTTAGCCTGTACTCTATCGGTTTGGCCTGTACTCTATCGGTTTGGGCTGTACTCTATCGGTTTGGCCTGTACTCTATCGGTTTGGTCTGTACTCTATCGGTTTTGGCCTGTACTGTACTCTATCGGTTTGGCCTGTACTCTATCAGTTTGGCTTGCACTACTCTATCGGCTTGGCCTGTACTCTATCGGTTTGGCCTGTACTCTATCGGTTTGGCCTGTACTCTATCGGTTTGGCCTGTACTCTATCGGTCGGTTTGGATTGTACTCTATCGGTTTGGCCTGTATTCTATCGGTTTTGGCCTGTACTCTATCGGTTTGGCCTGTACTCTTATCTGGGTTTGGCCTGCCACTCTCTATCGGTTTTGGCCTGCCTGACTCTATCGGTTTGGCCTGTACTGTATCGGTTTGGCCTGTACTCTATCGTAGTTTGGCCTGGACTCTATCGGTTTGTACCTGTACTCTATCGGTTTTGGCCTGTACTCTATTGCTCGGTTGGATTGTACTCCATCGGTTTGGCCTGCCACTCTATCGGTTTTGCCTGTACTCTATCAGTTTGGCTTGTACTCTATCGGTTTGGCCTGTACTCTATCGGTTTGGCTTGTACTCTATCGGTTTGGATTGTACTCTATCGGTTTGGCTTGTACTCTATCGGTTTGGCTTGTACTCTATCAGTTTGGCTTGTACTCTATCGGTTTTGGCCTGTACTCTATCGGTTTGGCCTGTACTCTATCGGTTTGGCTTGTACTCTATCATCATCGGTTTGGATTGTACTCTATCGGTTTGGCCTGTACTCTATCGGTTTGGCCTGTACTCTATCGGTTTTTGGCCTGTACTCTATCGGTTTGGATTGTACTCTATCGGTTTGGCCTGTACTCTATCGGTTTGGCCTGTACTCTATCGGTTTGGCCTGTGCTCTATCGGTTTGGCCTGTACTCTATCGGTTTTGCCTGTACTCTATCGGTTTGGTGCTTGTACTCTATCGGTTTGGCCTGTACTCTATCGCGGTTTGGCTTGTACTCTATCGGTTTTGCCTGTACTCTATCGGTTTGGCTTGTACTCTATCGGTTTGGCCTGTACTCTATCGGTTTGGCTCTGTACTCTATCGGTTTGGCCGCGGTACTCTATCGGTTTGGCTTGTACTCTATCGGTTTGGTACTCTGTACTCTATCGGTTTGGCCTGTACTCTATCGGTTTGGCTTGTACTCTATCGGTTTGGCCTTGTACTCTATCGGTTTGGCCTGTACTCTATCGGTTTGGCCTGTACTCTATCGGTTTGTTGGATTGTACTCTATCGGTTTGGCCTGTACTCTATCGGTTTGGCCTGTACTCTATCGGTTTGGCCTGTACTCTATCGGTTTGGCCTGTACTCTATCGGTTTGGCCTGTACTCTATCGGTTTGGCCTGTACTCTATCGGTTTGGCTTGTACTCTATCGGTTTGGCCTGTACTCTATCGGTTTGGCTTGTACTCTATCGGTTTGGCCTGTACTCTATCGGTTTGGCCTGTACTCTATCGGTTTGGCCTGTACTCTATCGGTTTGGATTGTACTCTATCGGTTTGGCCTGTACTCTATCGGTTTGGCTTGTACTCTATCGGTTTGGCGTGTACTCTATCGGTTTGGCCTGTACTCTATCGGTTTGGATTGTACTGTATCGGTTTAGCTTGTACTCTATCGGTTTGGCTTGTACTCTATCGGTTTTGGCTTGTACTCTATCGGTTTGGCCTGTACTCTATTGGTTTGGCCTGTACTCTATCGGTTTGGCCTGTACTCTATCGGTTTGGCCTGTACTCTATCGGTTTGGCCTGTGCTCTATCGGTTTGGCTTGTACTCTATCGGTTTTGGCCTGCACTCTATCGGTTTTGGCCTGTACTCTATCGGTTTGGCCTGTACTCTATCGGTTTGGCCTGTACTCTATCGGTTTGGCCCTGTACTCTATCGGTTTGGCCTGTACTCTATCGGTTTGGCTTGTACTCTATCGGTTTGGCCTGTACTCTATCGGGTTTGGATTGTACTCTATCGGTTTGGCCTGTACTCTATCGGTTTGGCCTGTACTCTATCGGTTTGGCGTCTTGTACTCTATCGGTTTGGACGTGTACTCTATCGGTTTGGCTTGTACTCTATCGGTTTGGATTGTACTCTATCGGTTTGGCTTGTACTCTATCGGTTTGGCCTGTACTCTATCGGTTTGGCCTGTACTCTATCGGTTTGGCCTGTACTCTATCGGTTTGGCTTGTACTCTATCGGTTTGGCTTGTACTCTATCGGTTTGGCTTGTACTCTATCGGTTTGGTTTGTACTCTATCGGTTTGGCCTGTACTCTATCGGTTTGGCCTGTACTCTATCGGTTTGGCTTGTACTCTATCGGTTTGGCTTGTACTCTATCGGTTTGGCTTGTACTCTATCGGTTTGGCCTGTACTCTATCGGTTTGGCCTGTACTCTATCGGTTTGGCCTGTACTCTATCGGTTTGGCCTGTACTCTATCGGTTTGGCCTGTACTCTATCGGTTTGGCCTGTACTCTATCGGTTTGGCCTGTACTCTATCGGTTTGGCCTGTACTCTATCGGTTTGGCTTGTACTCTATCGGTTTGGCCTGTACTCTATCGGTTCGGTTTGGATTGTACTCTATCGGTTTGGCTTGTACTCTATCGGTTTGGCTTGTACTCTATCGGTTTCGCCTGTACTCTATCGGTTTGGCTTGTACTCTATCGGTTTTGGCCTGTACTCTATCGGTTTGGCCTGTACTCTATCGGTTTGGCCTGTACTCTATCGGTTTGGCCTGTACTCTATCGGTTTGGCCTGTACTCTATCGGTTTGGCTTGTACTCTATCGGTTTGGCTTGTACTCTATCGGTTTGGCTTGTACTCTATCGGTTTGGTGTACTCTATCGGTTTGGCCTGTACTCTATCGGTTTGGCTTGTACTCTATCGGTTTGGCCTTGTACTCTACTGGTCGGTTTGGATTGTACTCTATCGGTTTGGCTTGTACTCTATCGGTTTGGCTTGTACTCTATCGGTTTGGCTCTGTACTCTATCGGTTTGGATTGTACTCTATCGGTTTGGCCTGTACTCAATCGGTTTGGCTTGTACTCTATCGGTTTGGCGTGTACTCTATCGGTTTGGCCTGTACTCTATTGGTTTGGCTTGTACTCCATCGGTTTGGCCTGTACTCTATCGGTTTGGATTGTACTCTATCGGTTTGGCCTGTACTCTATCGGTTTGGCCTGTACTCTATCGGTTTGGCCTGTACTCTATCGGTTTGGATTGTACTCTATCGGTTTTGTTTGGATTGTACTCTATCGGTTTGGCCTGTACTCTATCGGTTTGGCCTGTACTCTATCGGTTTGGCCTGTACTACTCTATCGGTTTGGATTGTACTCTATCGGTTTGGCCTGTACTCTATCGGTTTGGCCTGTACTCTATCGGTTTGGCTTGTACTCTATCGGTTTGGCCTGTACTCTATTGGTTTGGCTTGTACTTGTCGGTTTGGATTGTACTCTATCGGTTTGGCCTGTACTCTATCGGTTTGGCCTGTACTCTATCGGTTTGGCCTGTACTCTATCGGTTTGGCCTGTACTCTATCGGTTTGGCCTGTACTCTATCGGTTTGGCCTGTACTCTATCGATTTGGCCTGTACTCTATCGGTTTGGCCTGTACTCTATCGGTTTGGCCTGTACTCTATCGGTTTGGCCTGTACTCTATCGGTTTGGCCTGTACTCTATCGGTTTGGCTTGTACTCTATCGGTTTGGCTTGTACTCTATCGGTTTTTTGGATTGTACTCTATCGGTTTGGCCTGTACTCTATCGGTTTGGCCTGTACTCTATCGGTTTGGCCTGTACTCTATCGGTTTGGATTGTACTCTATCGGTTTGGCCTGTACTCTATCGGTTTGGCCTGTACTCTATCGGTTTGGCCTGTACTCTATCGGTTTGGCCTGTACTCTATCGGTTTGTTTGGATTGTACTATCGGTTTGGCCTGTACTCTATCGGTTTGGCATGTACTCTATCGGTTTGGCCTGTACTCTATCGGTTTGGCTTGTATTGTACTCTATCGGTTTGGCCTGTACTCTATCGGTTTGGCCTGTACTCTATCGGTTTGGCCTTGTACTCTATCGGTTTGGCATGTACTCTATCGGTTTGGCGTGTACTCTATTAGTTTGGCCTGTACTCTATCGGTTTGGCTTGTACTCTATCGGTTTGGCCTGTACTCTATCGGGTTTGGATTGTACTCTATCGGTTTGGCCTGTACTCTATCGGTTTGGCCTGTACTCTATCGGTTTGGCCTGTTGTACTATCGGTTTGGCCTGTACTCTATCGGTTTGGCCTGTACTCTATCGGTTTGGTCTGTACTGTACTCTATCGGTTTGGCCTGTACTCTATCGGTTTGGCCTGTACTCTATCGGTTTGGCTTGTACTCTATCGGTTTGGCTTGTACTCTATCGGTTTGGCCTGTACTCTATCGGTTTGGCTTGTACTCTATCGGTTTGGCTTGTACTCTATCGGTTTGGATTGTACTCTATCGGTTTGGCTTGTACTCTATCGGTTTGGCCTGTACTCTATCGGTTTGGCCTGTACTCTATCGGTTTGGCTTGTACTCTATCGGTTTGGCCTGTACTCTATCGGTTTGGCCTGTACTCTATCGGTTTGGCCTGTACTCTATCGGTTTGGCTTGCACTCTATCGGTTTGGCCTGTACTCTATCGGTTTGTTTGGATTGTACTCTATCGGTTTGACCTGTACTCTATCGGTTTGGCATGTACTCTATCGGTTTGGCCTGTACTCTATCGGTTTGGTCTTGTACTCTATCGGTTTGGCCTGTACTCTATCGGTTTGGCCTGTACTCTATCGGTTTGGCCTGTACTCTATCGGTTTGGCCTGTACTCTATCGGTTTGGATTGTACTCTATCGGTTTGGGTTTTGTACTCTATCGGTTTGGCCTGTACTCTATCGGTTTGGCCTGTACTCTATCGGTTTGGCTTGTACTCTATCGGTTTGTTTGGCCTGTACTCTATCGGTTTGGCATGTTGTACTCTATCGGTTTGGCCTGTACTCTATCGGTTTGGCCTGTACTCTATCGGTTTGCCTGTACTCTGTACTCTATCGGTTTGTACTCGGTGTACTCTATCGGTTTGGCCTGTACTCTATCGGTTTGGCCTGTACTCGGTTTATCGGTTTGGCAGTTGTACTCTACTCTATCGGTTTGGCCTGTACTCTATCGGTTTGGCCTGTACTCTATCGGTTTGGCCTGTACTCTATCGGTTTGGCCTGTACTCTATAGGTTTGGAATGTACTCTATCGTGGTTTGCAGCTTCATGTACTGGTATCGGTTTGGATATGTACTCTATCAGTTTGGCCTGTACTCTATTGGTTTGGCCTGCACTCTATCGGTTTGGCCTGTACTCTATCGGTTTGGCCTGTACTCTATCGGTTTGGCCTGTACTCTATCGGTTTGGCGTTGTACTCTATCGGTTTGGCTTGTACTCTATCGGTTTCCTGTACTTGGTCGGTTTGGCCTCGTACTGCAGTTTCTATCGGTTTGGCCTGTACTCTATCGGTTTGGCCTGTATCTAATTGGCTGTACTCTATCAGTTTCTCCTACTGTAGGGCCTGCACGTTGGTCTAGTAACTGTACTGCTTATTCATGTGATTCGCAAAACTTGGTCATTGTTAGACGGAGCCACGTAACTCTACATGGTAGTTGTAACCTCGTAAATTCTTGCAGTTTGACACAATCGCCGTTGTTCTAGCTCTCTGGCAGTGTGCACTGAATGACTCTTGGCCGTGTTCAGTGCATTGGCGGGCAGTCTTTGGCGCGTCGATTGACTGGGTCTCTAATTACTGCTCTCGAAATTCCATTGGTTTAAGTGCGCACTATATCCACTACTGTGACGCTGTCACACACAGCTGCAACCCGTTCTCCGGCTTGTTACACTCCTACTACTCCTCCTACTCCTCCACCTCCTTCTACTCGTCCTCCTACCTCTCCTTCACCGCCCTCTCTCCGCCTTATTCTACTCCTCATCATCAGGGCCTATTTTAACGTGCCGACAGGCACGTCCGTGCTTTGAGATTACAAAAACGTGCCTGAGGAATTGACGGTCCGTGCTTGATCGCTCAGGCACGCCTGGCACGGCACTTACTGAACTTGTTTAAAGTTGTTTTAAAAAACACCGCCAATATATTTTATTTTTTTAGGAAAGTTCGAACGGCGTTCCATACATCTATTTGGGCTCATGACGTCATGCAGCGCGTTAAACTTGTTTACAAACAGCACCGAGAGAACGGGACGCGCAATTTTGTGACTGATGTAAAAATAATATTTAGGCTACAGTTGAGTTTTCGTTATAATTCATAATTGTTTATTGACATTTATTATTACGATATTAGGACTATTAGGCCTTTCGGTCAGTTCAGTTGTTTTAGTTCATTCATTTGCGAATTTCACGATGAGTAAAAAACGGGTTGCGTCGTCACCTGGAAACGACATACAGGCCATGTTTAAACGAATGACGAAGAGGAACGCGCACGCAGGTTAGTTGCTTTGGTCCTCAACACAGCTGTAAAATTATAAATTGTTGCAGTATGTTAACTTAAAAATTAAGAAACGATTACATTGATAAATGTAGCTAAGTAAATGATGAACTGTACCAAGTGACCTGTCAAACAGTCTATATCATTATTGTCATATAGTATTATATTAAAGGTAAAGGTCTCCCTCAGTCTCCCTCAGGACTTCCGTGACTCTGTGTCATCATTGAAGATATGTAATTATGAATAGATATAAGCTACTAGCATCTGATATATAGCCTACAATAATAGTAGTTTAGTAAGAGTTATAGCATAAGCAAGTTCTTTAAAGTGGGTGTCATTTTTTCGACCATCTAACATTCTTTGGCATACTTGTGTACTTTGCAATTTCAGATTCGTTTGAGCCGAGACAGTTGACGGAAATGGATAAGTTGAAATCATTAGCTGCACAGAGGAATATGATGGTTGTCAATGTGGCTGCAGATGGAAACTGTTTATTTAGTTCACTCGCCAGACAGTTGACTCAGCTTGGACGCGGAAGCTCAGCGACAGCGACAACTGCTCATGATGTACGCATGGAACTGGTTGAATGTCTGCAGTCGCACTCACAGTCGCAGATGATCTTGGACAGTGGAGCTATGACAGAGCAGGAATTGCAAGTATATATCGACAACATGAAGAAATGTGGCACATGGGGTGATGGTGTAATTCTTTCTGTAGCAGTCAATCTGTATCGACGACCTATCATCATTTTAACTGTGGAGGGGGAACAGCGTATTGATATGGCAACATTACCTACCTCATCTCAAGCATCGTCATGTGAGACTGAGTCTTACGCTATATATCTGGGGTTGGTTGGCACAAATCACTATGTAAGTATTGAAAAACAGAATAGTCAACACACAGCGGAATCAGACACAAACATTTCTGATGACGAATGTGGCACTGGTCATTCAATTTCAACAAGTACTGCAGCTAGTAATAGTACCACAACCGAAGAGCAGTCAAGCACATCCGCACAGTTAACATGTTCAGCGTCAACCATAAGTGTGACAGCTTCGCTATCTCCAGCTGGAAGTAAACCGGTGGATGTGAAAGTCGATGAGTTTGAGGAAAAGGTTCACGAGGCAATTGAATTTCAAGGGGTTGTACAGTCAAGCAAAAATCAGTCAGGACGCAAACAGAAGGTTGAGGCTGAGCATTGGGCAGAGTACAGAAGTGAAGCTCGTGGTGGGTCTGGTAGAAGGAGGATTGTGCATTGCAAAATCTGTTGTGCACATCCTGATCTGGTGAAGATCCACTGTCAAAGGATCCCAGCCATATGCACTGCAAATGGTGCAGTGTTCAGGCAGCAGATGTATGATGAACACTGTGGATCGACAGTACACAATGCTTGTTTGACACGTAGTCGACAACAGAAGGCTCTTGCCGAGGGTCGGATACATGAGGGAGAAACTGTGTTGGAGAAACAACTGCGATTTGCTAACACTGCATTGGAACAAAAGATAGCAAGAATCATGATTAAGGTATACATGGATGCCAAACGCGGGACACTATCTGCGTGGTCATTTCCAGCTAGATACGTGGCGTCATTGATGGCTGAAAGATTAGACTTGAACAACCCTGAAATTCCGTTTTCTCCTACTGACACAGATCTACAGTATGTCACTCCTGCAAGCCATCGCGACATGCTACTGACAATCGCAGAAACGGACCGTAAGGCATTTGCACTCCGATTTAAAGATATCCTTGCGCTTTCTCTCAGAGTTGATGGTGCTGTTGACAAGCAGCGAATAGACAACAAGCATGTTATGGCGCAGGTTGTAACGGCGGTTGGAGACATGGAGACTTGGTACATGGGCTTGGCTGAAAGCGAGAAGCGAGGTAGCGAGGGGTTATTGGAGGCACTCAGGAAGGCGTCTGCAAAGTGTGGAGCAACATGGCCAGAGATATTTAAGCAAACAACCTCTATTGTCACAGACGGCGCGTCAGAAAATACTGGAAGACATCATTCGCTATGGACACTGCTCGAGCAAGAACGCAAAGACAACACCACTAAGGACACGTCAAGTCCATGTAAGGGCCCTAGCCCTCTCCTCAAAATATGGTGCAGTGTTCACCGTTCTCAGTTAGTGTTCAAAGACATGACTACAGGTGTTCCTGAAGCACGGCGTGTTATAGATGACTGTAAAGCAGTTACGCGTTTCTATAACAGTTCAGCATGTAGAACAAAGGAATTCAAGAAGCATGCGGAAGAACTTGGCGTCACAGTCAGACAGTATCCATCAGTAATCGACATAAGATTCACACAATATTCTAACAGTCTTCTGTCATCCATTCTGGACAACTACAGACCGATGATGCGACATCTGCAGACTTTCTCCCTGAAAGACGCTGAAGAATATGGCATGCTGAAGAAGTGGATTAATGCTGACACTGTTCACATTGCAGCGATCTTGTGTGACGCGCTGTACATCTACTCTAGATTTCAGAAGAAGTTGCAGGGCAACCAAGTGACTCTGTTTGACGTCGAAAGTGATCGTGATAAATGTGTGGAGGACCTAAGGAAATTATTACAGCGTCCGCACCCAGGTGGATATGAGGAGAAAGTAACAATTACAGGGAATGAGGAACAAGCCGATGAAGTTATCAAGAGTTACGACACTGTTAAGCTCACAGTCGTCCAATTAAGGCACTGTAAGAGAGAGCACTCTCTCGTTAGCAGTTGCGGTCGCGATGTGTATGCCATCAAGACTGAGATTATTTGTTCGCTGTGCAACTTTCTGACCAGTCGACTCGGAACTGACAAAGGTGCCAGTGATCTTCGCTATGCACTGGAGTTTCAGGCGCTTTCTCCACCAATGCTTCTGAACGGCAATGCATCTGATGAAGACATTGAACGGGTGTACACTGGCCTCGCATCAGACTTTGCGAAGCGTGACTTCTACAGTAGCTACGGAGAGCTGGTGAACGCTGCAAAGAAAGCGCAGATGTCCAACACAAGCACATTGCAGGATTTCCTTAAGATCAGTCTGACTAATGCAGACTGGCGTTCTGTTTCTGTAGCTGTCGCCAGACTACTCGCAGCAAAGCCTCATTCATGTGACGTGGAGAGACTTGTTAGTGCATACAATCTCATGAAGGATGATGATAGAAGCAGCCTCAATGCAGAGACAGTTGATGCACATTTACATGTCCGAATGAATATGCCGGTTACATCAAAATTTGATGTACGCCCAGCACTGCGAGCATGGTTACAAGCTTGTAACCGACGTTCGCGACCAACTGTGAAGGCCAAATCCCAGGAATGGTTCAAGGACGTGTTTTAATTATCTGACTGCGACTCAAACTGACCAGCCGCAAGACGGCGCCAGTAACTGTTAGTCTGTTAGCTTAGCTATAAACTTTGCCTTTGTCTTGAAGATTTGACCCATGATCAATGATACTGTTAAGACATGTGTCGTCCATTTCGTAACTAATAATTATAATGACAGTGTTAGAATTGTATAAGAAACTATTTGGTTCATGCAAAAATTGGAATGTTATCAAATTCAATATCAAATTATCATGTCGTTTGACTCATTTCAAGTTTTCAGCTAATTTGAAAATTTTCATAATCTAACTCATACTGGAGAGAGACCTTACAAGTGTGATAGATGTGCTAAACCATTTACTTATTAATATAAGCTAGAAACGCATAATCAAACTCATACTGGAGAAAGACCTTACAAGTGTGATAGATGTGCTAAAGCATTTAGTTATTAATAAACAGGCATTTGCAATTTCACAATTTTTTCTTAGGGGGGGGACGTGCTTGGTGAAAAATTCTTTAAAATAGGCCCTGCTCATCATGCTCCTCTGCCCCGTGCATTTGTCTCTCTGTTCGTACACCGGTCTAGCCGTTGTTCCGACCTTCATGATCCTGATCTCACGGAAACTGACCAATGACCTGACTCTTGCGGATTTGATTTTATATAGCTCAAGGCTAGGCTGGTCTCTCTTTTGCGGCTTTGTTTGGTTTTGAGAAATTTCGGAGACATTTAACTGATATTCTTTTTTGGTCACTCCGTAACATTCTGTCCGCTTCTCCGTCCTTCCATCCTGGTACTTGTCGGTCTGCAATATAGCCAAAGATCTTGAGCCATTTCCGTTCTGTGTGTAGCGTCGATTGGTTTGGTACGTCTGCATGTCTTCCTGTCTGTCTGCATGTCTTCCTGTCTGTCTGTCTGTCTGTCTGTATGTCTGTCTGACAGACAGTCTGTCTGTCTGTCTGCTTCTCGGAATGTCTGTCTGTATTGATATATGTTTGTCCCATTCTCTCGATCTATCTGTATGTGCGCGTGTAGTTTTATGCGTCCATGTGATGGCTGCACACCCGCGTGCACTTCACTCCCTTGTCAGTCAACGTCAGTCACACAGCTGTTCAGGGTGTAGTCGAGTGTATGCAGCAGAACACTTGCCGCCGCCACTGATAAAGACCATTAAGTGTTCGGTTCAGTAAGTCACACTTTCGGAATTCTGATCACTGCGTTTATCGGAGCAGAGGGCGGTCGTGACCTCTCTCCCCGACTCCTCGTAATTAGGTAGCCACAGCCACCAACCGAGTTTAGATCGCTGCAGAGGCCCTCCTCCCTTCGCAAACACTATGTAGGCCCAATAACCAGGTTGGCGGCCGACGGTATGCGTCGTTTAACCATTAAAATGCAGGTTAGCTACTTTGTTCGCCAGAGCATGTTAGCAAAGAAAAATATAGAAATAGGCAAAAAGGATCTATAGGCGTTTGGTAACAGGGCACAAATTACAAGAGTGTGTTGAAGAGACAGCCAGACTGCTGCGTGGGAGTGTTCGGCGAATCCGAGACTGTTGTGACCTTATCTAAAGACGATAAATCATTTAATTAACATTCTCCGCTTCATTAGTGATTCCGATCGTGTTCGGCTTATACCTTTAAGTTACGTGATACAACATTGCACAATGTGGCTATTGGTGTCCGGCATAACCTCGCGGGGTGGTTTGACTATAACCCAATCATAGGGCCTACGTCTGGAGCCAACCCTTCACTGCCCCTTCTACAACAGCCATAAATGACCGTTCCGGTCAAAAATGACCGTTCCGTATTAGCCTGCCTATAGCGACCGTTCCCATCAATTGGGGCTCAAGATTAGAAACTTTATTAATTGAGGCAGCATTGTATAGGTAGGTCTGTCTCGGTCTCTCGGAGTCCAACTCGGCCTCTTCCGCAGATGAGCAACGTCCTGAGTCTGGTTTTTACTCAGTGTTCGTTCATTTACCGATAACAGTCTTTGTGTGTTTTGTTAGCTGCGAGTTTTCTGTTCAGTGTTCACTATTACTCTACACCTCGTATATCCTCTGAACTATCGTCATTAGTAGGCTATTGGACACAAGTCGTTCTATGAGGTCCTGGGAAGTTTTACGAGAAGTCTCAAACGCCTTTCTGTCTAGGCACATAGGCTATAGGCCTACATTGGGCGATGCGTCTTCTCACCATCAAACGTAGACCTATCTCGCTCCAAATCCGTGTGCAGGACTTTCGGTCTCACATATAGGCCTATTACATTGGCCGGTCTTTTAAAAGTGGTTGTGACCGGACTCCACAGTCACAAGCAAAAAACTATGCTCGTATGGCATAATGGCGGAATCAGTATAAGTAGACTGTAGACTGGACTCCAGTTGACTGTCATAAGACTTCTTTGATTCGAGAACTCAGAGAACGGCTGATGTTTCATGTTATTGGCGTAGAATGGTGATGAAGAGAAAATTTCCGTATGCGCTCAAAAAGGAACGATTGTTGCTGGTAAAAGAACTAACTGTTCTATTCTTATAAAAGTTAGGCCTAATTGCCCACCCAACGACTGCAGAAGAGACCGTGTCGGATCCTAAGACGGGGCTTAAGTGTTGCCTCTCTTAAGCAAGCATCCCAATCCTTATCCTCGTTGAATGGAACGGTAACAATGGGCAGTGCTAGTAGAGCTGTACCGATATCGCTTTTTGCCGATTATGCCGATACCGCGTATGGCCGATTATTAAATTGCCGATACCGATACCGCGTATAGCCGATTATTAAATTGCCAGTACCCATTATGAGACCGAATATTTCATTATTTGTTTAGTCAAAATGTTCGGTTCCGAAACACAAACCAGTAATCTAGCGTCACAACTATAAAGGTGGACGTTTAAATTATTATTATTATATTCGTTTATTGGTAACAACAACAAAACTGATAGTCACACCGCTATCAGGTACATTGTGAGTAAACAAGAGTTACGAGTGAATGCTAAGCAAGATTATAGCATAAAACAAGAGCCCATAATTTATTAGAGCGACAATTATAAGGCGAGAAATTGTCATCAACTATGTCCAATTGTCCATGCCTGATGAATTGTTTAGTTATTATTAGAAGGAGAGAGGGACTGAGAATGTGATGAGAATGCATGCATGCTATCTATATAAGACTATATTAGATATTTATCAGGATTGGTGGGCAGGTGATGGCTTTCTATACAGGACTCGTGAGATTAAAATAATGTTTATCATCTTTAGTAGGTAAGACAAAGTTAAGTTGGGAAATTAATGTTTTAATGCGTAAATAATAAGGGACGTAAAACGATAGATGAAAATCGAAGCAAATACCTTGGAATATGCAATAATTCAAGTAAAATTATTAAATTATAACACAATTTTGACATCGGCACCGATTAACCGATTATTGCTACCGATACCCGATTATGCCGATTGTTCTAATAATCGGCCCGATTACGCGTATGGCCGTTAAATCGGTACAGCTCTAAGTGCTAGTAGGCCTATATATATCGCCTACGGAGCGGCCATTAATCAACGCCGAAAGTAGAATTGGCAGTGGCTAGAATTGCGTTGGAGCCATCCCCAACCCGTGCACCCGCGATGTTATGCCCGGACCCCGATCGCCAGAACAGCTGTTATTCTGTCTCAGTTCTTCTCTCTGGGTCTTCTGACTTTTGGTAGCCTAACCGGGTTTCGTTCTTCAGATGGTCCTCATTTGCCGTGATGTAGCGCTCGTGAATCTAGGTTTAAGTAGTGCTGGATTCATTTCCTCCTAGGCTGTTTCCGTGGACTCCCTTCTTGACCTGACTCACCCTGAATTTGGTCAGCACAGCGATTTTGCATAGTAGCGACCGTCGACTGATGACCTTATCACCTTAAGCATTATGATTCCGTCACTATAGAAGTTCTTGGATTAGATTAGATCATTTACGAGTCTACGATCACGTAGGCTTATTGTTACAAATTCTGTAGACCTAGTAAAGTTTCGTGTTGTAAACTTGTAATTAAAATTAATTAATTATGAACAGGGACGTAACTAGCGTTGGGCTTGGGGGGGCTTAAGCCCCCCCAAACGAAGCCGAAGCCCCCCCAAAATAAATCAAGCCGTTGTATGCTTTAGGCTAAAAGTTCATTAATTCGTATTAAAGGGGTCAACCTAAACACCAGAAAAGCTTCAGTGGCTGAATATATCTCGCTTTTCGCATGCATTCAAACATTTCCAAATAACGTTGGCAACATAATAATAATAATAATAATAATAATAATAATAATAATAATAATAATAATAATAATAATAATAATAATAATAACAATAATAATAATAATAATATTATTATTATTATTATTATAATAACAGAGATTTGAGTGCCGTAGTTCGTAAGCAGTCGATGACTCGAAGCAACGATTCAGAAGCACTTTGAGGAGCAGCCGAGCAGAGGTAGTCAATCAAGATGGGCCTGTGTGAACAGTTCAGTTTTTTGATGTTTCTTGAAGACAGCGAGGGCTGTAGAATTTCTAATGTCCGTAGGAAGATTGTTCCATATTCGAGGGGCTGCCGACAGTGGCGTAACCAGGTCTTCCATAAAATTACGCAGTTTTGAAGAACTCTGAGGGGAGGGGTCTGGGGAGGGGGCTGTGCCCTCTCCCCAGGGTAAGAAAAATTTTAATTTAAGGGTTTGTAATGGTGCATTTTGGAGACCAACTTTTGATTCAAAGTAATAACATTTTACATAAGTTCTTTGGAAAATTATAATTTCATAATTTGATTTTTAAAATGGGTTCAGCTGCAAAGTCCCAGCAACCAACGTAGACTAGAAACAGACAGACTCGTCAAAGCAATTAACTAAAGCATAAGAAAATAAATTTATTTGTTGGTTTGTAATGGTCCATTTTGGAGACAATCTTTTGGTTAAAAGTAATAACATTTTACATCAGCTCTTTGGCAAATTATGATTCATTCATTCATTACAGAGATTTACATAGCGCCCCTTCAAGATTATCTACTTAGGAGCGCACCCGACCCAACTCCGAAGTCCGAACAGTCTTGAAGTTAGAATAGAACGTGATCTGAAGGGCTCTCGGCATTAGGCGTAGTGCCAAAGGAAGCCCATTCCAGATTGCAGGCCAGCAACAGAAAAAGCACGGCGCTGCAGAATAGAAGTCCGCGACCGGGAGACAAGAACCTCAGCCTGCCTAGAAGAGCGAGGAGAACCACGGTGCTGGATGCTGAGGGTGGTGCTCCTGTAGATAAACAGAGACCACATCAGCGCCAGACCAAGGAAGAGATCCGGTAAGCGATCCACTGTGGGAAAGGAAGCCAATGCAAGACATCCCGCATATAGTCAGTAACATGGCGGAATCTTGGGATGCAACCAATATAGCGTGCCGCCGAGCGTAAGACCCGAACCAAGCACCCAACCCGAGTCGCCGGAAAACCCACGCAGAGGGCGCTGAAATAATCAAGACGGGAAACAACAAAGAAGTGGATAAGCATTAAGGCAGCATTAAAGGTTAAGGAACGGAAGACCTCTCTAAGCTGACGCAGCTGGTATACACAATCGCGGCATAGCAGGCTGATATGCCGCGTGAACGTTAGTTCTTGGTCTAATGTGACACCAAGGTCCCGGACAAAGGATGAGAAAGCAATGGCGTACGGAGCTGAAATGCCGCCCGGGGCGACGACCCAAAATGCTGCCCTTGGCCACTTAATTTTGGATATGTTATTTTCTCTAAGAGATTGCAGTTTTCATGACAATCGTCGATCTCATTACATACACGCCTATAATTTTATTTTATAAAGTTGATAGCCTGCCTGGATTTATCAATTAATTAATTTCTTTGCCACTGTGAGAAAGTAATCTGCGGGAACTCCTGGGCAAGGGCCTCCAAATCAATTTTGGCGAGCTGCTGGCGCGTGCCAAGCCAAATGAACTGGGTCTTAGATGAGTTTAGCCGCAGGCGATTGGAGGACATCCAGGCCTCGAGAGCCTCCATTGCCCGGTTCATGGCCCGGGCTTCGGTAATGGCTGCTGACGCAGGACAGTGCAAAAACGCCTGCAGGTCACCCGCATAAGATTGGTTCAGCACAGAGCAAGGCTCAGCAAGAGGCCAGGAGAGGACCAGTATCAGCAGTATAAATAATATAATTAGAGAAGAGGGCCCAGCACAGATTCCTGGGGCAGGCCAAACGGGACAGGAACACATGGAGTCCTAGTAGACACGTAGACCGCAGAGAAGGAACGGCGATGGAGGTAGGAAACAATCCAGTCAAGAAAGTTACCAGAAAGGCCAAACGAGGTATAGATAGGCGCCTAAGAATGATATCGTGATCGACGGTGTCAAACGCCGTGCTGACAGCAAATAATGCTAAGAGGATGACCTGTGACCTATCAATAGCCCCATAGATATCAGAGAGGAGGCGAACTAACAGGGTCTCCGTGGAGTGGCCCTTACGAAAACCAGATTGAAAAGTCGGCAGCAAATTGTCCTTATCAAGATACCTTAACATAATTATACAGAAACCAACTTCATAAAGCTGCTGCTTTACGAGTGTCGCAATAGTTTCGCCAGTGGTGTCAAGCGTTGGCAAAACTTGGGATGACAGTTAGGCCCTATAAATTGTTCTTTTGCCACATGCTGAGAACCGGGTTGTTCACGCTATCAACATATCGTATAAGCTGACCGATATCTGTTCTGTGCTCGCATCAAACAATAAAGTGTACAACCTAGCCGCACGACATTCTGCCACAATAATGTCTCGAACTCACAGGCCACACAGGTGGATCAGCTGATTTTTGAATCAACGGACTTATGTACTGGGTTTTGCGTGGACCAGATGACATTAGCTTACGATGATTTAATCTATAGTGTCGGTCTGTGATCGAAATTTCAGAAGTGCCACGAAATTTGCAGAGTCTTCACTATGTCGGCGAAGGGAAATGTTTTACTGACTGTACAGTAATAACGTCTGCACATTAGAAATTCAACGAATAATAGTAATCTAGAATGTCAAAAAGTAATCTAAACGGTTAAAAAATGTTGAGAGCTGCTAAAATCTTTACGCAGTTGCGTAATTGCGTAATGCTAGTTACGCGCCTGGCTGCCGAGATGAAGGATCTTGATGCAGTTGTAGTGCGACAGCGGTGCAAGACTAGGGTTCGATTTCCGGAAAATCGCATGTTCTTTGAGGGCATGTGAATTTGAAGGAAGTCGGAAAGGTATGAGGGAGTTTTCGTTGTTACGCATTTGTAGGTGATGATGGCGATTTTGTATACAATTCTTTCCTTAACAGGTAGCCAGTGGAGGGATTTGAGGAGTGGTTTGCTGCTGGTACGATATGAGGAGTTGCAGACGACCCGTGCTAGGTTGTTTTGAATCCGTTGAAGGGAAGTTAGGGTTTTTGATGAAGTCCCATAGAGAAGGCTATTGCAGTAGTCAAGGCGAGAGTTTACAATCCCACAGGCGATGGTATTTGCAAGTTCTTTTGTGAGAAAAGGTCGGATGTGTCGCAGAGCACGAATGTGGAAATTGGTGGAGCGGACGATTTCAGCAGTTTGGGAGTCCATTGACAATGTCGAGTCCAGTTTTACACCGAGGATTTTTACAGTCGATGACAAGTTTATGGCTGTGTTTGAGAATGTGGGTTGGAGATCTTGATGCTTAGCAATTTGTGATCTGGTTCCAAAGACTGTGGCTTCAGTTTTAGATGGATTTAGGAGAAGACCATTTTCCAGGAACCAGCGATTTACAGCCTCTGCACAGTGGGTGATGTTGTCGCGACTTTGATTTCCAGAGGAGGCAAGGGAGGTGTAGAGCTGCGTGTCGTCAGCATATTGATGGTGTTGGATTCCGAAAGATTGGATCATGAAGCTAACTGGTGATATAAACATAGAGAAAAGAAAAGGACCAAGGGCACTACCCTGAGGTACCCCAGTGGTGGAAGGTAGGGTGTCAGATTTGGCAGAGCCTAGAGCAATGAAAAAGTGCCTTCCTTCAAGGTAGGAAGTTAGCCAGTTTAGAGCATTACCAGTGACACCAAAAACGTCATGTGCACGGGCAGCAAGTAGTTTATGATTCATTGCATCGAAGGCGGCCGAGATGTCAAGGGAGAACAAAAAGGTTGCTGAGCCATCATCAGCATTACAGAGTATGTCATTTGTGACTTTAAGAAGGGTTTTCTGACTTGTCTCGGTGGAATGGCCAGGTCTGAAACCAGATTGGAACGGGTTGAAATTTGGAGAACTTGTAATGTGTGGGGACAGTCTGGCATGAGCGAGTTTTTCTAGAATTTTGGAGAGAGTGTTGAGGTTTGATATCGGCCTGAGATTTAGCAGGTCGGATGGGTCAAGACCATCCTTCTTGAGCAATGGGGTGACTTGAGCAGATTTGAATTTTGTCGGAAAGCGGCCTGATTGAAATGAAAGGTTTGCAAGGTGGGCAATAAGCGGTGCAAAGAGACCAGGACACGATTTAAGGATGTTAGTGGGTAGATAGTCAAGTGGTGATGTCTTAGGCTTGAGGTTGAGAATTATCTTGAAGACCTCCTCAGCTGTTACTGGAGCGAGCAAGTTCAGACATAAACTGTGGAGTGGATGGTAGGTCAAAATGGATGTCGATGTGGCAGAGAGACTCAAGGCGATCCAGGATTGTACGTTTTACCTTTTCGAGTTTGTCATTGAAAAAGGAAGATATCTTGTTGCAGCGATCCTTTGTATTTGATGTGTTGTTTGCAGCTGATGGTTTTTTCCGATGGAGCAGTTCTTTGGCGTTTTTCCAGGTCTCTTTGGGATCACCATCTGCTTCGTTTATTTGCTCCTGATAGAAGTCACATCTGGACTTCCGGATTTCGTAGTTTGCTTTACGACATGCTGCTCGATACAAAGTACGATCTGACTCAGCTCTCGTCCGTCTAAACCGGCGTTCAAGTCTCCGGCGGTCCTGCTTGGCTTGGTTTGCTGATGACGAAAGGTTTGAGGAATGCTTCCCCAGACGCTTTGCAAACTTACGTATAGGGGCAAGGACATCAAGAACGTGAGTGATGTCAGTTTCGAGTTGAGATGCGAAGGTGTCAAGATCATCGGAGGGGGAGGCAAAACATGACGTGTTTAGGAGGTATGTTGGCTAAACGTGGTTAGGTTGAGTTTGCTGATGTTTCTGGCAGATGACCATATGGTATTCGGTATGTTGAGTTGGTGTTGAAGAGTAGCTGTGATGAGGCAATGATCCGAGATGCCTGGGTCTGATACTGAGACATCTTTAATTGGGTCATCGTCTTCATGCTGAATTAGTAAGTCGAGTAAGTTTCCAGATGACGCGTCTGTTCGGGTTGGAGTGTTGATGCGTTGAGTCATATTGTATGAGTAGAGTATGTTAGAGAGTCGGTGATCAATCGTGGATGGTGAGTTGCCAGGGCAGTTGAAATCGCCACAGATGAGAGGGTGACCAGGCGTGGTAGAGAGCTCATCAAGAAGATCGGAAAATTCGTTGAAGAAAATACTGGTAGCCTATAGGCAGTGCCGGATTTGATCTGTAAATTCCGATGATGTTCACAGCAGTTTGTCCAAAAGTGGCTCGAGCACAGAGACGCTCATATGAAGAAACAGCAGATGATAAATTCAGAATTTGTAGGTTGAGTTCTTTGCGATAGATGATGGCAACTCCAGTTACTCCACCGCCTTTACGGTCCGAGCGGCAGTGTAGGAGGCACTTGAATCCCTTTGGAGCAATATCGTCTCTGATGGCAGGAGGGTCGTCGGCTCTGATCCAGGTTTCTGTGATGATAAAAATGTCGACGTTATTATCGAGAATGATATCGTGGATGAGTTCAGATTTGTTGACGGCAGAACGACAGTTTAGAAGACCAACTTTTACGTGTTGCATGTTCGGCCCAGGGCTCGCTTCTATACATCCAATAAGGAGCAACAAAACGAGTTGGGCTCTTCCATGCGTGTGCCCCAGGATCTTCTGAAGTAGCCTAACGATCATCTTTCCGGTGCTTATATATATATTATATATATTTATTTATTTATTTCAAACAGCAAAGTAGGGCCTACATGTAGTATGGCACAGACTTGGAACAGACTATCACTGTCTGCCCGACCTTTAATCCCACAACAGGACGCTCGAGGCGTTAGGTTTCCACGGGCTGGATGTCTTAAAATGCATCCTTGACCGTCCTTGGGCTTATATGTCTGGGGGCAGGGAAATATCTTTGGCAGTCTCTGGACCTACAGAGCAATACTCGAAAACAATTATAATATTGAAAACAATATTAACATTCTCTCTCGACCGCCTCTAGTAGTGGAGGAACGTGCCTGTGCATTTTTCTTCAGTCATGCATTTTTCTTCAGTCATTTCAAGTTGATGTAAAAGTTTCGTTTTCACTACCAATTTGAAGGGAATGGTCTGTAGATCAATATTCGTCCGAGGGGAAAGCATGCAGCTAAAAAATGAATTGTGGGGGGCTCGAAAACCCCCTCTGGCCTATGGGAAATATGTGTATTTTTTCCAGTCATTTCAAATAGATGCAAAAGTTTCTTTTTCAGTACCAATTTGAAGGTAATGGTCTATAGACCAATATTGGTCCGAGGGGAAAGTATTCAGATAAAAAAAGAAGCGTGGGGGCTCGAAAACCCCCTCCAGCCTATGCAAAACATGTGTATTTTGCTCCAGTCATTTCCAGTAGATGCATAAGTTTCGATTATTCAGTACCAATTTGAAGGTAATGGTCTCTAGATCAATATTTGTCCGAGGGGAATGCATTCAGATTAAAAAATGAAGCGTGGGGGTTCGAAACCCCCCTCCATCCTATGCGAAATATGTGGATTTTACTCCAGTCATTTCAAATAGATGCAAAAGTTTCTTTTTCAGTATCAATTTGAAGGTAATGGTCTATGGATCAATACTGGTCCGAGAGGAAATTTGAGTTAAATTAAAGCCCAAAATGTACTCCGTTTGGCATCATATGCTCAAAATTGCGTCGGCTTCTGGGGCTCCGCCCCAGACCTCGATGGGGGAGCTTACGACGCTCCCCCATACCCCCCTAGTCGTTAGGGGCTTCTCAATTGCCTTCGGCAATCGCAGCTTCGCGCCTTCGGCGCTCGCAATTCCACCTCACCCACTCAGACAATCAAGGCTTAAGCCCCCCCAAACGAAATTTCCTAGTTACGTCACTGATTATGAAGACTGTGCGAAACAATCGATCAACTAATCACAGACTAGGCCTAGGTAAAAAAAATTACGAGTCAACGGAATCATTGCAAAAATAGAAACCACAATGGAAGTGACATTGTCGTCGGCCTACAGTCATAGGCGTGACTTCGTATCACCATGCTCCACCTTTCAAAAGTGATGTTGACAGTAGGCCATAATCACTTTCTTTTAGACCTGTGCAAAAAAAGTGCAACATAACAGCGTTATAATATTTGGTTTCACGCAAGTTCAAGCAATGGCCCTGCTAGATGGGACCCAAATAATGAGCTCTATGCGGGTCCCATATGGAAATGTAGGTCCTTATGTGGGCTCAATGTGTGTATAATTATTGGTAGAGGACAGTTAACGGCGGTGTAGGCCTATTGTTGCGTAGGAGAGGCAGAGAGCAGGAAAGAGGGGATAGGGAAGAGAATGGGAGAGTAAAGGGAGGAGGTGGTAATAGTCACCAGAACTTTAGTGGGGTAAATTTACATTACACCATTGCCTAGATTACAAAGTTTACAGCCGAAGTAAATTACACTCGCAGTAACGCGACTGAATGCAGCGATGCTTGCTAAGTAGAATGACCTATCAGCGCCGTCGATTTCTATGAATAATTAAGCAGGGCATTTCACCGGCAAGCGGTGAGACGTGGTCGCGACGGTGGCGCCTGGGCAAAAAGTTTACAAATAGTTATTATTGTAAAGTTTTCGTCAAAATCACTACCTCATATTGTAAATTACACGTAAAACTGTTTGGCTGTCGAAATCGCTTGTTGGATGAGTTTAATTAAGGGGAAAACTAACTTTTATTGTAAGGCGTTTAGTCGGGAATCCTTACGACCGTCGAGTCTGATGCTGGTTGGTAGTTGCGTGCATAGATCTGTTTGGAAAGTTTCTGAAGATGGAGTAGCACAGTTGTTGGAGAGGTTTTCGTAAATTTTCACAAATTGTACTTGATAACTGGAATATAGTTCGCAGTTTTAACGTCAAACTGCCGCGCAGGATAATTGGGTGGGCTATGTGTTCGGATATGCGCTGTTGAGTTGGTAAGTGGCGGCTGAACTTTTTGGAATTTCATTCATAACTTTCACTTGGCCAGTTAAGGCAAGAAAATTATAATAATCTAGTTATTCAACTTGATGTTCGTTTAAAAACAGCGCAAAAATAGATTGATGGCATTTCTGCGGCATCTCAATATCATCATCATCTTCAGTCGTCGTCATCATTGATCATCATAATCATCACCATGACCAGTCTTATCATCATCTGTCAGAGTCATCAAACATTTTAATCAGTCGTCATTATTGTTGCCATTTTTTTTACCGTTGTTGTTACTTTTGGTATTTTTAATTTATTATTGCAGCTGTTATTGTGGCTATATCTGCTGTCATTGGGGCAGACTTTACTGAGCACTGTCATCAAATCATGCTGTAATAAGAATTTATCTAGCTCTTCTTGAATTACTCTCAGTGTTAGGAGCTCTCATGCATCTGTGCGGTGAACGCACTCATTTCTGAGATGACGAACTTGACCTTTATACAGGCACAACTCTCTTCATTATCGTGCTCTATGTTACCTTAGGGGCCGTTCACATATTATATAACGCAAAAAATCTCAATTTTTTGCCTACCCCCACCCCTAATAACGTTACATAACAGCAGCTGTGACCCCCACCCCTATATTATATAACAGATATGCTTCCTACCCCCCTACCCCCAGTCTATAAGCACATTCAAAGACATACAGTGGACCTTATTGTATTACACAACTGGAAACTTTCATTATTATTATTATCATACTGTCAAGTTGATATTGTCGAGGATTTATAACAATACAATGTTAGTTAATAGCACTTTAATAGTGACTGGATTATGTTAAAAGTTTGTAGGCCTACTGTATTAAATGTAGTTACTAGACTAATGCAAATTAGCAAATTAATCGTTTAATACTAGAAATGCAATGATGTTACCACTACTCTACGCCCCCACCCCCGAAATTTTATATCTCGTGTACTATTTGAAAACTTGTACTACTATACTAAATACATTATCCCCTACTTATAAATCATTCATCACATCACTCATTTATCACCTCATTCGCTCATTCATCACCTCATTTAAGCTGCCGTAACTTACAACACCACTATTCTAATTATCTTATTTTCAACTTGTAGCTGTCAGAACTGAGTCAATGGTATAATAACCAATTAATTCATAGCTAACTCTCAGAGCTATTAAAGACAATTTTGTTACCTTATACTTGTCACAAGTTGCGACCTGTCAGTGTGATACTTTGAATATTAAACGAAATTTCTTGATTTCTTGATTGAGAATGCGTCCTAAATGAACAATATGGCCACCCTCGAATAGTTTGAAATAGAGCGCTGCTACCTACCAGCTAGCCACATCCCATATTATGCAAAGCACTGAGTGAGTAAGTAACTAAAACACAATTAGTAATGAAGAATATTTATTAAAATATTACAGTGAAAGTCCAATGGTCAGACAAACAAGCAAAATAGCATAAGCTGAAAAAGTTTGTTATATAACGAAACCTTGAACCTACCCCACCCACCATAAACCTATAACGCTAACAAAACAGGAACCCACCCACCTACCCCTTGAGCGTTATATAATATGTGAACGGCCCCTTATAATACCTTCAGATATTATACCTTACCATATAATAAGGTGAGGTATAATACCATACTGTACTGTACCTTTCCTTGACATACCTTACCATATGATAAGTTCTGTTGCCTTATATCTTTTTCACTTTACTCTACTTCACCTTGCCTTACCTTAGCTTCTGTGTCATTCCTTATCTTACCTAACATCGATATCTTGTCTGAATTTGCATGTTATGAGGTAATGGAATTCAAGCTTTCTAAACCTTTGCAAGATAAGAATGGTCTCATAACCACTTACAGATTACTTATGCTGGTGATATTCCATGACAGGCAATTTATGAATATTTATATATTCCTACAAAGTAATTATGGTGAGATATTAATTAACCTTGAAGCAATATAGTTGATGCAGTTTGCCTAAGGCTAGTAAATAGCATAATTATTTTTTAATGTATGTTGATTAATTTCACAGCTACTAATTTCACAAGTGCATAAATTATTTCTGAAAGTTTCTGTGATTAATTATACATCTGTTGAAGTACTTGGTTGAATGCACATAAGTTCTTGTTTTAAGATTGTTTATGCATAGGAAAAACTGAGACATGGGATTGTTTTTGTACATTAATTATATGTGAAATGATCATTAATTATTCATGAGATGGTTCATTAATTATTCATGAGATGATTCATTAATTATTCATGAACCATTACACTTTCAGGTTATGACAGAGAAGTCAAAGAAGCCTAGTCAACAAGACAGCCGTGTTGGGGATTGTCCAAGAATTCCGATACAGGATGTCACGTAATGTCATAGGTATGAGTGAATGAACATTGTGAGATTAACATGCCAGACGTCACTACTTGAATCAGAGGCACAGTCAGTCGCTAGTTGGGGGGGAGATGGACAGCTGAAGTTGGGAGCTGAGTGACCAATGGATTCGTGAATCCAATGGATTCATAGAAAGTTTTAAGTTGCTGGTTGAAGGATGAGATTGTGGGAGCTGACCTTATAAGTAAAGGTATTTTATTCCAGGCAGTGTATGTATGTATGTATTAGGGATGTTAAACGATAATCGGAAAGCCGATTATCGGTTTCTAAAACGATTATCGGTTTTCATTATTGACAAAACGATTATCGAATTCTGCCTCTCATATATAAAGGGGAACCTTCCACAGCCAACGAGGTGATAGTAGAAACCCCACAGCAACGTATAGCCTATTATATATAAAGCGGAGTCTTCCACAGCCAACGAGGTAATAGTAGAACCCCAACAGCGATATATTATTGCCTCTTATATTATATAAAGCTGAGTCTTCCACAGCCAATGAGATAATAGTAGAACCCCCACAGCGACGTATTATTGCCTCTTATATATAAAGTGGAGTCTTCACGTTACGGTAAGCAGCGATTATCGGTTTTCAGTAACTTGCATTATATGATTATATATCAAATTTTCTATGAAGGCCAATAAAAAACGATAATCGGATTAAAATCGGATTTCTAAAACCGATAATCGGTTTGCCAAAAACCCGATATTAACAACCCTAGTATGTATGTATGAGCACTTGTTATAGCGCCCATTCAAGATTTCTACTCAGAGGCGCTCCCGACTACAGCGCGGACACTGAATCGGAGTTTCACGCCGAGCGCATGAGCAATTGCGAGTGAAGGACTTGCCCAGGGTCCATACGCGGCGGCTTGAGGTGGATTCGAACCCGCAACCCTCCTGCTGCAAGGCACCGAACATACCCCTACACCACCGCACCCCATGTATGCATGCTGTGTATATATGGATGTATGTATACATGTATGGAGGGACTGCATTTTAAGTACCTCAAAATTGTTGCAGTGGTGGAACAGTAGGCTACCGTATTTCAGTGTGCATACAAACTGTTTAATCCAACTCCGTTCAGCATCCGTTTTCATCTTACCTAAGTCTTATACTGCAAGTAGTTCAGACTAGTTAAGACTTAAGAGTGCTCTGTGTGTTATAAGGGGTATTTATACGGTGCTACATGCATATTAAGAGTCTTCTTAATTATATATTAAGTGTCTTCTTAATTAATACCTACAGTATTTGCAAACAATGCATGCAAGTTAATTACCTACCTACATGAAAGCGAGGTAAAGGAAGGTGAGGTGAGGTTAGGTTATGTAAATGGGGTGTGTCAGGTGTCATTAGCTTAGGGTATGCTTTAGAAAGTTTATGATTTAGGTAGCTCAGGTCAGTAAAATAAGGCAAGGCATGCAAGATAGGGTAAGACATCACAGGTTCTGGAAAGGTAAGTAGGGCAACAGAAGTTGACGATTCCATTACAGCTGTGTGAAGTGAATTGTTGTTGGTGAAAACATTGGCAATGCTGATAATGAAATGATGCTGAGAATGATGAGAATATTGGTGATAATGATGATGACACTGACGGTGATGATCATGATGGTGACATAAACACTGGTGTTTAGCAAGTTACTTGAACTGATTAGGGCTCTTAGAATGTTGGTTATCGCTGCCTACTTTCCTGCCTGACCCGTCTGTCTGTGTCTGTCTGGCTTTGTTTCTGTCTGTCCCTTTCTCACTTTATCTCTTCCTCTCTTTCCTTCTTTTGTCTCTGTGCTCTCCTAATTGTCTCTGTGGCTATACATTTAGTTATCTTTGGCGGTCGGCCTCTGAGTCCTGTAGCTGTTAACTGCTGGTCTGCTGGTTCTGTGTGGAGGTCGTATCTCTTTATTAGAAGCAGTTTCCCTCGGCGGCATCCATCCGTAGCTCTTGTCTCAGAAGCTGAAATCGCTTGCCAAGCAACAGCCTGCCGCTCTTTCGGCAGCAGGCCCACATAGGCCTCTTCATGAAACATTCCTCAGAGAGAGACAGTGACAGACAGAGACAGAGAGAGATTGGGGATAGGGGAGAGCGAGAGACAGAGATTAGGGATAGAGGAGAGAGACAGAGGGTGAGAGAGATAGAGGGAGAGAGAGAGAGAGAGAGAGAGAGAGAGAGAGAGAGAGAGAGAGAGAGAGAGAGAGAGAGAGAGAGAGAGAGAGCAGCAGGAGGTAGTCTGTCAGCTAGACAGACTACACTGAAAGACAGGCAAGATACATGCATACATGTCTTACCTTACAGTACCATATGCTTACCGGTATAATGGGTACATGCATAAAATACATCCATGCATAAAACATGTGCATGTAGCCCATCAGACAGACAGAGAGAGAAGCAGAGAAAAAACAGAAGTAGATTGTAGACTTTCAATCGATTCAATGATGTAGTGATGATGATTATGACAATGACAGCGGTGATGATGGTCATGATGATGATGATTGTGGTGACAATGGCGATGATGGTGGTCGTGGTGGTGATTGTTGAGTAGAGACGGATGGATTAAATCTGGTCTGCTTATCAATATACAACAGCCGACACAAAGTCCTATGTTGACACGGGAGACAGGTTGAAATGACAGGCTGACAATGCAGTAACTGTCAGGCTTTCATTGGGGACCTGAATTTCCGACTCCCCAACTGCCGCCGCTGCTTTCATGGCTTTTCATTTCAGCTGAAAAGAATCAAAAGTCATGGATGATTGTAGGGCAACAGGTTGTCGTCACCCACCTGGCCATTAACCTGGTGGGTATTATCTGAACATTTATATAGCGCCTTTGCGGAACCTCTCGACAGTGGTGATACATGGCTTATTGGCTATGCAACAGTCCTAAGTGATGCAACTCAGATAGGCTGAATATTTTATACAATACAGTATTATACAATCTGCTATAGTACAGTACCGTATGATGTGATACAGTATCATACAATTCAATACTATATGATACAATAAGGTATACAGTGCAATATGGCGCAATACCATACAATGCAATTTATGGTGACGCAAAATACAGTTAAATGTGGCTGAAATTTGATGATGTTCGGTACAATAGCTTCAAGGTGCACATTCCTGTGTGCTATTACCTTGGTGGATTTAGTTTTATGTCATCATGCGTGGTTGACATTTCTGGTAATTTCATGGTTCAAAGATTTGGAGGCATTGAGCAGGGTAAAGCTGTTCAATTCGATTCTTTCTATGTAACAGTGACTCCTTCTTTGAAATCTACCACCTACAACTCAAGAATGCAACAGGCAGACTAGAAAATAGACAGCCTTGCATAGAGACAGACTGCTGTATAGTCTACAGAGAAACATTCTGACTCTATGGTAGCAATGTGAAGGTTACAGAGAGATAGACAGAAACAGGTATGCAGGCAGATGTACATACCGATTTTGTGTTAATCGATTTTGGAAATGTTATCTATTCTGGTCTGGGCTCCTATCTTACCTTGGAATTGCAGTCTGTTCTTGATGCTGCTCTTCGCCTGATTAGTGGCCTCCCGAAATCTGGCCACATCTATCTACCTACATGTGCGATACTTTGCGCTGGTTGCCTATCCCTCAACGCATTGAATTTAAGATTTGAACTATTGTGAGGAACTGTTTGGTGGGAATTGACCCAATTGATCTTGGCTCATTGTGTATCTCTGCCTTGTTTCTTCCTGGCCACAGGTCCCTTCCTTCTGGCTGATCAAGGTGTTCTTGTTCCCTGGGCTCATTCCTCTACAATTTGGCACAGACACTTTGCATTGTCGGTCTTGTGGCCTGGAACAACCTTCCTCATAAAACTAAAGCTGAGCCAGTCTCCTCTGTTTGGCAAACGCTTGAAGTCTATTCTCTTTGAACGAGGGTTCTCCTTGTCGCGCTGGGAGTGCTATTGATGAGCTTTTCCTTGAAGTTGCGCTTTGCAAATTTTCGTTTATGTTATATGTCATTTCTTAGGACATAGGCCACGGTCCATGTAGGACAGGGGTGGGCAAACTACGGCCCGCGGGCCAGATCCGGCCCGCCAACACTTTTTATCCGGCCCGCCAACACATTTTAGCCGGTCCACACAATTTTTCAGAAAAGTAAAAGTCTTAAAATTCAGACCCCAAGAAGAATTCCTCATGCTGCTTTCTTACTTGCTATTCCGGTTTGTGTTATTCGCATCCACTTAGACCTACGTCTGGAGTTCTGGGGCAACTAGATCGATGTTCTGCTCATTGTGCGAATTTCAAAATTCGCCTCTGTCTCTGCCTACATGCGCGATGTGTTGCACTGGCTGTCTGTGGCCCAACGGATCTCATATCGAGTTGCTGCTTTGGTTTCACGCTGCATCCTTGGCTGTGCTCCATCTTACCTCTGCCGCCCAGTGTCCGACGTTGTAGTGCGTCGGGCGCTTCGCTCCGCGACGACGGGGCAACTCCTAGTTCCACGGCGTCGCTTGGCTGATATATGCAGCGCCGAGCTTTCTCGGTTGCCAGCCTCTCCATCTGGAATGACCTACCATCGGAACTGCGTTTGCTACCTCTGACCAATCAAACTTGGTTTTATAAATCACTCAAGTCTTTTTTCTTTAGCCGTGGCTGGGCTGGGAACGCCCTGAGTAGGTTTGTTGAAGGGGTGCTATATAAGTGCCCAGACTGAATGAATGAATCACTCTGGATTAAGGGAAAATTGTTATGTATGTTCACAGCTGCATACATATCACAAGTTCCAGCCAAAGTATAATTAAATTTAATTCAGTAGACTTTTTTCATTTTAATAGTTATTAAAAGTTTAAAATTTGTTACCTGGCCCTCCGAATTTTTTTGGCGTTTAATGTGGCCCAATGTGCCAAAAGTTTGCCCACCCCTGATGTAGGAGGTCTATGTGTTGAATCTTCATTTATCTGGCGATCATTAATTTTTCACTTCAGTACATCATATAGTCTTTATTATTGTCATCGTTACCATTGTCAGCATCATCATAGTTTACTGACACTAGTCATCATAGCAGCCAAGTTGTGGCAGTGGCTCCATTTTTTGTTCATTCATCAATCCAGCGGTTCATGTTCACTTTCATCTGTTCTAATGTAATGTGGAGCTTGTATACAGGGCCGCTGTTGTAATGCACAAGAAATCAACCTGTAGTCTCATTCTGAAATCATAATCCTGTGGACAGAACTGGTCAAACGAGAAGTATTTTGTGCATGTTAATTTTTGCGTGCTTGTCTTCATGTCTTTTTTATTTGTATTGCTGTGTGTGTGGGTTTATGTCTCTTTGTATGTCTGTGTTTCTATGTATGTCAATCTGTTTGTCTGTGTGGCTGCTATCTGTCTTCCTGTCTGTTTGTGAAGTATGTCTGTGTTGTGGTGATATAATCTAACATTCTATGACTAAAAGCACAACACTTACTCTAAACTTTCCTACTAACACATGTATCAGATAGCGGTATGTCTACGTGTTTCATACCAATGAACGAATATATTATCATCCGTCTGTCTATGTGTGCCTATCTGTGTGGATGTATAATATGTGTTCTCCTAGTTGTGGTATCACCTTCATCAGTCTTTAGAACTATGCTGTCATAGAGTTTGCGTAGGTGTATGCAGGTCAGCTGATAGCTAGAAAAACATTGCACTTGCTCATTGACAAATCGACTGGAACAAGTGTTGAGGAGGCATTCACTGAAGAGTGCTGTGGCTGAGGTCTTACAATAGTCCATTGAACTTTAACTGTCCTACAACACTGTAGACACTTCACAGACAGACAGGAAGACAAATAGATAGCAGGCACACAGACAAACAGATTGACAAGGCAAATAGGCAGATAGCTACTAAGCCGTAAAGGCCAGGTAAGCACTAGCTATGAATAGCAGTTAGTCAGCAGGTGCTGTTTGGATGGCATTCTTTTCTTAACAGGTGCCCTAGCCCATGGAGATCTTTACAGTAGAAACTAGAACCGCATGCTTAGCCTTGGCGCTATGCTTGACCTAAGTTATGAGTGAATCTGGAGCTAACCCATAGATGTCAGTGTTCGATAAAACTGCCTGTTGCTTTGTAAAAATCTTGAGGTTAGATAAGGTAAGATAAGATAAGTTAATGTGTGGCTATCTGAATGATTTTTTAATTCTTATTATTTGCAACACTTACTGCATTTATTTATTATTATTATTCTAACATCCATGGTAAAGTCCCAGAAAAGCAGATGGTATTCCCGCATTGGACAGCTACTGATAGTCTTTTGGAATAGGTAGCTTGTCTTCAGTGGATCGTGGGTTACATTCGTCAAACTTTGTCTCAGCTTCCATACAAAATCCAATCTTTCCGCACTCCATGCGCCTCTGGTCTCCAGTGTGAATGCCATAAAGCACGTGTTAGGCTACTTGTGGCATATTTTGATTTCTTGGCTGTGGCTGCCCAGTTTGCGGCCTCACTGGCTCCAACTGATGTTAGTGCGAGATATGATGCTGTGAATGTCTGAAACTGTCATGTCCCATATGAAAAACCATCCAGATGACTACGGAATATGTGTCACACCATCTGAAGTTCGCTTGCAGCAGAGGCCAAGAAAATGCCAGTGTAAAAGCACAGCATATCCCAAGACCACCATCCTTCCATTGCTCTTAACAGGGAGTCAAACCTGGCTAGACTGGGACTGTCAATGCAAACGGCTGTTCACATTGTTGTTGTTGCTGTTGTTGTTGTTGTTATTGTTATTTTTATTACTTATATTATTGTACTACTAATAGCTGTTGTAGTAATTACTGTTGTTTTACCATAATGTCAATGTGGCATATAGTGAGACATTATTCTGGCTATAAACGGTCAACAGATGTTATTAGGAAGGTGTGGCTACAAGTTCCAGACTGACCATTGTGACCAACACCAAGACCAGACTGGACTACAGTATATATCTGCCCCAAGAACAAACACTGCCACAGAAATATTACACAGCCCAACGGCCATCATTTTGCACTGATGCTTTACACTGCTCATAATTATTACCCCTTTAAAATAATGCTTACTAAGCATGGACACTAGGGTGGCTAGAGCACACGTTTATCCTTAAAACTGTCTGGTGTCAGAGCATGTTCACTGTCACCTGCACCTTTGCCCGATTACTGAAAGCTAGTGAAAGGGTCACAGCTTTGTCTGGCCACAGGTCACTGTGAATGTGCTTCACTTCCGGACAATTAATTATCTGTGATGAGCATTCTGGCTATGTTAGTGTCTGCTGTCAGAAGATGTTGAGCATTTTTAATTAGGAGTGGTTTAGTGGTGCTACAGAAGTCATGAGATTATATTAGAGTAGAATTTTCGTTGATGTAAGAAACCTTGAACTAACCACGAGGAATGCCCTAGATTGACAAATAACGGAAAAGAATAGAGATCTTTTATCCCCACCCAATTGTCTGGCGTCTGGAACTGATGAGATGATAAGATCTCGGTTGTCTGTGACTGGGTGTTTTCTATGTTGTGATAGCACTGTTTGAAGTAATGGCTGGTTAAAGGAGACATGAGTTTAGCAATAACGCTTGCATAAAAATTGCGCGGAGTCAAAGCACACACACTGTCACCTAAAGCCAGTCTTCTCTGATCATTATTGTTTTTGTCTAATTACTATTGTCTAATTATGCAGACCATAATAATGTGTGGCAAAAGGCCACAATGACTGCTTTATTGCCAGATAAAAGCGACGTTAAAGAGCAGTCTTGCTGCATTATTATCTGCTACTTCCAGGCATTACTTCTAAGGGCTAGTTAGTCTGTTATCTATAGACATTTAATTTAGCACCTTTTAATAACGTCACCAGAGTGCTTCCTACGCTAGCCAGACCGGTTTCTTGGAGTATATTTAGAACAAAAAAAGTAGCATAGTGTTGCTCCAGAAGTCTTAAGATCAGTTGTCTGAGACTGGTTGCTTTTGTCTGTTGCAGATGCCAAGATGGCAGCAGCACCGGTGAGCGCGACTTCAAGCCTCTCGCGCCGCGGAGGCGGAAAAGGAGCGGGTGTCGGAGTAGGAATCTGTCCAGCATGTCGTCTTCCGTATGACATCGGAAAGAAGCGCTGCCTCATGGACGCCTGTGGCCATGAAAGGTGCTACACCTGTATGTTCACCGGAGACGAATGTCCACTTTGTTCAGAGTCATCGACAGGTAATTCAACGGAACGCTTACTGACGGTAACAGATTTTGTTTGAAAGTTGATGGATTATGACCAATTTGCTTTGTAAAAGTAGCTGTACCACACTGGCATAGAGAGGGAGAGGTATCGAGATCGAGCCCGTAGGCGGACATGCTTTGTAGGCTACTATTAGCGCCGTGTATTGCAGGCTGTCTGTTCTGTTAGTAGTTAAGATTTATGTCTTCTGTCATTTGTGTTCTAGTGAATTGTTTCAATTGCATAACTACACTGTAACCAGTTGCGGTTTGTCAACCGGATTGTTTGAATAAAGAATATTGTAAATAATACCTTTCCTGATATGTACATACATACATACTTATATACATACATACATGCTAAGTGACAATGTCTATGTGCTTCTATCAGTTGTGTCATATATATAGTTGTATGGCGTAACCTTTCAGTTTCATTTCATACTGCTGTAACCCTATTTCTTTCATTCATATAGTGATGCGAATCCACTGCTGTATTGGTAGCTAAGACTAGCTAAGAGCAGCTACTTTAGCTAAGAGTAGTTTAAAGGACTGCCAAATTTCAATATATGCCAGCTCAAGTCGATCCTCAACTGAACTGCCAGGGTAGTGGCCAACCAGCCAAAATACTTGCATATATATCTGGGCTTATGCGAGAAATGCTGCACTGGTTTCCAGTGGTGGCATGCATTCCAGGCTCTTCCTGCTTGAACCATCTGCGATGTTCAGCACTGGCCCGGCATATATCAAAGGGGTTTATGTTCTGTTCTGTATCAGCCTGGTTGCCGGTCACTTGTCTCTACTTCCTGCCTATGAAGATTTACAGGTTCTTAGCTTCCGCACATAATTACAGGCTCAATGGGCTTTTTCGTACATTGGAATTACCCTTTGGAACAAACATCATTTAAATATAATTTTATGTACCGTTTAAATTAATTCATTAAAAATGCTGTTTACCTTAAGTCACACTTGTGTGGATTGGTTAGCCAGCCATGTGAGCAATCAGCCCTTTTTGGAGGTGGTTGAAGGATGCTATATAAATGTTTTTTTTGCATTTCATTGTATAGATGCATACTTGCCTTTACTTGGTTTGAGATAAAATGTTGTAAAATGACTTACATTAAGAATCTGTCAAATCATTTCTGGAAATGATATTTGAAATTAATTTGTGCAAATATGTGTAATAATTTTTTAGAAATTATTTCTGAAATGATTTGTGGTAAAATGTCTTATAATTTTTTCAAATAATTTCTCAAATGATTTAGACCAATTATTTGTCAAGTAGTAATGTACTGAAGTGAGGATTCAGTTTCTATGTAACCTTTGTGTGCTTAGCACTTTAATGAAAAGAAAAATCTCAAAACGATTTTTGCAAATAATTCAGCAATTAATTTTTTATAATAATTTTGCAGATAATCTTTGCAAATAATTTCGTATGTAATTTTCAAAAATAGTTTCTGAATCGATTTGCACAGGTGATCAAATGATTTTCTCAAATAAATTTCTCAATTTTTTGGCTAAATATATCTGTCAAGTGAGTTTGTGGTGACCCTAGGGAACTCGAACCTGTGCAGAACAATTATGATTTTCACTGATCCGCCATGTAAGAAGACGCTAACTTTCTGAACTCTGTGGTTGAGTCTTAGACTTCAAATTTTGCAGCAGATTATTCTCAAGTCAAGCGCTGGGTACCAGCTTATTCAGAAGCACTGCCTCATGTCCAAGGGGTTTTCCAGAAATGTCAAGGGAAGGTGAGTCCAGTTGCCATAGAGACCAGATGGAGGAGGTAGAAGAGCTGCTAAGGTGGTTTTGTCAAAAACGAAGCTTGGAAGGCGGAGGATTGGCTGGATTAGGGTAGGAATTCTACCTTCAGAAAGTCTTAACCTTCCTGATGGCCACTGCCCTTCAGTCCGTTATCGGTATTCCGTCCATCCGTCTGGACAAATATTAGCTCTTGGTCTGCGGTATAACCAGCCTCCGTTCTGCCACTTGAAGGGCCATTGCTTGACAACTTTATCACCCAATAGCGCCGTACTCATAGATGATGTATGTATGTTTGTATTTGGACATTTATGTAACGCCTTTTGAGAAGCTATCAAAGGCCTAAGACGCAGATCTGTGTGAGAGATTAGGAGATATACCGCTTGGATAAGCTTAAAGATAAGGTTTGGCAATGTCAGGTCAACTTATGTCAGGTCAGGTTAAGTAAGGTTAGGTCATGTGCATTTGGTTGTGTAACGATAGAGACTACAATAATTATAGTTACAGATTCAAACCTTTTTGTTATTGACTGGAAAAGAGTTCAGTATGAGATGGAAGGCCAGTGACCTTGTCACATGAGGGCACTGGATTCTATCAACAGAACAGAAGAAACTCAGTAGAGAGTAGGGGTTTCTACTGGGTCAAAAGTGTGGGGTGTTTGGTTGGTAGAGACTGGAGTTGTATTTGGGTAAGGAGTTATAGTAGGGATTGGTTGAGGTATGGAGAGGGAAGTTGTGGTTAGTTGCTGTTTAACCACACTGTGTCATAGCAAAGATTATTAGGGTCACCCTCCTCCTCTATCCAGGCTTGGGACTGGCACTGTCACAGTACAAGCAATGGCCGAGTTTGGAAGTTGTGGTGGACAGAGGTTTTTTATAGGGAGTGGTGTAGTAGGTAGAGGGTCCTGATCATAAAGCCATTACTGGGAGGATTGTGAGAGGAGAGGGAAGTAATACATTGTAATAGACAGAGTCACTAGGCCTCGGTTCCACTGGTAATGGGGACACAGTGGAATTAGGGGTTTGTGTTGGAGCCGTCTGGAACTTGGAGTCTGGCCGTTTTCATCACTTGATGGAGATAAACCAGTCTAGTTGTACGTTAACCAGACGCTGTTGCCGGGGCAGCGGGTCAAGAGGACTACGCCGTGCTCCATAAAAAAGGAGGTGATTAGTGTGTGGTTTAGGTTTCTGCAAACGTCAACTAAATTGCTTCTAACAATTTGTTTAAAGTCTGTAAATCATATATAACTGGCGAAAAGGTTGGCCTGCTATGGGATAGCTCTGGTTATTATTAGTGCGTCTGCTGAAAGATATTTGTCAATTTATAGTGTTTCAATATAAGTACTGACACTATGATAGTGGCTAGGTATCTAATTCAATATAGGCCTACTCTGTGGACTTTTACTACAGTACACAAAGCATCAGTCTAGGGTCACTATGAGTGAAACTTTAGAAATTGTAAAATCCATTGGGAGGAGTCCAGTCTAGATTCAGTGTCAGAAAAATTAAGTCAAACTACAGCGGATAATCAAGTGGGGCAGTTGCGTGTAAGCAAGTAATTTACACTGAAGATTTTCTTGTTAAATTTGGTGTAATACAGAACATCATACTTACTGATGTATATTGTTTTGCTTGTTTATCAGTTTGCAGCACTTCTTATGCATGCAGTCAGTAGTTCGAACGTGAAGTGCTGATATTTGTTTGATAGTTTTGAATTCATTTCACAGCAGAATAGAGGTAGATCCATATTTTCTGACACACTACGTGCAGTCGAGCCTTGGTGTCTGGGTAGGGCTAGTTCTGGAGCTATGGTTTTGGGCACTGTAACGAGGCCAACTGTAAACAGTCATTCTGTAATGAGGTTGTGCTGAAGAAGCGGTTCTATCAGGTTTTAATCTGCTAACACTGTGGAAGCCAGAAGTGGTGAGTTCTGCCAGGCCGTAATGAGTTTACGCTGTAGGAACCTCACTTAGCGGGAAATGTGGTTTCGCTGACCTACTGGGTTTCCCGCTCTTCCAACGGAATGTGTTTTTTATACTAGGGTTCCACTTTAAGTGATGATCGGTTTATGCTTAATGATAACGGTGCTACCGAAGTCTTTAGATTAGATTCGGTTTGTACTAGAAGCAGCCAAGCATCATTGTAGCGAATGATGGTGATTCTTTATGCCTCCCTGTCCCTTCCTGTCTTCTTTACACACCTTATCTGCCTGTGTGTCTGTGTATCTGTCTGTCTGTATATATCTGTCTGCTTGATTGTCATTGTCTTTTCTTAGGTCAGCCATCTGGTGCGGTTTCAAAGTATTTTAAATGTAGATTCCCAGATTCCCGCTAGAAAAAGCAAACATTACCACCCCTCCCACCTGAATGAGCCAACTTCCCCCAGTTCCCATCCTCTCCAAGGCTTGACCCAGATATCTTAAAGACCACAAGGCATGAACTGAGCTGAGCGGCTGGGGCTAGGAAGAGGGAGGGTGGGTCCTAGGGAAAAGATAGTTGCCGTTGTGTGAGTAGGTGAGTATGTTTGTGTGGGTTTGTGTATGGGTGTGCCTATTGATGGGTATGCGCACGTATGTATGAGTGTGTGTTTGTGTGGGTTGTATCTGGTGGTGGCAGTTGCCAGTTGGGGTGGGGATATTTCGGAAGTCTCTGTTCTTATCCTGTTTTGAGTGTGAAGGGGTGGGTATAGTGGGAAAAGGGAGAAGAGTGTGGTTGTTCAGCTGATGCAGTGGGCCACAACCTGTAATCTCCCTCAAGGTAGGGTGTGGGAAGGGGAGGGTCTGTTCTGTTGGCAGCATGTGTTTTCCAGCTGATTGTGAAACCAATTACAACTGCAAGCACACTGTAGACTTCTCATGTTGCAAGTACTCACACATGCCCACGTGCACACTTATTTATCTTTTTAAGTTTTTATGTATTCATTGCACTTATTTATTCCATTTCTTTCATTATTTGTTGGTTTATTCTTTCCATTTATCCATTCCATTTATTCATCACTTTTAACTTGGGTTATATAATTGTAACTCCTCACAAACAAGAAATTAGTGCAGAAGCAGAAAGGGTATCTGTAACTAATGGTCCTCGTCCTCAATAATATTCATTTTGCACAGAATTTTTATGTTGTTAATACTTCAGAAGGTCACATATTGTTTTTGCTGTAGGACTAGTATTTATTATTATGGTCCAGAATATTGTGGCCACAATAGCATTGCTGTTTACAGACATTACTTTAAAAGCTTTAGCTTGAGAGAAGATTAATTGGAATGGTTGAGGCGTGGTGGTGGTTTTTAAGTTTCCTCTGGTGGAGTAGGTCCCTATCCTCAACACTTGCTTCCGCTCGTTCTGCAGCTTCCGTCCGTCTGTCTGTCTGTCTGTCTGTCTGGTTGTCTGCTTTCTGTCGGTCTCTGTCTTTCTGTTTGTGTGTGCTATGCACCTCTGGTTTTCAATACCTTCAGATTTTATCGTTTGTGTCTATTTTGGGAAGCGTAACCTTCAATGGAATGCTTGGGTACAGCAGCTATGGCGATTGTAGATTTATGCAGTGGTGGCCTAAAGGTAAACTTTGCATCTGAGTTGCAAAACAGCATGCATCGCTTTATGTATGTTTGAGTCTGTGTGTATTTTGTATGAATAAGTGCTTGTATGCATATATGAATAAGTGTTTGTATGCATATATGTTTGTATGTATTTCTGTATGCATGCATGTACTTGAATGCGTGTGTAACAATGTGTGCATGTATGTATGTATGTGTGACGTCATTGCTGTCTTCGACTCTCTCTGATCACCGGTAACATCTTAGTAGCCCCTGCAGTGTATGCCGAGACCTGCCCTAGTTACATACTCCTAGCTACTTTATCTGCTCTTATCTGCTCTTAGCTACTCGTTGCTACCTTTACCATCCTTAACTATGCTTGGTGACCTTAAGTACTTCTAGTTACTCTAATAAAAAAAAAACTACCCCTAGCTACCTAATCTTAGCTACTACTCTTAATAAAAACTCGGGTATGATAGCAGGAAGACAGAATCAGAGTCAAGTTCATTTCTTCCTAAGTTTCTTTCTTTCTTTCCATCGGTACCCCTTACATAGGAAATTGACAACGGAGATTTATAGTTATCATATTAACTAGTTATTATTTATTAGTTTAAAAGCATTTTAGTTAAGCGTAGATAATGAAAAGCTCATATATTCTGAGTGGGAGTTAGAGAGAACGCTGGCAGAACGCTGAAGGGATTTACATGTAGATGTATGTATATCTTGAATGGAGGGACAGGAGCTATGGATGTAAACATTCGTCCATATGTATAAACTTGTGAACAATCACCTGTCGACAAGTATTATTTATGATAGATGTTAAATGGTGTGCAGTAGAGTTGTTTAATTGGATGCTTGCTGTGAGCGCTAAACTTGGAATACTCAACGATCCTAAGCCCTCTGATATAGACCACTGGGTCCCTACCCACCGGGCAGAACTTTCAGTGGGAGCTAGAGAAAGCTTTGTTGGTCAACATCATGTCGTTACCCTGTAGTTCCTACACCTCGGTAAAATGCCACATATGAATTGTGATGGAAAACGGGGTTGGGTTAAACATTTAGGATTAGGCCGTGAAGTTTAATCCACATGGGCAAGGCTTCCGTCGTATAGCAGCAGACTGAATGCACAGTAATTCGATGTTTTATTACTTAAGAACAACTATACCTTATCATCTACATAAAATGTTCAAAACGAATTCATGGAGTCTTGTTAGGTGTGGCCAATTCCGGTCGACGAAGTGTTCTGCTTAACGAAATGTTCACCCTGCCTCTATCGTCAGCGTTCTCTGCCACCAATGTTCGCTTAGTTTACCACGCACAACACTTCACTAACGCTTATATCTATAGGCAACCGGTTGCTAAGGCCCGTATCCACCGTCGTCAAGGATAGGCCGCCGGTAGAGGGAGTAGATGCGGAGTAGATAACAGTCGACAGTCATGTGACGCCTTCGGTAGATCGCAGTAAACGGTAGATCGCAGTAAACGGGGTAGATACGCGGTAGATAAAGTTACGTAGGGGTCGCAAAGAGGTCACGGTAGACACAGGGTAGATTATGTGGTAAATAGGTCACATTGGCAGGTGACGTGACGCACTCTGGAGATGACGGTAGCATACTTAAAAACAGAAAAGAAGGGGAAATGTGCAATCCGTCGCAGTGTGTTGTCTGCAGGCATTCATTTGGTAGTTGAATTAAATGTGGGAGCCTGCATAATATTACTTACTTATTTACTATAATATGAGAATTAGCAGTGCAGTGCTTAATAGGCAGAGTTTCATTTAAATATCAATTAAGTGGAGTATAAAGCTAATTAAGCAGAATGTCGTTTAAATATTAATTACGCACAGTGTAAATTACTGTAAAACTTATTAGGCGATGTGTCAAAGGAAAATGAACTGGAATTTTATGGAGATGTTTGTACAATATATCAATCAATCAATCATAGAATTTATATAGCGCCTCTTCAATGGCTCTACTCGAAACGCTCCCGAGCCAGGCCTGATCATAGAGGAAAGTCTTCAACAGGGCTTTAAAGGAAGTCGAGTGGATACGAGGAGATAGGCGAAGGAAAGATGGCAAGTCATTCCACGCTGTTGGACCAACGACAGGAATGCTCGGCGCTGCATAGTAGCAGTGCGGACACATGGAACAAAAATTCACCCCGAGAAGAGGAACGGAGGCCTAGCATAAGATAAAGCTTCAGCTATAATGCTTTTCGCCACATTAGCGTTTGCAGTCTGCAGCCGTCAATCGTGAAAAGTTGGTCATGTCAGTCAATCACTCGGTTGTCATGGCAACAGTTTTTGGAGACCTGAGTGAGTTTGTTTGTAAGCAAGTTCGTCTCTGTGCTGGTCGATTAATGTGGGATTGTTTATAGAAGTATGTTTGTGTGAGTTTCGCTTTGTAGTCCCAGGCAAGCTGTGCACCAGTGTTATTTCAGTTATGGTTTTTCAGTTACAGTTATAGTTAAAGTTAACTGAAATCAGATTTTGCAGTTTCAGTTATTTTTTTTAATTTTTCAGTTACAGTTTCAGTTATTTCTCTTTATTTTTCAGTTATAGCATCAGTTATTTTTTCACAGGTCATGACTAATGACACAATGACCACAAGTATTCTGAACAGTTACAAGAAATATTTACGCAGCAAATCAATGCGAATTAACGTATTGTCGGTTTACTTTAAGGAAACACGACGTTCCAGATAAACGCTCTGTTCCGCTTTCGTGTACATAAATTTCTACAAACTGAGAAAACACGCTCAACAAATGCTTTTTACTTTTCGACCACTACTTGGCTTAAACATTATTCTCGTAGTCGTGGATTGTTTTACGAATGTACGGTTTAGCGCCAACGACAACACAATGATTGCCAATGAAAGGAAAAGGAACCGGAAGTGAAACAAACATAGAAAAATGAAAAGAAACCAGAAGTGAAACTAGCATAGAAAACTTAAAAGAAACCAGAAGTGAAATGAGCATAGAAAACTGACCGTAGACTAGAGTAGGATTACCATTCAAAAAGTAAGAAAAACACGCGTGTTTTATTTTTCAGTTAACTTTTGTTATTTTTCAGTTATACAGTTTTCGTTTTTCAGTTACTATTACAGTTACAGTTATTCAGTATTTTTCAGTTTCAGTTACAGTTACAGTTACTGTAAGACATTTTTCAGTTATTTTGCTATTTCAGTTACAGTTACAGTTAATAGAAATAACACTGCTGTGCACCTGCCCCTGCCCATCAGACGGCGGACCTCCTATGGCCACTGTATGCCAAAATGAATAATGATGAGGATGCTGGTAATGATGATGATAGTGAAGGTTGATGTTTGAATGATGATGATCTTCATTACAATCATTGTGATGAGTTTTGATGATATAGATGGTGATAATTCTGGTGATGGTGATGATAATTGATGATATTTGATGTTCATAATGGATGATGATGATGGTTGATGATTACAACAACAATTATAATTAATAATGATGATGCTGATTGTTGATCGGTGATGATAGTTTAAAGATGGTAATAATGGCCCCTACTACAAAGATGATGACAACATTGTTGTTGTTGTTGTTTTAAGGAGGCGCTGACGACATCCGATCGCACAGTCACGGCAACTCCTTCTGTGGCCTTCGTCACAACACGCACTCCTCCACCACCCCTACTCCAAGAAACGCCCCTTCCACGGAAACCCCCTATACCAGAGTCATTCCCCGCACTTCTTTCCTACCCACGCCAAAGACTTCCGTAGACCTTGCACGCTACCCTGCGACGACGCTGGTCACGACGGCGCCCCTCGTGTCCGGGTCGTCCCCAGGAGCCCCAGCAACGCAGCCGCCTGAGGGTGCAGCGGCCGCTGGGGCCACGTCGTGCTCGTCGTTGTCGTCTTTGAAGGTACTTGAAGAAGGAATTGTCGCATGGGAGACAAACAATGATTATCATCCGTCTTCCACGAATGCCAAAGGTCAGCTATGTCCAAGTTTCTCTCTTTTAGGACATTGTACTGTTATCCGTCTATGACTCTATGTGCCTATGTAAATTGTCTGTCTGTCTGTGTCTGTCTGTATGTCTGTCTGTCTGTATGTCTGTATGTTATGTATGTATGTCTTTTTGTGTGTCTGTTCTTCTATGAAACTATATATCTGTCTTTCTGTCTCTCTGTTTGTCCATCTCTCATTCTACCTCTCTGTCTGTCATATATCTAGAACGCTTCCTACTTTCATGATCGTCCTGCTCTTTTTGATCCTACTCCAGGTTTCTATTCCTTTTCATCCTCTGAATCCTTCTCATTCTCTTCTTTTTCCTATCCCTATTGATCCTTCTTTTTCTTTTCCCATTGCTCTTCATCCTCATGCTTAGAGTAAACATGGCCGGGCAATTTGCGTCAATGTTCTAATGATAATCCTAGTGCAAACACCACCTTCAACCCTTCATCACATGCAGTAGGAATGACCAAACGTAAACACTGGCCTATGGATAACGGGTAGAGCCATTTCTCAGACGTTCTTGTCATCCGGCCGCAGACGGTTGGAGCCAAATGAGGTCCCAGCGAAAACGGTTCCGAATATTGTGGTTCACGTGGCCCAGATGCGGCAGTTTGTTTCTAAAAATAGAACTGTGATGTTAATTCCATTTTCCATGTCAGAATCTTGTGGCTTAATCAGGACGGCAGAATTATAGACTACTTGGGTGACTATATCACTAGGTAGTGGTCGTCCATAATGGGAGGGAAGAAGAGGTTACCCAAATGTGAACTAAGGGATGGAACCTATGGGGAGGGTGAAAGAGGTTTTGTCCAGTGCTGACGTCAGTGTCTAAATTTGGTGCATGCAGTTATTTCATTACAGCCTGTGCCTGTATAACGTTGAATTTAGCTAGAGTCCCGTGCTAGACATAGCAACATCAAAGTACCTTGCCCCGGAGCACAGTTAGCCCTGGAATGCGGATGTCTGGAAAAGGGATTGAGAGGGTATTGCCAAATGCAGACAAAAGGGGAGGAGAGGTCAAAAGGAGATAGTTCTTTATGTATGACCGCTTTATCAAAGTTTTCTATAAAGGAAGCATGATACTTTAAAATTCATCTGAGTATGTTGTGCCAAAAGTAGGCAGAGTCAGAACCGTCTTCACCCGAGAACCGGTCTGAAACCACACCTGTGTGGTGTGGTATCTTGCAACACGAAGTAAATCTGGAGTGTTTATACCGTTTGGCTTCTGTGGGAGAAACCTCGAAAATTAGTGTCTGTATCTGCAGTTACTGGATTAGTAGGTTGATTGATTGACTGCGTGGCTCGTTCACTCACTCGCTTGCTTACTCATTCACTCACTCATTCATCGAGTACTAAGTACTTGATTGAGTAAATGATTGAAGTATTGATTGATTGTATGTTTGTACGTACGGACAGATCGATACACATTATGTATGTGTGTATTTGAATTCCCATTATATATGAAACATTTATACAGGATACTTGTGTGTGTATGTACATATTTGTGTGTAAATATGTATATATGTATGTGTGTGCATATGTATAATGATATATAATGGCAGTTGGCTGTTATAGTTTGACAGGCAATCAACTGAATATCTGATTGATGGTCATTTGGGGTTTCATTGAGACGAGATTTCCTCATTTTCCACTGAATCAGATGAACTACTAACCTTCAGGCTCTTTTCCCCCATCTCCATTTCCTGACCTTATGCTTGGTCGGCTTCCTGCCTTTCCTGCCCCTCCCCTTTTCCGTCAAATCCCTTTCCCTCTCAAATCCGTTTTCTCTATGCAGTCGGTTAAGCGCTTCCTTTCTTTGATAAACATACATAACTATATTATGCAGATACCATGTCACGAATAATATGCATACAAAGAAGTTGTAGCTAAGTGGGAGAAATGAGTTTTTTTTCCCAGAATAGATATTGTGCTTAATTAGTGACAGATTCTCTTCTCAGGATAGGCCAGTTAGGATCAAATTAGGTGGATCAGTGTTCCTGGAATGTGTTAGAGATTCTGTTAATCGCATTACCCATAAGAGTGGTCAGACTGGGTTAAATCAGATTATGTTGGGGTGATTTAAATGGATTTTGATTGTGTAAGATTAGATTAGATTTGATTAGAATGAATTGGATTTTGTTAGATTACATTACGTTAGCAAGTCTTTCGCACACAATTGCTAAGAGGGAGAAATGGTAGGGGGGAGTGGGGGATAAGCATTTATTGCAATGGATTAGTTTAATCTACTGTTCATCAAGTGGGTTGTGATCGATAAACATTGTTAATTAAGTTATTTAAATTATTTAGGTTTAATCATTTAACTTAAGTTATTTAGATTAGACTTACCGGTACTGCTTTGCATTCATGTGGTTGTGATTGAATTTGCTAATGCATTTTGCTATATTTTGAAAGCTTGCACAATATTGGATTTGAATTTAAGGGATTTTTTAAGTTGGATTACATTTGATTGGAATTTATTAGATTGGAGTAGATTGGATTGGACTAGCTTAGTTTTCCATGGATTTAATTGGGAAGAGATTAGATTTTGAGTATCTTGTATTGAATTGCAATTGGATTAGATTGGATCTGTTGCTGGGCATGTAAGAGATGTCGTTGGGTGCAGTCGGACTGGAACCACTGCGGCTTATTAATCAATATAACGAGCCTTGCGCAGCCCTTCCCGCCCGAGGTCCCTCAGCGGAAAGGGCCCGGAAGCCGGGCGGAGGACGACGCGAGCCGGGCCGAGGCAGCCGGGGCACGGATCGGCGCGGCGGCGGCCGCTGCGCTGCAGAACTGCGAGGAAGGCCGACCGTAGCCGCCGCCGTCGCCGTCTCTGTGTGGCTGCTGTCCGCCGTTGAACGCTGTCGTCCGACCGGTCCACGCAGGTAAGGGAGGCCTGAGGGTCTCAGCTCATCGGGTCTGTGGAGGGGTTTCTTGGGATTGGAGGGTTTTCCTGTGGGTGCTGATGGTAGAGGGTTGTGAAAGTCGTCGGGGTAGCTGTCCGTCGAAAGCCGCCAGCAGGGCGAGCGTGGGTCTGTGTATGACGTAATGGCGGATGTAGCGGCGTGTACGTCTGTTATAAATGCTGGGCAATGTTTGTTTTGTTTTTTCTGTGTATTTGTGAGGCGCCTGGTGGTGGGTTTGTTGCGCCTGGCTGTTGTTGTCTGATACTATAATCATTAGCAGAATCTATATGTGGCCGGTGTCTTCAATACAGAAGGCATCAATTGATGGTGTACCACAACTAGCCATAGTCAGGTCAATAACCGGAAAGTCAGTCCAGTGAGACTGAGAGGCAGGCTATGGTAGATATAAAGCCAGCTGAAAGAGGTAAGTCATCAGCTGAGATGAAATGGCATAGAAGGTGACCATTGGGTGGATGGGTAGGTTGGTGGCAATGTGCAGCTGTATGCATTCGTTCAGTTGATGGAAAGGTTGCTGTTTATTTGTTACTGTTGATGTTGCTGTCTGGAACATTGATATTAAACTGCTATAGAAAGTTCGTGGATTGGATTACATAGTATTTATATTAGAGCTGTACTGATATCGCTTTTTGCCGATTATGCCGATACCGCGTATAGCCGATTATTAAATTGCCGATACCGATACCGCGTAAAGCCGATTATTAAACTGCCAATACCCAATTTATGAGACCGAATATTTCATTATTTGTTTAGTCAAAATGTTCGGTTCCTAAGCATAAACCAGTAATCTATCGTCACAACTATAAGGGTGGACGTTTAAATTTACGTTGGGAAGTTGTTAACGATATGTTTTAATGCATAAATAATAAGGGACGTAAAACGATAGATGAAAATCGATGAAAAACTTGGAATATGCAATAATTTTGACATCGGCACCGATTAACCGATTATTTCTGCCGATACCCGATTATACCGATTGTTCTAATAATCGGCCTGATTACGCGTATGGCCATTTAATCGGTACAGCTCTAATTTATATAGCACCTCTGTTGGATGACTAGAGCGTATACATATGGCCATAGAAACATGCATACATATATAGACATACTTAATACATTCAGCTGAATACGAATAGTAGGCGATGACACAGCAGGGCATAAATAAAAAACTAGACACAAGTACATGTATTTAAACAAATTTTAATATTACACACTCTGAAACGAATTTTTTGAAGCCACAAACCTCAACGATGGAGTACGGGTGTATATCTCTGGTTATCAATTCACTGAAGGCCTCTTGTACTCGACATGCCTCTGGACTGTCTATGTCCCACTGAGTTTGATTTTAAGTAATGTTGCTCAAAGTTTGCTGAGTTTTCGTTTTTGCAATTGGACTTTCCACCGAAGTTGCATCACGTTTCGAGCACATGACTTTATATTCATCAGCATGTTTCGAGATGATTTTTGTATTTTAAATTAATATTTAATGCTGTTGTTGTGAACTTTTCGAATGGCCTGTACCACTTGAAATTATTACCTTGCACAAACTGCAAATTGCCTTGCTCAGATCATTGTTCCTTACTGCAAAATATTTCCAAACTGGACTTCACGTATCCATCGCTGAATGTAATTTTTCATACACTGTAAATGAATGTTAAGACGTCAAAGATTTGTTTAGCTCACATGCTTAAAACCAGAAGTTAAAGCGAGAGTTTAGATCACAAAGGAAGCTACACAGTGAAGCGGTTTTTGTTTTAATAGTAAAAATTTCTGTAGCGCTTTTACTCTTCGTATTCAGTTTAAAAATCTATTTGGCCGAATATTAATAAACCATTTGGAGCACTGTTCGGTCCAAAGAGAATCAAATACTAATATTTGGTACAGCTCTAACACATACGTTCATACATACATACATACATACATACATACATACAGTCCCTGATTCAAGTATTGGTGTATGGCACATAAATTTTATATTATTCATTGATTTATACATACATGCGTGCCGGTATATATACCAGTGGTTCTCAAACTTTTTCAGACTTTGGCACACTTGGCAAAGTAAATTTTTGTCATGCACACCTGTGTTATTAGTAATGTATAGACACACAGATACAATCGTTTCTACATGCATGCATACTACATACATGCTTGTATGCTTGTATCATCATCATTAGCTTCATTGCCATCATCTGCAGGCATCTAACATCACAGAATGCTAAGACAGGCACAAGGCACTTTACTTGTGGGTGGCAGCACTGTTACTGATCTCGATCAGTGCTGCTCCCTAGTGTACTCTTTTTCTTCCTCATATGTGAGATTATACACAATCGGTTATCGCATAGAACATGGTCCATTCTTTGTGTAATTCTTCAAGGTGCTGTAGAAATATCCAGATACATTTTGATATGTCCCACTGGGCAGTCACTCCAGAATATATTAGTACCGTCGTCTGCTAAGAGTTTGTCGGTTCTTTATCGCGGGTCACCAGGGTCAGCTTCTATGATGACCAGTTATGCATACCATTGGTCAGTAGTGTCAGGAGTTGCCAGTTTTGTTGGTAACTTGCTGTTGCCCTGGAACTGGCTATCATCAGCCCCTGATTTTTGTGAAGACATAATAGCATTTGTAGAAATAGTAATGGTGGTGAATAAGAATAATAGGCCCCATGTATTTCCAGGTTCAGGCACCTCTGATGAATTTTTTGGAAGTGGCACTATATAAATATGGAATTAAAAGTTGCAAATAATTGTAAATATAAACTCCAGATTACTTTACATTGTTCTGGGTTGCTTAATACCTTTGGGTGTTACATATTACATAGTTATGACAATAACAAAATTGCTCTTTAGAAATTTTAGCAATGTGAGCATCCTGTAACTCATATTTGATTGATACATATGGTTTAATATTATATCATCACAGATAAACACACTTTTGATGGGTGTGATATACATACACTCAGTGCTCCAAGCGCTGGTTCAAAGTTGGCTTTTCCAGAAGTCCAAATAATCACCTTCATCAAAGTCATCATAGCTTTTGATGTTCAAATCTGTGCTTATTTGTGATAACGTGGTGTTTAGTGGGCCGAAGATCCTATGCTGTTGTGACCAAATAGTCAAGACTTTTTTGATGCAAAGGGACCACACAATGTTGGTGTTCCAGAAGCAAATTATAATAGGAACATGGTCCGTCTAAACAACGACCAGCGCTATGTGTGTCTGTGGGCTTCTGGGGGCATAGGCAGTCACCCAAAAGTGGCACCTGGGCCGTGAATGAATATACCTGAAACCTGGCACAAATAAGCATAATGATTAATTTAAGCAGCTTGCTTCATTGGTCAAGGGCTGGCGGCTCAATAATGGGCTGTTGTCAGTCACTTGTGAAGCTATGCGATAGGAGGTATAGAGTAATAGACGACAGTTGCCAATTAGTGAAGCTTAATTATGGAGTAACTAATTTCCTTAGTCTTTAGGAGTAAATGGAAATCCGTATGGTGTTTGTTGTCTTACACTTCGGTGGGCTGAAAGATATGCTGGGCATCATGGGACTGTGACTGCTTGACTAACTAATTAGGCTGACCCTGGTAAAAAGTAATGTAATGTAATCACAATGCATGATATAATGACTCGCACTGTTGTTGGACGAAGTGGCAGGTAGTGAGGGTCTAAAGTATCTGGACGTATTTCACAAAAATTTTGTGTCTCTTATCGGCACCCAACAGATTTCAAAATGCCAGAATCTACTGACTAACTTAACTGGTAACAAACAGAGCCCCAGTGAAGCCATATCAGTTTGGTCATCTGCTGTATGTTTCAATTCTAAAGAACTTTTGTTCGCATATGGCAAGTCTTTTGTTCAAAGTACAGGCACTATGAGCTATACTCGTTGTACTCGAGAAATGCCTAGGAAAGCATCTCTGATTATTATTTTTATTATAAAAATATTCTAGTAATTAAGATGATAGCAATAATGACTTAATTTTTGTTTATATAGTTATATATGTTACTTACTTACTTACTACTTACTTATGTAGTGTGTAATGCTTTGGAGATGTTCTAGAAAGGCTGTGTATTATGCGCGGTTCATACATATACGCACACAATAGAAAATGCACACATGTATACATGCAATAAAAGCATCATTAACTTGTCTAAAGTTGCAAAATGGTTCCTTACTAAACTGAGTTTCTTCTCTGTTGGTTTTGCAGCCTCTTCATCTTCTCCTCTGGTGTCATCATTCTTTCGCCCCTCGTGCCCTGTATTCACGCAACCCTGCACTGCCCAGCCGCCACCTTCGAGCTTCCGTCGTCCCACTTTCCGGTGGAATGAGTCGAATCCAGCCGACCGGAACTGCATCGGTCGTGGCGGGGTGAACAGAATGAACGAACCGGTCTCTGAGACCATACCGCCGTCACACCCCATTGGTCCCCGAGACCAGTCTGGGGAAACCATTCCAAAGGATGTTGCAACCAGTGTCCGGACCCCAGAGACCGGAAATCGTGCCTTTGGTTCGGACCGGGACCCAACGGCCAGGACCGAGACCAGCGGAAAAGCAGAAGCAGGAGAGGACCGGAACGATCTGTGCAGTACTGCAGCTCTGGCGCTGTCTAGAGCGGATTCAGAAGCAGTGGATAATGGAAAGGATGATGCAAAGCGACCTTCCGTTTCTGAGCTGCGGAAGAAGTTCCTGCGATCCGGAATCAAGAATTCAATTGATGACCAGGCAGCCAGTCCTTCTTCACCAGTTACAGGTATCCTTGACATATGCATGCCTCAATTCATATTAGTGTACTTTGTATCTGGATAAGCCTAAACGTCTAGGTCCACACGACTTGCAAACTTGAAGGCATCTGATAGTTTTGCTAGGCAGAGACTATCATGACTGTGACAGATACAAGGATGAACACAGCGAGAATGATTAGAAATGGCTTTTTCTGACAACAAATGGACTGATACTAAGTTTAATACGTGTACTGAACCACAGATTTACTGGTAAGCTATTATAAGTCTAAAGGGCTGCAGTTTGCATTATGAAAACAGTTGTCATTTATTTCAAGTTCTTTTGATAGCCTACTGCATTACCTTAGATAGTAGATACAGATCTATGCTTATGCTGATATTCTTTGATATCAACAATGTAGATGAGGAGTTGCATATGAGCCAATAAACACCCCATTTTTGTGTAAACAAACGTTTAAACATTTTGTAATCTAAATAAATTTCATTTAAACATTATACAATTTAAACAAGTCATTCATCCCTGGTCTGAATTTGCCTATAACTAAGGTTAAGTTTATAGGTCAACACCCTTCTAAGAAATACGTGGAAATAGTAGACAGCATGTTTGTATACATCAGTTGTCTGCTGCTACTTTTGACACCACTTGTAAGTGTCTGGCTCTCTGTATAAATTTACTTAAGTTTCAAAGTGTACACTTTCCATAGCGGCAACTCAAAACAGCTGGCAATAATGTGGTAAGAATGTGCTTAGACCTCAGCTGTATGATTACTCAAATGTACTAAACACTAAAAAATATAACATTACTGAGATGAGTCTTCAGCTTCTCTTGAGAACACTGCTTGTAAAACCCTTAGCTGTTGCATACATCTATACAGTACTGTGACCCTCTGTATAGATAAACAAAACTGTCTGACTGCAGGCAGCAATGAATGTGTTGCAACTGATGCAATTAGGTACAGTATGATTAAATATTTACTGTAATTAAGCCAAGTGTCTAATTTAAATAGTAATTAAATGGAGTGTAGAACTTGTTTGGCAGAGTTCCATTTTAATATTAATTAATACAAACAGCTATATTTTGATTATGTCCCTGCAAAGTTCTGAAATGTAAGCAGTGTGTAAAACTCAGAGTTCCATTTAAATATTAATTAAGTCATTTAAGTGAAGTATAAAGCTAATTAAGCAGAGTGTTGTTTAAGTATTAATTAAGTGGAGTGTTAAACTAATTAGCCAGTCTGTCATTTAAATTGTATGTAAGCAGAGTGTAAAACTAATAAAGCACAATGTTTAATATTCAAATATGTATTCAAGTGTAAAACTAATGATGCAGTGCTGAATGCACTGCTGCGTCAGTATTAATTAAGCGGGTGTAAAATAAAGTTGGGCAGTTTGGTTTATGGATTTCTCGTTGATCCTAAATAATAGCTTAACTCATCAATACTAGTATTAAAAAAGTAATATTAACAATAGTGGTAGCGGCAGGGGTGCTAATGGTGGGGGTTGTCATAGAAGTGGTCATCATGGTAGTAGTTCTCAGTTCCTCCACCAGTACCGCCACTCGCCCACTCATCTGCCTCAGACTCCTCTACTTATCACCCCACAGACCCTCCATTGGCAATTGAAGTCTTGCCTCTTCAATAATTCCAACCCTAATTCATCCAATCCTCTGCCTTCAAAGCTTTCTCATCCTCAACATAACCCCCCCCTTAGCGTCCGCTCTGCCTCTTCTCTCTGGTCTCTCTGGCAACTGGACTCGGACCTCCACCGGACAACAACGTCTGGACAACCCCTCTGATAAGACGCAGCACTCATGAATAAGCTGGGGCCCTGCGCTTGGCTTTTGAGTAACGTTTTAGAAATTTTGAGTTTACGATTACAATTTCAGTAGTTTTGGTGTTAATTATGATGATTATGATGGAAATAATGACGATGGTGATGTTTGACCGAATTGGATGTCCTTGCATTGGGGGAAGCATTGTAAGTGGATAACCTGGCCTCTTGCGAGTCCATTGACCAGATATCGATCTGCTATTGATTTTTCACACCAACTGCTGGCCTCGTGCAGTCTTAGGCGTTTTCTGTACTCGGCCACCACAGCCATCATCACCACCGTCTGTATTATCACCACTGTCTTCATTATCACCACGACCTTGCTTGTGATGGATACTACTAAGACCAGCATCATCTTCATTATCGCCATGACAACCAGGTCCAACACCATCGTCATTTACTCTGCCATAAACCGTTTTCTTCATTATCATCACCATCACACAACTTTCTTCGTCAGCGCCCCTGGCACCACCACGTTCATGTGAACGTCAATGCTACCATCTGCATCTAAAGATTGTGGTGGTAAAATTCAGTAATTTAGCATGAGATTACGTTCCCAACGAATTTGTTCTCATGGTTTTAACTGAGAATGTTGAAAGAGAGTTTAGGAATAGATTGCGTGAACAGGCAGAGTTCCATTTAAATAGAGTGTCATTTAAATATTAATTAAGTGGAATATAAAGCTAATTAAGCAGTGTTATTTAAGTATAGTGGAGTGTAAAATTAATTAGCCGGGCTTGTAGATGTGACACGTCAGTTGTGCCCCAGTGGATATTCTCTCCTGTTTTGCTTGCTGTTGTCAAAAGCATATTGCTGTGTTCAGGCACGTAGCGAGACTTAAATTCAAGAGGAGGCAACTTCACAGACCATTGCCAAAATCCTGGTCATTGGGTCATTGGTCAGTAGAAGTTCCAGTATAAAAAAAGCAAGAGGAGGCAACTGCCTCCTCATGCTTCAACGTAGCTACGCCTATGGCTGTGTTAGAAAACCTGTTGTGAGGTTCCTATAAAGTACGATATGAACAGCCAGATATATCTGGTTATTCTGGCGTGGCATAAATATTTTAACCCGCTAAAATTCTGTTGCGGGGTTATGTGGAAGAGGAAGAACGTCTATCATGAATGACAGCCACTCCACTCGTTTGGTGTTTGTTCGACCTGCCGGTGAACATTTTCAAATAATGTAATGTAACTAGGCCAATGGACATTTATACAGGACTTCTACAGTGAAGGGGTCTCAAGACCATGGTCTTTGTCTTGAGACAGTCTCAATATCAAACAAATGCAGTCTTAGGATTGGTCTGGAGTGTGCCAATCTTGGTCTTGATATTTCGGTATTGGTCTTGAGCCAGTGATCTTGCTCTTGATTATGTGCATTTGGTTTGGGTTGGTATACGAGCGTGCGATCTTGAGCATGACTGGAGTGTTTGGTTGCTTCATATATACTGGTGCCAGACAACAAAAGGACCTCATTGATTGTTTCTTATCAGAAGCAACAAGACAGCATGGAGGCAGTGTCAACCATGTCTCTTGGTGCTCTATTGACTAGATATATTGATGTGATTTCTCAATTTGTCTCATCAGCTGATATATACATAAGCGTTGCTGATTAGGAATTTTGTGGACGTGCTTATACTGGACAGTATTTTTGCATGCCAGCAACACCTGCTGAGACCTCATGGGCAGGACGCAAGGACAGAACCCTTTTGTGATTTAGTATTTTTAAAATGTAGCAAACATTTGATTTCGATGATGTGTTAAGAATGGGCATCTTTGTGATTAATATAACTATATACTGCTGTAAATTAGGAGCAACACATTGCCGTGAACTACGTAGTGTTGATGGTCTTGAAGACTTGGTCTTGGAGACTTGGTATTGGTTTTGAACCCCGTGGTCCTGGTCTTAGTCTTGAACCCTGTGGTCTTGGAAACTTGGTCTCTCTGACAACATCGGCTCTTCAGATATGTATGTATATTCGTTTATTTCCATAATACAAGAAGCAAAACACTGTAGGTGAACAATAACAGTTGTCATCTCCCAAAGGCATTTCCCATCTGCTAAAAACAATTATAGAATTCATGAGAACAATCGGTGTCTGGAACTGATCTAGCTAGGTCAGTTCTTGTTGCTCTTTACCAGGTTATTAAATCTTATCTAATCGTATTACCTTTATTATTGCGACGTTATTGTAATGCAGTCATTTCAAGAAAGCCATAGTCAAGAATCGCAATCTGTTGGACAACCGAGTCAAACTGGAATGATATTAAGAAATTGGCAGTAGGCACTTAACCAACAGGGAACAGAATTAACGCCTTGTCAAATGCACGCAACACCCATACCGAAGCATCTGTGCAGTACTACTATTCCGGTTGGGAGAAACCTGATTTGTATGCTAAACTAAGGGAGCCGAGAAGGTTCGGGTGAGCCGTCCGTCCGTAGAGACCGGTTCCTCTCAATTCTGACGTCGCTGTATCCGGTTTTCGGGACTTGGCTGCCGTGGTTTTTTCGCCTGCGACGTGATAGGTTGACCAGTTCCAAGAAGTTTGGAACGAGTAGCCCTATGAAATGTTTTCCATGTTTCTTTGTGTCTTTATATATCATGCAGTTAAGGCCATTTATTATTTTATTATTACTAATAATTATTATAACTAATAGTAGTTGAAGTATTAGTAGTATTGTTATTCACATTTCCATCCAGTGGTGAGATTCTGCAAATGGCATTCCCACATTAGACAGAAATGGAGCCTTTTTAAATTAAATAGGTCACTGATCTCCAAGTATTATTATTATTATTATTATTATTATTACTATTATTACTATTGTTATAATTAATTACAACTACTACTACTACTATTATTTATCAGGATTAATTTTAGCTTTATACCCAAAGTAGAAATGACCCCTTGTTATTTTTTAAAATGTACAGTTTACATAAAAAATCATATGGAACATTATTTGTATTACTTTGGGGATTGATTGATTTGATAACATTTCTGTAATGATGCAGTCATAATAAAGATGATTGGGTCATGACAAAACGATGTACAGAGACTGTATACTAAATACCTTGGTAATAGGTATAAAAGGATATAGCTTTTGTTACCTTCATTAAGTGACAAATTACCTTTGTTAATAATATTATACCTTCATCTTTCCTGTAAACCAGGGATGGCCAACCCGCGGGCCAAATGCGGCCCGCGGGCTGCTGATTGGCAGCCCGCACAGCCCTTTCTAAATAATGTTTTGTCTCATTTTGCACATACTTACTTGTCCGACTACTACAATACTGCATAATAATGATGTCTAAAACACTAAAAGATTTAGTGTTGTAAATTCTAGTGACCTAATGTAGTCGTACCTGTTTTTATACATCTTGTAAAATATGAAATAAACATTTGTATGTCTTTCGAGGCTGTGAGGACAAACATTTTGCAGCCCGCCACGTGCTTACCAACAATCATAGTGGCCCGTAGGCCAAAAAAGGTTGGCCACCCCTGCTGTAAACCAACGTTGTTGTGAAAGGATTTTAAACTTGCCATTATTGTTTCAGTTCCTGCAGTGTCCCTTGGTGATGACCCATCACCTCCGCCACCAGATGTCGCCCAGAATGACCTTCTGGTCCGCCTGGGACTTCTGCTCGGAGACTGTTCCCCTGCTACACAACGACGTCCCTCAATGATGGAACTTCTGGACGACACAGAGAATCAGTTCCTGCTGTCGTCGTCATCTCCTAGCATGCACCGCGCATCGAATGGAAGCAGCGAGCAGTTTGCAGAGTACTCGAGTAAGCCGAGCACTCTCTCGTCGCCTGAGCACGATACACGGAACGACCCGCTCAACACAAGTCCAATTTCGACAATCACCGGCTAGTGACTGAATCATTTGACCTTTTCTTTCTTCCTTCTACTCTACTACTTATCCTTCCATCCATAGATCCCTCCTTGTTTCCTTCCTGCTATATATGCCCTTCCTTCCTTCATTTTTAATACTTCCTTTCTTTCTTCTTTCCTTCCTTTCTTCCTTCCTTCCTTTCACCCACCCTTCCTTCTATTCTTCCTGGAACCATCCATCCATCCTTCCTTCTATATGCCCTCCCAGCCTTTCTTCCTTTATTCATTTCGTTCCTTCTGCATGCTATGGCAGTCCTGTTGCAAATTTGGGAGCATCTTCATTTGCTTTGGTAGCATCTTCATTTACTTTGGGAACATCTTCATTTGCTTTGGTAGCATCTTCATTTGCTATTTGTGGGTCAATGGGTCTGTGGTGGCCTCAGGGCAGGAGCAACCCAGCCAGCCAACTGGGAATGCAGGCAAGCTGGTATAGGTCTATGGTAACAGACAGCTCTATGAGAGGAACCACGCTGCTCCAGATAATGAGCCAGGTAGGGAGGCAGGCAAGCCTTGCAGACCGATGGAGAGCCACTAATTAAGCACTGTGCCAGACAGGCAGGCAGCCTCTTGTTGTTGGTGCTGTCTGTCTGTCTGCTACTGTTGCTTCATTTTTGAAACTGACTCAAAGCCTTATCGTTTGGTCAGCATCTTCCTCCATTGCTCCATCTCTCTCTGCTTACTGCAGCCTGCCTGGTGCTTTTCTGCTCTTACCTGAACTATGTTGACGTACTTCACCCAATTCTAAGTTCACTTAAGTCAGCGAAAAGGAAACAAAAAGTACTATACAAATGCCCAAGTACATGTATACTGTACAGGCTTGTACATCAATAGCAGTCAGTAAATGTGAACTTCAACCGACATTGCCGTATAAGTCTTGTCTAAAGACTCTCTTTGGTATCTGTTGATATGGAACGAATGCAGGAGTGATTATTATTTGTGGGAATCGGCAAGCAATTGTTGGAGGGACCGAAGGAATGCTTGAATGAATGATTTTGAGGAATGGATGATAACATGAATTCTGTGTGCAATGAATGAATGATTACCTTACTCTCAACCTTACCTTTTTGTTTTGTTCATCCTGTTGGCCTTGTTTATTCTGTTTTTATTCTGCATATCTTTTCTATTGTATGTAATTATGTTTCTCGTATTTTATCGTGTTTATCATGTTTCTAATTAATGCTGCTTGTGCAGGCAAGATGTTAGCACCATTAAATGTTGTGCAGACTGACGGATATCTCTTGACCATAAAGTGGTTTGTTGTTAGTTAGGATTGGCACTTCGTAAATCCACAGAAACTTAAACAAAACCATTAAACTTTGAAGTCTGAATGTTTCATGTGCAGAGGGCGAGCCTTGTTCTGGTCTGACGATGACTTTTAACCCGACCTTTCTTCCGGGCAGTCGTGACCCGAGTACAGAGAGTGTAACATCACTGATTAGCACAAGTACCGGAAACAGTATCAGTCCGCAGACGACGTGGCGTCAGGCACCAACGGGAGTGGCATCGCTGCAGAGGCCACACTCGATAACAGGTAGGAAGTCATGCCTAGTGCAGGCAGGCATTTATGTTGCCAGAACACTCGTTAATGTATTTTGTGACACCATTTAGTCTGAAAATGGCTAGGAGGCCGTGACAGTATCTTCAGGAGGTTCTGCTTGCATTAGTAGTTCAGGAAGTTTGTAGTAAACAGTACTGGTATATTTAGGAGGCTTTGCTTATCTTGGATGGTGTTTTCAGAAGTCTTGGCACTTATAAGGTGACATACATCAGTAGGTCTTGAAATAAGGAGAGCTTTTAGTATCTTGTTTTAGTACTTTCAGGAGGATAGATCTTTTAAGACAGCATTTATAGGAGAGCTTCTGCTTTTAACAGCATGTTTTAGGGTATCGTGCCCTTAAAGACAGTAATTTTTTTTAAATTTTGCACTTGAAGGATGGTGTCTTACAGAGATCTTGCATTTATAAGACAATATTTTAGAGGAACATTCTCACTTTAGGACAGGACTTTTTGATCTTCCACTTTTAAAACAGTATTTTTGTGTGGACATTTTGTACTTTTAAGAAAGTGTTTTCAGTTGTGGCAATGTGTAATGTTTGTGAGTGATATAATGAGCTGATGGTTTGTATGTTGTAGCTAATGCAGGAGGTGACATGGAGGATGTTGGTCTGTTCAGTCGACGGAGGTCTGCCGGACGAAGGTCTGCCAGGGCCTGCCTTGCTGCTGGAGCAGGAACAACGAGTACAGGAGGAGGCAGAATTAACGACATCAACGGAAAAAGTTAGCAAGCTTATCATTTATTGTAGTCGCTGATGATAAGTGCAATTCCTCTAGGGAGTTTCTTTCATTGGAGGAATGTCTTTCCTGTGGAAAGTGCAATTCCACTTGAGAGCTGTATTTCTTAGAGGAATGTAATTCCTCTGAGGAATGCATTGCCTCTGAGGATTGTAATTCATCAGAGGAGTGCAATTCTTTGGAGGAGTATATTGCGAGTTATGGCTACTTTGATTGTCGTTCAGATAAGCGCAGTCAAATTGCAGTCGTTATCGGTAAGGATCGATCACTGATGGACTGGATGGACAGTCATTTGATGACGACCTGTCTGGAATTGGGGCAATGGGGTTGGCAACCTTCCCTCCAATTATATCAATTCTCATTCAGCTGAATAGTCTCATGCTGTCTATTCACTATTCTCATCTTTCTGTTTCCTCTTCATCTTGTTGCTCCTCATCTTTCTATTCCTTCTGATCCTCTAGTTCTGTGCATGCTACATTTCAGCATCTCTTTAATTCCCTTTTGTAGGCCTGCTGTGCAGAATTCCCATAATCCTCTTGATGTGCATACTGTTTGTGTGAAACCTTTCGAACTCCCTGTATGTGCATATTCTACCTAATCTTTTAATCCTCTCTCTAATTTTCTACTGCTGTTGCTCGTCTTTCCTATCTCATCCTCCTCCTCCTCCTTATGCTCTTTCAGCTCTTCTAAATTCTTCCTGACCTCTTAATCGTCCCCTAATGCTTCATACTTGTCCTCCTCCTCCTCCTCTTTCTTCTCCTCCTCGTTCTCCTTCTCCTGTTTCTCCTCTCCTGAATCCTTCTCTGTTGCTTCACTTCCTCGTTTAATCCTCTGGTTGTCCTGCCCGTCCCTCGATATAGGCTCTCTTATTCCCAAATAAAGGGTTGTTTCTACTTTCTTGTGATGGCCTCCTTCTATCTGATAATCAATCACAATCCTGCCTTCCTACCCTCCATCACTTCCGCCATCCATCCTTCCCACAGTCCTTTCCTTCTTCCCTCCCACCGTCTCTTTCCTTCCCTGGCTCCATCCCATTCTCTGCTCCCTGCCTCCATCCCTTAATATCAGCAAACAGTTAATTCGACTCTGTGCGCATTTATGGCTCTTTCTGCCTGTGTCTGTTTCTGTGCCTCTATCTTGATGTCTTGTTCTTTGTATTGCTCTGTTGTGCTATCTCTCTATGCCTCTCAATCTGTCTCTTTCTCTATCTGTCTCATCTCTTGTCTGTACCTCTGTATGTGCCACTGTCTAATCTGTTGTCTTCTTGTGTTTCTGCTTCTATGTTTGTGTCTGTCTGTCTCTGTCTGGCTAATAAAGATAATGATCAAGATAACTGCAACAATGAGGCAGATGATACTGATGATGATAATGCTGATGGTGGTGCTGTGTTCGTGTAGTGCGCTTTGGAACCCTGCAACCGTCACAGCTCCATCTGACGCGGCTGCTCTTTGAAGTTGCCCGTAACCAAGAAGAGACACCGATCTTTGTTGGCAGGGACTGGCTGTTCAGGGAAATCGAAGAGGTCAGAACCGATCTCATTTTAACTGCTACAACTCTGATCTAACTGTAGAGTAAATCTGAGTAATTGTAACTAGGCCTGTCAAGAAGTTCACCTGTTTGGACTTTGGGTTAATAGTACTGAATTACAGTAAATATATCAAACACGGACACAGTAAATATATCCTAAAGTTAAACAATGTGTTGCTAACCTGTAGAAGTGCAAAAACTTTAATGGCAACCGAATTTTACCACTTGTATATGTTTTTAAGATCTATACAGGTAATTTTGCCTTTGCTAAAAAATAAATATACTGATTAGGATATCCCACCCAAACTATTTGTGTCAAAGGGCGATGTTGCCCAGTGACAGAGCATACGGGTAGTTGGGTACCCATTCAAATGGACAAGGGTCTTCAGGGCATGTTTCAATTAAATTTTTGCACCTCTAATTTTCAGTGTAATTGTAGATGTAAGTATAATTTTGTAACAGTATTCGTTGCTGTGATGTGTAATTGTGGATATAATGTATCTGTTGCAGAGGTTGACAGATGAGTCAATGCCAAGAACGAACGGTGTCATCATCATTGGTGGAATAGGCGTTGGTAAGACAGCCATCATGGAACAGCTGGTCGACCAGAGTCCCTTTGGAGATGGCCGGAGCTGCCTAGTACCAACTGATGCTACCACAGGTTAGCCTCCCCACTCTGTCTCTCTGTCTGCTGTCTGTCTGTGTCTGTATGTGTGTCTGTCTGTCTGTCTCTCAATAGGCAAAGCCAAAAATTAACTAGCTCCACACAAACCAGTGATCTGAATGATCAATGTAACAAGCTGCATGATCAAGTGAATAAACGAAAATTGATTGATTGATTAATTGATTGATTGATCGATCTATCTGTTTGGCTCTCTGTTTCTGTCTCTCTGTCTCCCTCTGTCTCTGGGTGTGATGATTATAGTGATGGTTTATGATTTGAGGATGATGATGATAATTATATTATTATTTTTATTATTATTATGCTCGTTATTTATCTGTTTAAGGGTTTTGTGGTGTTGGTATTCATTATTCAAACAATGTGATAACATTGTTTATGCCTGGGTGTGTTATTTTCAGATCCTTGTTCCGTGGTTCACCAGGGCATTAAGACCCAGCCAGGGGGTCACGGTCTTCGTGGCAGCCCACAGACTCCCGTCACTCGCTTCCCAGCATCCGTGCTCCAGTCAACTGGAACGCCTTTGTCGCCATACAATGCCCTTAAGTCACTGGCATCACGCGTCGTCGCCTACCACTTCTGCCAGGCTGAGAACAACATCACCTGCATGGTCCCGGAGTTCGTTCACAGCTTCGCTGCTTACATGGCCAATGCTCCCCAATTGGCCGCGTACCGAGAGAAACTGACCCGCGACTCTAAACTCCAAACCGCGCTCAGTGTCCGTGAGTGCCTTTCCGATCCATCACGGGCCTTCATCAGAGGCATCATCGAGCCATTGATGGAGCTTTCGCTCGCCGGGCGACTCGGCGATCAGGTCTGTGTGATACTCGTAGACGCACTGAACGAGGCTGCCTTCCACGAACCGGATTATGGACACACAATCGCGTCATTCCTCGCTGCACACGTCCACCGACTCCCTGTCTGGCTGAAAGTGGTAGTCACTGTACGGACAGTCCTTCAGGATATCACCAAGTCACTGCCTTCGTTCCATCGGATCTGTCTCGACTCGGGGAGCGAGGGAGTTGCTCGCGATTTGCTTGGCTATGTCAACCACCGGATTGCGACAACGCCGAGTATCCAGAGCAATGTTGAGCTCAACTCGAAGCTCGAGTCGTCGACACAGGCGCGGCTGAGTGCCCATATTGTGTCGCTTAGCCAGGGCTGCTTCCTCTACTGCAAGCTGGTGCTCGATCTGATTGAGCACGGACCGCTTGTGCTCAAGAGCTCAAACTACAAGATCCTTCCAGTCAACCTGTGTGAGGTGTTTCTGCTGCAGTTCAACATGCGGTTTCACACATCACGGTCTTTTGATAAAGTCAGTCCAATCTTGAATGTCTGCCTCGCGTCACTATATCCGCTCACCATTGAAGAGATCTTTCAAGTATTTAATTCAGGACTGCTGTATCGGTATGTCGATTGGCATGACTTTGTGCAGCGGATGGAGTCGCTATCAGGATTTCTCTTGCGACGAAAGGACGGAACTTACGTATTCTTTCATCCAGCCTTCCGAGAGTGGTTGATTCGAAGAGATGACAATGAAAGTCAAAAGTATCTCTGCGATCTAAGGTCTGCTTTCGATAATGTAGAAATATCTGTGCAATTTTCAACTTTAAGTATACTTTTAATAATGTTGAAATATATATATGTGGTCCTACGTAGGCTTTTGACATTGTAGTATTATCTCAGTGATCTTAAGTAGGCTTTTGACTGTTTTGAAATATCTTGTGATCTCTTCAGTAGACTTTTGATTGTGTTCAAATATTTATGGTATCTTGCGTAGGCTTATAATAACGTGGAAATATTTATGTGTAACCTGAAGTAGTCAACTTCATAGTACTAATACTTCACTGTTATCTTCTACGATGATCTGACATGACTTTTGATAAAATCTGACATAGGGTTTGATATGCAATTTAAATTGTGATTTTAATTAAATTGGAATTTGTTTCGTATAAATTGAAGGAAGATTTTGACTATGTCAATTTGTCGGCATTGTAAACTTGAAATATCTATGCTACAAAGGCTTATTGTTAGAGCCTTTTTTTCAGATTTAAAGCAGGCATTTGATGGTATTTCTGTGTCTTCCTGTTCAGGCTAGGTCATGCGTTACAGGCATTTAAGCTCAGCCGCATCAACTCTCCACTTGGTCCTGACCGAGTTATTGAACTTGGTCATCACATCCTGAAGGCACACATCTACAAGGTTGCCTCGAAACAGCTCGGCTTCTCGTCACGCGATATGCAGGCCTACTGGATGTGCCTGAGTACGGACAATCTGAGTGCTGCACTTGTGTCGCACCGTAATCTCTTCTCACCAAATGTTAAGGTCAGACACCTTGTACTGTGCTTGTATGCATGTGTATACTGTCTGTATGTAAGCATTTTTGTAGCACCTTTTAAGAATATCTCTTTGAAGGCATTGACACAAGGTTGCCCGAAAGAGCTTCTGTGCTGTATTGTATTATTTATATATTGAATTTCACTGCACTGATATTCTATTGTGTTACTGTCTACTCTTGATGCTTCAGTAAACAATTCACTATGTACATTATTTGTTTTCTTGATTTATTCACTTCATGATTTCAGGCAAATTCACTGACTGATTGTGTAGTTCAGTGGTTCCCAACCTTTTTCAGAGAAAGGCACCCTTGCTAAATGTCAATCAGTCAATGCACCTGGCCTTAATTTAATTTATTTTTCTTCCATTTAGTTGTTTATTTTAATGATGAGCAACAGTTCTTGTATTCAACCACAGTGTTGTGACTGTTTCAATGCACCTGGCCTTAATTTAATTTATTTTTCTTCATTTAGTTGTTTATTTTAATGATGAGCAACAGTTCTTGTATTCAACCACAGTGTTGTGACTGTTTCTATTGTAATTTAAGTTTTTTTTAAAGTTATAGGTGCCTATGTCAGTATGGATAATTATTATAATCAGTAGTTTTTCACGTATTTTGACAGAAGAAGTTGCACAAATATTATCCAGCTGTGACACCCCGTGAGCAGGTTCATGGCACCCTTGGATGTCACAGCACCCAGGTTGGGAAACACTGGCTTGGTTGATTGATTCATGATTCATTCAGTCATTTCGTCTTTCTTTTCTTTATTGAATGATTGATTAAGCAATTGATTGAACAATCAAGTGATTGATTTTACAGGTGAGCCGGTTAATTCTGCTGGCTGGAGCGAATGCCAATGCTCAGACCAACTTCTGTGGTGGCGCTCCAGTGCTCTGCCTTGCAGCCAGGGAGGGTCACCTGGAAATGGTCAGCCTCCTCTTGGAGTTTGGAGCGGATGTCAACTTCACAGGTGACGATGAAGTTCCGGCCTTGTCCTTTGCAGCACAACGAGGGCAGATCAAGGTTATTGATGTCCTCATCCGGAAAAATGCCAGGGTAAGTCTGTGACATTGAGTAGGTAACTAGGTATGTTTATGTGTATCTGTGTATGCAGGCAGGCATACATAGCATTTTGTTTATTGAATTATTCATTGTACATTGTATTGATTGATTGGTTTGTTGACTGGCTGACATGTTGGTTGAGTGATTGAATCATTCATTCATTCATGTATTAATTAATTGTTTATTGACAATTTGATTGATTCACTGAATTATTGATGGTACAGTTGATGGAAGCTTGCATTCATCAATTCACTGATTGATTGACCCACATCATTGTGGGTTTGGGTCAGGTCAGCCTAGATCAGGTCAGATTAAGATCTCATTCAATAGCTGTGTCCTCTGAGACATTGTCTGTGGTTGATATAATATGATCTGAGTTTTGTTATCATCCAATTTTTTTATCAGATCAACCAGACAGATGCAAATGGTCAGTGTCCACTCGTCCATGCCGCCTTGCATGGTCAGTTAGATGCAGCCAGCTTCCTGCTGCAGTGCGAACAAACTGCCGTCAGGGATAAACGACCGACGACAAACGAAGCCTTGCAGCAGGCACTGACCGCTGCTGCATCAGCTGGTCATTCTGCGGTCAGTATGCATTAGCTTACCTTATCTTTCCTGGCTTTGTTTAGCATTAACTTATCTAACTTAAAGTCCTTGCCTACCATTACCATATAAGGCTTATTTTTACCTTTACCTAGCTTTATCTTGCCTCTCCTAACGTTTACTAAATCTCCTGACATACCCTTACCTTACCTTATGCTACCTATCTAGACTTGCCTTGAAAAGCTTTTGCTGAGAGAAGTGCTTTATAAATGGCCAAATACAATACAATAATACCTGACTTTATCTGTCTGCTGTTGTCTTTTCTAGATCTGCACTTTCCTGCTGAGCCTACAGGCAGTGGCAGGCGATGGCTTCAACATTAACTACACTGATTCTCTGCTCGGAGAAACAGGTAGGACAACTTGAGTTCATGACTTCGGGATTGACCTCTGAACCAGCAAGTGAATGAACAAATAATGAATCAGGGAACAAACGAATGAGTAAATGAATGAATGAACATATATGAATTTCAAGAATGAGTGAATCGATGAACAAATTAATGAATGAATGAATGACTGGAAGAACAAATTAACAACAGATGAACAATGAACTAGCCAACAAGTGAAACCGTGCCATAGTCGGTTGGTCTGTCTGTCTGTCTCGATCTGTCTCTGTCTGTCTGTCTGTCTGTCTCTTTCTCGCCATCCCTGCAGCACAGTTGTATTTCTAAGTTTTTGTTGGTCTCTGTCTGTGTGCAGCCCTGACAGCCGCCTGCCTCAATGGTCAGATCGAATCAGCGACGCGGTTCCTTGAACTGGCAGCCAATGTCAACATCCCAAATGCCCGTGGCGCCCATCCATTGCACTGTGCTGCCAGCGTTGGTCACTGGGAGCTCGTCGACGTCCTTCTGCGCCAAGGGGCGCCGATCGACCAGGTTGACAAGTGTGGACGAACTGCCCTCATGATGGCCGCTGCGGAAGGCCGAAAGCCTGTCACAGAACTACTGCTGGCCAGAGGTAGGCAACGGATCTGACTGCATTGACCAATTAGGAAGGGTAAGGTATGAGAAGGGAAGGATAGAATGGAAAGAAAAAAGAAGGTAGGGAAGGAAGAGGATGGAAGGTAGAGTAAAGAAAAGGAATGGTGTTCCGATCTATTCCAATGGCCTTACATGTCGAATCTAACCTACCGTAATGAAGTGAAATTCTGTAACACATATCGCAATGAACATGACGCCAGCTGATGATAACAGCAAGTTAAACCATACTCAAAATCAGAATCCATTGGAGAATCAAATCTAATCTCATGACTTCTATAGCTGCCATATCACAATCTATGGGTCATCAGTTGGTGGCCGCTGCATCAAATAGAACTAGCCACAAATCATGATCATTTTGTCTCCTTTTACCAGACATCATTTTGAAGAAAATCACCAACAGATGTTTTATGTAACAGTGGTCAAGTGATCACGTGATCCATAACATATCTTTACCTGACCATTTTCAGGTGCTTCCGTAAACTGGGTTGACCGGGAAGGTCTGACCGCCCTGTGCTGGGCTTGCCTCAAGGGCCATCTGCCGTGCGTTCAGCTTCTTCTTGAACGTGGATCTGATCTAGAACACAATGATAAAAACGGAAGGACGCCGCTTGATCTGGCTGCTTTCTATGGCGACGAGCATGTTGTGAGTCTTGGGAATCGAGCGAGTATTTGTCGCTCAGTGGCATTGAATATTGTTCAGATATAGTATTGGAGACTTATTATGACATGCTTCATTATTACATGAATTTTGAGGTAAAGCAATAATACAGTACCATACAACTGTATTTGATATGGCCCTCATTCTAAGTCCATGACCATAAAGCAGAACACTGATGGCACTGGGCAATTGGGCATGAAGGACATGCTCCAGATCCTTACAAAGTGACTGCCAGAGTGAAGGTTTGAACATGTACTCTCTGCATTACAGACCAAGTGCTCTGTCCAATTGGTTACTGTGCTCCAGCAGCATAAAGCAGTCAGGGACTTGGATCCCAAATTTAGATCAGCTTTAGAAAAAACTCATTATAACACAACCTCATTGTAAGTTGATTCTTGATGTGGTTCACAAAGACAGCCTTACAACAAGTTTTCGATGTACATTAGATTTGTTGAATTAAACGAATATTGATTGATTGATTAGAGCCTTCATTTAACACTTTCCATTAAAGGTTAGTAAACTTGAATCTGAGGCTCGGGATAAGTGGCTCAAACAACTTGCCCAGTTTTGTCACACGCATTCCACTGTGCAGTCTCAGCAGGGGGACACACCCCCTAGTTACTGGGGTAGTTGAGTTTTAGAAAGAACAAATTTATATTACAAACTGATTTTGAGACAGTTCTTCATAACGCTTCCAAATACTGTGTTATAATGAGTTTATGGTGTAATGCTAATTGTAAGCGTCGTGTGGTCGCTTCTAAGTAGAACAACATTCTGTAATCTCATTCCTTTCAATGGAAGTAAATAAGGACTGCAACTGAAAGGTTATTGTAATCTGATTTAATCTAGAAACATCTATTGCACCATTATTGTAATGCACAAATCATTGATTGATGGTCTCTTGAAAGGCAAATCTTTATATGAAAATTACTAAACCATTTAGGACCGACTGAACTACACTTCTAATCCTGTTTTATGGCTCGTTTGAAAGGTACATTACAGTTTACGTTTTACTTAACTAGGTTCAGTATCTGATGGATCAGGGAGCAGCAATAGAGCATGAAGACAACAATGGTATGAGGCCACTCGACAAGGCCATTGGATGCCAAAACACGGCCATTGTCATCTGCTTCCTCAGGAAAGGTGCCAAGCTAGGTACGTGCTGTTGGGTACTATTCCATGTGGATACCTGATTAAGTGTGTTCTTTTAGGTGCTATTCCAGGTGGGTTTCTGAATATGGTACCGGAGTAGATTGTTCTTTTGGTTCTATTCCAGGTGGGTTTAGTTCTTTTGGGCTTTAACCTAATTGAGTTTTTGGGTAATCTTGGCTAGTGTGTTGCAAGGTTAGGTTGATTCTAAAGTTGCCTAGTATTCTGTGTATATTTCCATTTTACTATAAAGGTGCTGTATGAAATTTAGTTATGTTACATTACTAATGTCTTTGCAGGTCCTGCAACGTGGGCAATGGCTTCTGGGAAATCAGACATGATGATCTTACTGCTCAACAAGCTGATGGACGATGGAAACGTACTGTACAAGGTAAAGCTCTGTATAATTAATCGAAGGCTCTGTATAAATGGATTGAAGATATACTATTCTATGGTTTCCATTTGATCGCTGTAGTAAGTAAGCAATCTTTTATGTACTGCCTGAAAAAACACTCAATTCCAAGTTGTCAAAGCATGCCAACAACGTAATAATAATATTAAATAATATGGTGGTGGTAGTTCATTGGTTTTTGCAGGATGGTTTTTGGTTTGGCTTGTTTTTCATTTTATTGGTTTTGAATTGATTAAAGTTTTGATTGAATTGAGTAGCCATTAATTATTAACTTTGTCAACATCAATTACCAAATCAGTATAGTTTCACAACACAATCATGGATTGACGCTGAGGTCAAGTGGCTAGTCTCCAACGGAGCTACCTAGGGTTTGACTAGCCTGCGTCCAAAGTTAGTTGATGGCGACTATACATGTTTGCATGATTTTATACACAACAGCAACCTAAGGAACAAAAGTCCACTGCAAAATAGCACTGGTTTGTTCCAAGCGTTACCATAAGAACAGTCTTTTTCGCAAACACATTGCAACTGAATACACCCATACTAATAGTGTAGTGGTGTTTGGTTTATGCTACATTGGTTGTTGCCAACAAACTGGTGTTCAGTTGATTGGTGTTTTGCTCGTGATTGGCTTTCCGACTGATTGGTTTTCCACTCAGTTAACTTTGTGATTGGTTTTCTGCTTGATTAATTTTACAAATGATTAGTTTTCCACTGTGTAAATTGTATGATTATGATTGTAATTGTAAGTACTTATTTATATAGCGCCTCTTAAAGAAAACTCATCAGAGTTGCTCCCAGCTTGACTACACAGACCAAGATCAAACAGGAGGGTCTTCGACCACTTCCAAAATAGAGGCATAAAAAGTAGAAGTTGATGGTGCAGATATCACAGACGCTTGTTCCAAAATAAGGGGCCTACCGCTGCAAAGCTTCTGTGTTGCATTGTGGCAGGCCCTATGCAATGGGGCAACAATCAGATTACAAAGTGTTCTGCGACCAGGTAATGATGACCCTGGCATACATAGCTCTCTAAGGTAGGATGAAGCACAACGGCCGGAGAGCTACGCTTCAGCATGAAGGTCTTTACCGGGTGTGTCTTTGCATGAGCAGGTTATGTGGTTTGGTTGTCTGGATTGGTTACCTGGTTGATTGATTTACCATTGATTGGTTTCCACCATGCAGAAGAACCGCATCCGTGACGCTGCCTACCGGTACCAGTATGCGCTGCGGAAGTTTCCGGAGGAGGAGTTTGGTCCAGACAGTCGAACATTTCGTGAACTTCGAGTGAACCTGTTGCTGAATCTGTCGCGATGCAAAAGGAAAATGAACGTAAGTCTGCAATTTCGTATTAGTCAAGGTAATTGATGGTAAGGTGATGGAAACTGATGGTAAAGGATGGTAAGGTAAGGAAGGTAAGGTAAGGTAATGTAGGGGAAGGAAGGTAAAGTATTGGATAGGCGTGATGAATCTAATCCCAATGCCTAGCCCTTTCGAGAAATTACTTTTAGGTATCATGAACCATTATGTAATGGTTGTGGATGCCTGCATGCAGCTGTTTTGGTCTCTGCCCAAGAAGTATCTGCGCTTAGGCTGGTGTCGTCACAACCCAACCAGTACCTGGCGAAAGGCAGAGGGATAGAATTAGTTATTAATCTTCGTGATACTACTGAACATAGGTCTGGTCCCTTAATCATGTGTGGCGGTATTTTTGCAACTATGGCAAGTTCATCTGCATGGAACAACTCTGCCTTATGAAAGAGACACCAAGAGATTGGTAGATTACCAGTTCAGAATGAATTCAAGTACCAGGAGTTTACTAAAGTTTGACACCTCTAGTAGCAGTTAATGACTTGGTAGTAACCAGCCAACTAAAGTATAATTATGCAGTGCTTGATAGCATTAACTATTTCATAATTCACATCACAGGATTTATCATATGAAGAGTGATGGGTAGGTACCCACTCAGGGTTGAGGTACACAGGCCATTTTTTTAGTAATATTTTAACACCCATAAAATGATTGTGAGATAGTTTAATTGTAATTAGTGTGTTAATTAGGTGTACTGAAATGGCTGAAGTGGTGATTCTTTTAATAGGACACTTTGGGTGCAGTTGATCTAGCGACGAGTGCCCTGGAAATCAAGCCCAAGTCTTTCGAAGCCTACTATGCCAGAGCACGAGCCAAGCGGGATGACAGGTAGGACCAGATATCAGCTACTGCAATTTCATTGCAATAAGTGAGTAAGAGGCAAAGGTATGGTAAGAATAGGTAATCGCTCATTTTTCCCTTTGTCAACACTTCCGTTGTGGCATGTTTCTTGATTTGACAGTTGTTTTGCTGGAAGCTTCAAGAACAGGGCATCCAACAATATTTTGATAGTATTTTGTCAGTTATTCATTTATTGTGGAGTTTGCTGGCTGGCTAGATGGTTGGCTGTCTCTTCTTTCCTTTCCAATCTAATGAATGTAGGATTGATTGGAAATGATTGATTTGATTTATCAATTAACTGTTCAAGTGATTGATAATTTGATTGACTGACTCTTCAGTTAATAATAATCAGTTAGTGGATTGGTCGATCAGTTCAATTAAATATTTTCATATTGGCTTTTTCTCGTTGACAGACAGTACAACTCTGCTCTTCAAGATCTGATGGAGGCGCTGAAGTTGGCGCCAGACAATCGCGAACTGCGACGACTGCTCATCCGCGTGAAAGAGGAATGCATTGAAGCAAATAAGCTGGAGAATGCTGGCTCCACTGAACCAGTTGCTGTCACTCAGCCAGAAAGCAGCCCAGCACTGCCTGAGATTTCACTACCGCCTGCGGAAGTAGAACGACGAAAAGAGGAAACAGCCCTTTGAGAAGTAGATCGGGATTAACTGAAGATTTAAAGAGGGTAACTTGTATGGATTATTGGATGGTCTGAGGATTATCGAACGATCAACGGATGGCTATGGATGATCAGCTGAGGATTGTCGGATGATCAACTGAGGATTGTCGGATAATCATCTGATGATTCTCCGATGTTGTTCTGAGGATTTATCAGATGGTCATCTGAGGATTATTAGACGATGGTCTGAGCATCATCGGATGGATTCTCCGAGGATAATCTCAGGATGTTGTTTAAGATCGGAATTTCATTGTTGAGTCTTACAAGCAGTAGAAAAAGGTTTCTTCATGTCAGTTTTAGTGTTTACATTTGAGCTGGAATACGTGATATCCAAAGAGTATGTGCTTTCAATGGCTACAGTGTTAAAGGGACAGAAACAAGCAATTACCCTCATCTCATCTAGGGTTGCTAAAATTTCCTAGGCATGCATTTCAAGATTTCTTGATGATTCAAATGATTGTTGGAATTTTTTTAAACAATTCTAACATCTGTTGATTGACGAAAGGCTTTTATTTCAACTCGAACAATTGGCCGAAAGATTATTTTATTATGCAAAAGGGTTCTCAAACTTTAAAACATTTGTCGAACGATTTTGTTGCCATTATGTCACAATTGTTTGTGAGCAGTTAGTCCGGTTTGAGGGTAACTAGTCGTATGAGCTAGGTCAACCTGAGTCAAAAAATTCTGCAATTGAATTCTACATTGTTAAATTGTGTGACCCTCGCTGATGTTTAGAGGGACTACCCAATTTATTCAGTGCTATTGTGTAAAAATCTGGTGTATGAATGGTTTAGAATTTTCAGAGAGGGAATGCTCAGGATGCATCAGTCAGGAAAAAGATGGTGAATAGGCTAAGCTGAAGCAAACAAGTAGACAATGAATTTGTAAATGAAGACTAGGCTGCTTCAGAGCAAAGATTAAAGTGGGCAGAGACAAGTCAAGATTAAACAAAAAGTAGGTAAAAAGCAAAGAGTAAACAAAAGTAGGCAGTAAGAAAGCAAAGATTAAGCATAAGTAGGCAGTAAAGAAGCAAATATTAAACAGCTATAGGCAGTAAGAAAGCAAAGATTAGGCAAGATAGGCAGTAGTAAAGCAAAAACTCAACAAAAGTAGGTACTACGGAGCAAAGTTTAGACCAGAATGGGCAGTAAAAAAGCAAAAGTGAAGTGTTAGCAGTACACGTTTACATGCAGTAGGTCATTGATTAACCCTTTGAACCCTACCTTCCTGAACAATTCCACACATATACCCGAGGCCCCTGGTAAATGTTGCTCCCAAGAAAAGTTTTCTCTTTGAGAAGTTATTAAATATTACAATTTGACCCCCACGCATATTATATAGCATAAGATCCAGGCTTTTTTCAGCTTTTAGGTTCATTGGGTTAAGCAAATATAAATGGACTGTGTAAAATGTTATGAGGGAATGTAAGGAATAAACCATCAATGTGAAAAGAACAAAGCAGATGCGTGAAAAATTTATTGATAAGTTTTGGATTGAACTCGGATTTGAATTTAAAGGCTAAAAGCGATGTTAGGGTATGGCAGAGTGTTGACTTGGTTGTTGGTTTGCTAAGTTTTTGGGAGCATACAACCCTTATGTATACATGAATCGGTAAGTGAAGTAAGACCTAGGGCAGAATCTGCACACTAAGCAACTGTAGAATTGGTGTTTAATTGTAATATTTAATTTTATGTAAATTTATTCATTTCTATTTGTTGCTGCAGTTTGCTGTAGGTAATCATTGTTGAGTTTGTTATCAAATAGTTGTCGCATATTTTTCCTTCGCTCGATGTAACTTCAGCCTAAATGTTTTGAGGTGCTTGTGTTGCTGTTGATATAAGCGTTGATTCAGAATTGAGAAAAGTTAATATACCTACCTGTTTAAGTGGTGTCGAAATGTGAAATTATTCGAATTCCAGTCCTCGTTGTTAAGCTTCAATTGGAGTTTCAAGTATTAAAGTACTGTCCCAGTTGTTTGTTAGCCTCAAGTTTGAGTTAAAAATAATTCTTATTGTGTGTTTGATATTGAAATGGTTAAGATACTATTCCAGTTTCTTGTTATCCTCGATTTTGAGTTAAAAAGAGTCAAAGTACTGAGGTAGTTTCTTGTTGTACTCAGATTTTAGATTGAAAGTGGTGTTAGATACTGAACTAGTTTTTGCTATTGGTGAAATTGGAATTAAAAGGGTTGAAGCGGTTACCCAATTTTTATCGTGGTGGATTTGAGTTAAGAGAGGTCATGCCCAGTTTTGTTATGTGAAGAACATGGGCGAGTCGTTTGATGCTGGCCTAGTGGGTTCAAGCCTTGTATGAGTCAGTTAATGTGGAGGAACTTTGGGCAAGTTCATCAGTCACAACTGTACAGCAACTGAGTTGTTTAATATTGGAGTTATATGAATAGGAGAAACTTGCATTGCAGGACTTTGCCCTAGCACTTGATCAAGTGTTTGGTGTGCAATGAGTTAATGTCCTGGCACAGTTCCCTGAAATTTATTCAGGTCATGCCGTTAACCATTGCAATTCAGCAGAGCGTCCCGGTTGAGCGTACTCGCGTCGCCCGTACTTTATCCATTTAGTTTGCTGTGCTATCTAGATATAATGTTAAAGTAGTAGATATCATATGAACTGAAAATACTATTATGCTATTAGCTAGGCACAAAGAAGTTATGTGTTATTGCTAGTCTGATTTAACTTTTATTTAATGTATCAGTGTATATGAATAGTTTTTCCAGCACTTCACATTATGTAAATGCCGCTCCTTTAACATGTTGAAATGTGGTATTCTGACATGTGTCCGTGCATTTAACGCGTGTTTAATTGCATATAGCATGTTGAAATATGGTGGTTAACTTATGTTGTCACACATAACAGGCAACATCTACCGGGTAACGTGTTGAGTGTTGACATTTACTGAATGCTAGAGCTAGTAGCTACTAGCTAGCTCTGTGGTTGAGCTATATTTTGCTACTGATAAGTGATTTAGTTTGACGATGTATTAAGAGCTACCCAAATAAAACTGCTGCAATACTCGTGCACCAAACCTATGTTAGATTGCTACAAAAGTGCTAGCATATGAAATATGTGTACATTTGCTGTATATGCACTTCATATATGAATGTACATTTATGTATTGTTACGTATATGCATCTTACTAGATTGCAAACTGCAACTTCATGCAGAAGTCATTTGTTTATTTGTAGTCATAGCTTCTGTTGTTTTTCTGAGTGTGCAAGCATTTCTTCTCACTGATAACGCTGATAACGAGGTCTGGCTGTTACTAGTTGAAAATTTGGTTTTGTTAGCAGAAAAGTCAAGATGTTCCGTTTCTGCGTTTGTGTTTGGAAATGGGGAAAGGACAGATTGAACAAGATGTGATAATTGAAAGTAAAGATGGAGAAGGGTTTTGCGGAAATTTCTTTAAGCATATTTATTTCAGCTCCAAATTTCTATTCTGGAAACTTCTATAGTGCTATTATCATAAATGCACTAACGGCCGAAGGTTGTGTTGAAGCAAAATTGGATTCCAAGGAAATAATCGTCTGGTTTTGGTTCCTTCATTAAAAATGTATATGAGGAGGGGACAGAGTTGAACCATATGCAGACAATGGGAGCAACTGCACCCAATGTGATGTCCACAATGGATGTCCACAATCAAGAAACGACGTCTGTAGTCGGACAGCATACAGTCTGTACCGCGTTGGGTCATGATCATGCACCTTATGTGTATGTGTCGCTTCCCCTGCCAGCATGTCCATGGGCGTTAGATGGGGCCCATCCACATGGGCTCTATACGGGTCCTATATGGGCTTCATGTGGTCTGGGTAATAGACAGATCTGTATTGAAGGGAGACTGGTTTTCTTTCGGTTGCAGTTGTAATTCTTGAGCTGGATGACAGAGGACAGTGGCTGTTATAAATTATAAATAATCTAATTTTCAATTATTATCAATTTATCATAGTAATGATAATAAGTTTTTACCCCCTTTGCCTGACATGACAGTTTCAAAGTACTTGGCACTCTAACATCACTGAAGTGCGGATGTCAGCAAAAGGGGTAATGCCAAAGTAGGTAATTTTACAGACGTCCTTTATGGCTGGCCCCTTGCCCAACTCCCTGCAATGATTTAGGTAATTGTAGTCTTAATCTCGAGATCACTACAACTTAGCTAAGTCGCTGGAACCAGTACTAGCAAGCATTCAGTTAAAATTGATAGGCAGGTATATGAGGCAATGGTTCGGTTCCAGGTCAAGATCCAAAGGTCAGGCAGGTAGACAGACGGCTATGGTAGATGGTAGTTAGGATTGGAGCGACTAGAGGGATAAATGGAAAACAGGATTCGGGAATAGAATTTGTCGAAGAGGAGTGTTTTCCGAATGTTAAGGAAAACGGCGAGATGTGAACCACGCAAATGGCAGAGATACTGGACCAGTTGAAAGTCTTTACACAAACAATTTCCTGTTAAAATAATTAAGGTCTACAGTTTCGAATGTTCTGTTTGAATCGCAAGTCCGTTATTAAACTAGCTTACCTCCTCAATATTGAATCCACTCAAATTAAGCCTCTGTAATTCTTGCATCTAAAACTCATTAGCCCAAGCTGTCGCCAGAACACCCAAGCATCACCATAATTATCCTTTCCGTCCTCAAATCACTCCATTGGCTGAAAATTCCAGAGCGAATTCGATCCTATCAGTTCGTTCTTCCCAGTCCAAGTATCTTCGTGAACTCATCCTGCCATCCGGTGGTATTTAATCCTCCTCCTATCTTAGTATGTACGACTCCCAGTCACTAATCATCTCAAGTTCTCCAACCGAGCCGTAGCCTATATAATAGTATATATGCACCTCGACTCTGGAACGATCTAGCCCAAGCTAGAATTCCGCAAATTTTCGACACTAGCTCTCGATCCCCAGTATTGTCATTCACACATAATAATAATACTCTTCGTTTAATATTTTCAAACTGACAATTACGCAGAATGATTACAATTTAATATGAACGGATGATCACAAGTTATATATTTATTACAGGAGTCGAATTTAACTGTATACGGCAGTCATGCAAGACGCCCATCATGTCCTACATGATGATACATCTCATTTTACCGACGCGCTATCTCGCAAATGATAGGCTGAGTGGACCTTTGGGAGGGTACGGGATGCAATTCCGCTATTTCTTGCTCTTCACGCCAGTGATGTAGCCTACATCATAATCTGGTTTGGTTCTTCTATCACCCCATAGCTTTCCACTCAATGGTGCCTTGGTGCATCCTGTTCTGCCACCTCGTTCCGTTTTTCTATAATCAAATGTATCCCTAAAATTGGTTTTAAGTGGTAACGAAAATGATTTAGGCCTACTTAGACCATACATTTTGCAACACCGGAAATTTTCTTCATCACTTATGAAAATCTTTTTCTATAACCTCGTTGTTACATCCATAGTAAGTTAGTAACTGTTGTTATATCTATGGCCATTGAATCTATATTTAGGTTCTTCACTTAATATCAACGCAACGAAAATTCCAGTGTTGCGAACATGGTGAAAACACTCTAAGTCATTATTTAATTTAACACCAATTTTAGCGATACATTCGTCTCTCTCTCTCTCTCTCTGCCAAATTGCGAAACTGATCAGGTTTACGTTTTCAGCCGGAGTACGAAATTGAAAGCGAGCAGAAGCAGTTTTGAAAGTAATACAACATTTTCTAAACACTGTAACAGGGGGGTCAGCCCGAATCCCCGAAACCCGAATCCCCGAAAACGCTGAAAGTACACAAAAGCCCGATTTCCCGAAAACAGTTTTCTAGAAAGCTGCCGAACTCCCGAATGATATTCAGAGTTAAATTGTAAACATAACATAGACCTAGCGTGGCCTTGATATCCTGCGTATTCACATGTTTATGTGTTAATTATATTCATTCGGGTCGGACTTAGAAAATCAATTTCGGGGATCCGACCGAAATTCGTCAACCTTAACTTTCGGGGATTCGGGTTTCGGGGATTCGGCCCGCACCCGTAACAGGACACCGACATTTCTGGAAATAATATATTTTAGTCTCTCTCTCTCTCTCTCTCTCTCTCTCTCTCTCTCTCTCTCTCTCTCTCTCTCTCTCTCTCTCTCTCTCTCTGCGTCGCTAGCTTAGGTCGTCGGTCTGTTTTTCTAAATGCCTGTGGAGTCAAAATCCCTATTCATATAAAAATACTTGTGCGGCGGAAGATTACGCAACGCCTGCATGCGTGATTGAAGGTTTGCGCCAAAATCTTTGGTTTGCGAATGTGTGAAGGTTCCACCACAGAAGAATTACTAGTGTGGCGGAATCTTCTGCCGCAGAAGACTAAGTCTTATCCTGTCAAAATTTCCGTTGCCATTTTATCGTTGCAGGTTGCTAGTACCCTGTATCTAATCCAGCCATGATTGTTTTCGGCCGTCCTTTGGTGTTGTCTTTCTGTTTGCATTTGCCACCCTCTTTTGTTTCTCTCTCTTCCATGCCTCCCTCGCCACCCACCCTCCCTAGCATAACTATACAGTTTTGTAACCATTACTGAAGTATGCTTTTTCATGTTTGTTCTTAGAGTACCCTAGCATTGCATATTTGAATCTGAGTTTAAAAAAATTTGCAGGCTCTGCAGGTCCCTACTTACACCTCTGCCAGGTCTGACTACACACCTTTCCACCACTGTTCCCTCCGAATCCTTTACCTCTTCCTTCCTAAGCTTTTGCCTCATCCTTCTCCACCTTTTTTTCTTACTCTGACTATCCTTTGGATGGATCAGAATATTAGAACTGACTTGACTCTGATTCCATGTTGTATAAAAAATTTCTCAGGTTCAACGTTTGCTGCTTCTCGACTACAAATTCAGAAATCTGCTTCTTTCCGCTTCACTTTCCTCCAGGCTTAGTCATCCCGAGGTATTTTCCACGGCCATGGCAACCAGTTTCCATCACGACATTAATTCTCCACATGGCAACCATGTTTATGACGATGAAGAGCTGGCAGTTCAGCTGATGGTGGAAGAACTTGCTTTCCAGTCATCCTTTGGAAGCGATCAAAGAGAAGGAACACCGTACACAGAATCACCACAGACTGCGGCTGAACCCATGGCTTACGTTACTCAGGGGGATCTGGAGCTTGCAAAGATGTTACAAGTTAGAGAAGATCAGCAGTCTATGCTTGCCTCCGCTACCGAGGACAATCGAACCGATCTGGAGATGGCAAAGATGTTGCAGGTAGATGCGGATGAGGAGATGGTGGTTGACTGTGCAACCGAAGACAAGAAGTCTGACCTTGAACTGGCAAAGCTGTTACAACAGCAGGAAGATATTGCGGCAAACGACTTCCTCATTGCTCAGCAGTTACAGGTACTGACTAAATCAAAACTCAGAGACTATTTACTATATAAAAATCAGGTACTGACTAAATCAAAACTCAGAGACTTACTAAATAAGAATCAGGTACTGACTACATTGGAATCAGGTGTTTACTATATAAAACAAACCTCTGGTACTGACTGTGGTATATCTTTCTAACTAGCATCGATACCTGGCCGTTTCTAGGCATTACTTTTAAGTGTGAAGAGCCAGCAGCCACTTTGGACCATTACACGGCTTTTGCACCTCTGCCTATGCAGCAGCTGAGCTCAGGCTAGAGTCACCACAAACTTACCAGTACCTGGCTAGGCTAGGTGCAGCTATGGCAGATGGGTTCACAGTTACCGTAATTTATCTTGGCAATAGTAATGAATTTAGTCTTGTCACTTCTGGGGCAGTGATTCTGCAGCAACAGTCTCTGTTGTTGTGTGCTGGGGTCTATAGTTGATATTGGTACTGTGTAGAAATGTAGGTTTCTTCCAGTGATGGTGAGGTAATGAATGTTATCAATTATTTGCATGAAACACTTTCACTTCAAATAAAGTGATTAATTATAAAGTGAGCCTTATTAAATTACCTGTTTAAAGTGTGGTGCTATGCAGGGATCGGTTTGAACCGGAATGCACTGTAGCGGTGTTCTGGTTCTTTTTTGACCACCGGAGCGCCATACCGGTAAAAATTTCTAGATTAACATGGCGCCTGAAGCCGGCGTTCCGGTTCTTTTTTTGTTTAAGATGGGATCGCTGGTTCTATGCAGTGTCTTTCTAGATGTAGTATATTTGGTTCCTGTGAGTGAGATAACTAGTACCATGGCACCATGAAAATATGAAATAACAAGGATTAAACAAAGTTTAACAAATTTTTATGTAATAAGATGCAACATCGTTTATTCAACCGAATTTTTGCGCTTAGAACAGTATCTATGAATTGTGTAGTTAATTTTGCCTATATGCTAGCACTAAATACTTTTATTAATGTTCCTACCCATAATTTGCACATGTATGTCTGAGAGGCAACATTTGAATACAAGCATTTTATCCAATGAGAGGTAGTCAGACACATGTTAGGGCCATATTTTATTAACATTTTGGCATCCAGCCATAATTGAGCAGTTTTATGCATGTAGGAGGAACGTAAAAAACTGCGAATAATTTTCAAAATCAGAATTTTGTTTTTGTAGGATGAGTTGGAACAGGAAAGAGAAAAGAGATGCCAAAGATGTGGTCAGGAGAGTTGTCAAGGTCATCCGTACTGCACACATGGCCGTCGCGAAAGAAGGAGAAGGCATAACGAAGAAGCCAACGATAGAGACCCTGACATTGGAATTTCTCATGGTTCAATGGTTAGACAGGCTTAGATTGGCTGAGTAATGTGTCTGGTCTAGTTTTGTTTTCGTCAACGAAAACGAAAACGAAAATGGCAATTAACGAAAATTGAACGTTTTCGTTGACGAAAACTAAAACTAAAACTAAAATATGCAGACAACGGAAACTAAAACTAAAACGAAATTTGTAGCAATAAAAACTAAAACGAAACGAAAATTGATCAAACGAAAACTAAAACTATATTTATCAACAAATAATTTTTTCTTTACTTACTTAATTCACCATTTGTATTGTACTGCCTTGTGCATTATGTGCAAACGGTATGCTCTGCTAACATTTGTTCATATATTTTAAGACACTCGAGGAGAACGAGAACGAGATGTTTCTACTTCCAGTTTTTCTTTATTTACTTTCCGCTAAGAATTCATCTATTTAGATTTTAACAATAGCTGTGGTACTTTACTGCGACAAGTTCACTTAATTAATGCAGTAATGTCGAAAGCCTCACTCGTCTTTGGCTTGTAGCGTGACGAATATCAATGGTTGACCAAAGGACAGCCCTGTTTGGGATTATTATTATTATACTTTTGAGCTTGATGTGACACAGTGCTGTGCTCAACTTATATACTGCTTTCGCAGTTTAGCGTTCTTAATTATTCGTCCACTGTAGCATTATTATTTGTCATCAATCCAACTTCGACTTGGGCAAGAATTCTTTCGTCAATCCAGGTTCTATTTAGCAGGAATTCTTTTAATCAATCCAGCTTCCAGTTAAACGACAATTATTTTTTATGAATCCCGCTTCTATTTAAGCAAGAATCTTTTCATCAATCCCACTTCTATTTAAGTAAAAATTATTTTAATCAATCCGACATCTATTTAGCATGAATTCTTTTCGTCAATCCATCTTGTATTCGGCCAACGCTAAAACCCATACAAGAAATAGCGAATAATTAGGAACACTAATAATATTATGCGAAATTACCAAACTTCAAGTGACTGGTGGTGCTGGGATAACCAAACCCTGAATATTTAGTTTTTTTGTGTCTAAAATTTAAATGGAATTAAATAATTGGTAAAAATTAAACTGAAATTAAATTACTACAACTAAAACTGAAATAAACTTACTAAAACTAAAACTAAAATTAGCTTACTAAAACTACAACGAAAATTAATCCATAAAAACTAAAACAAAAACTAAAACTAATATTGACACACAATAAAAACTAAAACTAAAACTAAAAATGAAGACTAACAATCATAACTAAAACTAAAATTGAGACATTATTAAAACAACACTAGTCTGGTCCCTTTCAACCTATTAGAATCTAAGCAGTCTACATTTATCTAGACTTATAATCCAATCCTATCAATGTCTGTTGTTATGAGTGGTACATTACTGTTGTTAAGTTATAGTTGCTGTGCAGTATGTTAATATTGCTATGTTACTGACATTGCTTTGTTTACAGTTACAGTTTTATAATTGCTGTGCCACTATTGCCATGTTAGAGTTGCTATGCTACAATTGCTCTGTTGCAGTTGCTATGTTGCAGTTGTTGTTTTATGGTTGTCAGTTTACATTGCTTTGTTATATATTACCTAGATCAATCACCGGTTCCAGTCTGGAGTGGTGCTGGGAAGTGGCCAGTTTCTTCAACACACCGACAGCGAAGACGACGATGATGACGACTACGAAGTACGTCATATTGCAACCGTCATGATTGTTGTCTGTTTTTTGTTTGTTTTATTTTATATTTAAATTTCCATTTTATTTTGGGTATAAGGCGCACTCTTATCAAAAAAATCTGCTCGAAGTCTGGGTGTGCATTGTACATAGGAAAAAAGTTTTTAGATGTTGTAGGTAAACAATGACCATGTGTGAGGACCATTGATGCACTAGTCAAAGGCAACAGAAGAAGTTTACATTGGCTGAATTACCTTATATTTTATTGGTTACGTTTTTTAACTTGCATTTAGTAGGTTAATTTTATAATGTAAGATTTTAAAATATTTTTATAATTTTAATTCTGAGTGCATGCCAGTATGCTTGAAAAACTACGGACTAGAAAGCCATTTCCAAGTAAACGAGATGTTGTTTATTTTATTCCATATCTAGATTTAAATATGTATTAGTGCAGTCAGGCTGCATATAAGTATGCTGATGCACTTTTCAACAGTTGTTTTCATCTCTAGCTTCACGCCAAAATGATTTCAAAGGATTTAGTTTCGCTCCGATGAAACTTTCATGGCAGCTAAATATAATTTATGTTGGATTCTAATAGTTTTATAGCACCTATTTTAATGCTTTTTCCGACTTCACAATTGCTTTGCATAGGTATGCGGAACTGTGCCTGTGTATTATACAGAGGTATTAAAATTTTTACATTAGGATACATTTTTGCAACACGTGGTGCACAACATACACTCATGCATTATACCCGAGGTGCAGTAATACAGTATTAGCCTTTCTATTATAGAAGCCATTGAAGTAATATTTTGCAAATTGTTCAGTTTAAAATGTTTTGGCTTATCAATCGATTGTTGATTAATTGGTAGATTTTGTTTGGATCATTTATTCTGCAGGAAGTGGCACGTAGTTTTGTTTAATTGATATTCAAAATGATTTTTAACTGGTTAATTAATTGTTTGAGTTGTTATTTAGGCTTTGTTGGAGCTCGGTGAGACAATAGGCGAGGCAAGGCCACAGGGCCTCATGCAAGAGGAGATGAATGCCTTACCAACATGTCACTTCAATTCAAATTCACAGTCTACTCCAGCAACTCATATCGAGAATGACTCTGATGCCAACAACTGTCATATCTGCATCTGCACCTTTTCTAACAATGACGTCATTCGGACTCTTCCATGTCTCCACCGCTTTCACCGTGACTGTATAGATCAGTGGATACAGGTGAGTAATCCAGGTAGTGTTCAGGTAAAAGTAGATAGAGAGCAAATCCAGGTGTAATTGATCACAGAGAAGAATATTCAGGTATGATTGGGTACAGGTGAGCAAATCCAAGTGGGATTGGATACAGGTGAATGAATCCCGGTAAGATTGGTTACAGATGGGTGAATTCAGAAGAATAGAATGTGAAAGGTAGATGCAAGTTACAATCATTTCTGGTGCATTTGGATCCAGGTAGATTTCAATAAAACGAGATGGTATTGTATCTAAGTAGGAGCCAAAACAAGTTAAATTGAATCCATGTGGTACTTTATTCAGGTGGGAAAGAATGGACTGTTCCAAGGAGGTACAAGGTTAGTTTATTGTACCCGGAATTTAGTGATAATTCAAATTCAAATTTGCTAGCTGTGCGCATATCAAGTGCTTTACATAAGTGAATAAAGAAAATATGTATTTTTTGTTTTTCCAGAGAAAGGCCGTTTGTCCAATCTGTCGAGTTGCAATCAAAGATCATATTGGTGGTTTTTCATCACACTGATGAAGTTCATGACCTTTAGTTTCTCTCACAACTGGTTACATACGGAGATTTGCCATCCACAATTTTGCAGCGTTCGGTTGATGTTTTGTTTTGAGGTCTAGAGGCACACAGTCAGACACGCCACCATCTTAGCCGTTTGCTTACATTCGATTTGGTGTTATATCTTTGTCCCACAGCCATTTATAGACGGAATTGTTTCTTCACTGTCAGAACGCCATGCTTACTGGCTGGCTGTAAGACAACGGTGACCATTCTTTGTAGTTGATTGTTTGATGTCATTGCATGTTATGGCGACATGGTGCCTTCTGTTACCAGACATTACATAGAAGATCAATGCCAGTTTGTAGGTTTCCAAGTTTGATGCTCTTTTTAAATGTTGTAGATGCAAATTTTGTTCTATAGGTACAATTTTGTCTAGGTGTGAATTGTTTGATTTTTGTTCTAAATGTATTAGTTCTATTGGTTTTAATCTACTTGCAAATATTTAGTATTCAGTCTTGCCAAAAAAACAAATCTGTTTGCATCCTGAGGTAGCTTTATCGTTTCATTAGCACTGTTGAAGCCAGTTTAAAACTTGCATAAATATTTATTATTAGCTTTTATGTACTGTTTGAAGGTGGCATGTTTCGAATGCTTGGCCTTTGTTCTTGTGTCCAGGATTCATATCATGGTTGTCACTTTTGTGCTTCAGCCAACTTATATCCTTGGCCAAACACAGGACTGTATTCCTCTGAGAAATATGCTATTACCATTCCTATAAAAGTTTTACAGTTTGAATGATGCTAAATCAGTCAGCAGTCAAAACAACAATTAAAATGTCTTACACGTTGATTAATATAGACAAATTTGTGTATGTTCTTGTATTTGTAATGACTATTTACTTACCAGCATTTTTTCTGTCTTGTTTATTTATTTCAAAGATATGAAATGGTGTATACATCTTTTGCCATGAAACTGATTTAAATGTTCTCTTTTTGATGGATTTTGACATCCTTTGCAAAGTGTTTTCAATTATCATCTTATTAATCAGTCGTCATCATAACCATCTTTTATTCATGATCATCTGCCATCTTCTTTGTTATCATTGACCATTATCATATTATTTATCATAATCACATTACATCTGCCTTATATTGCTTCGTCCACTCTGCTCTTCAAACAGACTTGATTTTCTAGTTCCTCATAATAGAACAAAGCTCTATGGCTCAGTTCCAGTCCTGTGCATCAGTTGGTCCCTCTCTTTGGAACGTGCTGTCTGCATCTACTCGCTCTCAAATTCTAGCTGGTAACCCCTCCTCCTCTGCTTTTCTCGTAACCTATTTCTCTCTCATGGCCTTGCACACTGGGAGTGCCTCTGAACGGTTCATCCTACTACAGGTGCTTTATAAACGTTTGAATACAATATTATTATTGTATTATAATTAAATTTGTAATGTGCGCACAGTCACACCAAAATGTGAATCTGAGGCTCAGATAGTCAGCTACTGGGAGAAGATGCAGTAGTGATTTAAGGTAGGGAGCTCAGCTCGGTGTGCTGGTGCTGAGGGTCAGACAGGCCGATTTAAATTTTATTCTGAATTGAACTGGAAGCCAGTGAACCAGAGTGGAAGAGGTACACTTAGTTTAGAGCGAAAGAAAGTCTGAAAGATTGCAAATGGAGGAACCTCCAGCTGAATGGGTGAAGGCAACTGTGAATGAGTGTTGGCCAAAGATGAGAAATGTACCAGGAAAACATACTTTCCAGAAGCTGCTGGCCCTCTTACAGAGCTACAGCATGCAGCCTAGGGTTGATCGTTATGATCATTGGCAAATGTTAGCCTGTGCACTATAGAGGAGGACTAAGCTTGAAGCAGCTATGCTCATGCAGGAAGCCAGTGAAAGGACAAAGAGCAAGCATGTAACAAAAACCTGTCCCGAAGGTAATCGAACAAATTTCTAAAGAAATAAGCGCAAGGCACCTGTTTATTGACAGACTACGTCAGATTAGAGGTCCAGAGATACATTGTATTGTATTTTCGTTTATTGATCTACTCAAGCTGTCATAACGCAGCTAGTTACAAGAATTCATTCATCGATAGTTACTGTTGGCTACAGTGAAACGTGTTAAGGCTTAAAGAGTCATAACGTATGAAGAATGAAAATCTTGTTACAATGAGACGGAGGAGCTGGTATGAAGAATTGAAGAGGTTCTGCTTAGGTTGAGCGAAATTGGAGTGCGGTGGATAATTGGATGGATCATCCGGATAAGAATTCCTAACTTCAGTTCTTTATGGAATATCTGAGGAGTGTTGATAGAGGGGCTTGAGACCCATGGTGTTCGCTAAACGACAAATATGGAGGAACGGAGAATTTCCAAAATTCAGCTGGAGATCATTCCCAAGTCACGGGGCCTGTGTGTGATAAACGCCTGTGGATTGGTTAGTGGTGCACTTAGATGAGTAGTAAATAGGGTACGGGTAGTACGGCCAAGAGTTGAAGTGTAATATTATAAGGTGCAAGAGGATGGTCGTGTTCAGTGGAGTCATTGATGAAGAGAATACGAAGATAAGTGTTGGGAGTATTGCTGAGTGCTATAAGTTAGTGAAAGAAGTTTAAATGAATACGTTCTGTCGTTTTTCAGCCAGAGGATTGATTTAAGTAGGCCTACAGGAGTATACAGGAGTAAAATATACAAGACAATGGAACTGGAATCTCCGTACAGGGAGAACTGATTAATAACCTAACATTTGCAGATGACATTGACTTACTGGAGAATAGTTGTGAGAGGCTGCAGGAAAATGTTTGCTCACTGAACACATCTGCACAACGGGCTGGATTAAAAATAAATGTGGATAAAACAAAAACAATGGTATTTGGCAAGAAGACATTAGACAGGGAAATAAAAGTGCAAGATGAGGTGATTGAGAATGTAACAGAATTTGTGTACTTAGGTAGTCTGTTAACATGGAATAATGATTGTACAAAGGACATAAAGGCAAGAATAGCAAAGGCAAAGGGAGTTATGGCAGGACTAAATTCCATCTGGAATAGTAAGCAAATTAGTTATAAGACAAAGCTGAATGTCTTGAAAACATGCGTGTTTAGTACAGCTCTTTATGCGTGTGAGGCCTGGACAATTAAAAAGACTGATCATGATTAAATCCTGGCTATAGAAGAATATTGCATGTGAATTGGACAATGAAGGTGACAAATAAGGAGGTCCGAAGAAGATTACATATAAAGGAAGATCTAATACAGTCAGTAATGAGAAGGAAATTGGGTCTGTTTGGACATAATTATATGCAGAATGGACAATAATAGAAAAATAAAAACTGTCATGATGGATGGAAGAGGACGAAGAGGAAGACCTAACAGGGAATGGACTGGTGACATCAGGGATTGGTGCAAACAAGACCTACACAGTTTGAGTGTATTGGCGCAAGACAGAGGATTATGGAAACGGATGACGAAATTTGCATTGGACACCTACGGGCTTTCGGCCCATGGATCCTGATGATGATGATGATGATGATGACAGGAGTGGTTAGGTTAGGTGTCCTGGTGACAGCTGGTACACATGAATTTAGATGGGTTGAGGACGCTTGATATTTAAATTATGAAACATTATTTCTTTTTATTATTATTATTATTAGGCTATTATTATTACCTGAGACCTGAGCTATTTACTCTGTGCAATTGTTGTCGTACAAGAAAGCGGTGAGAGCAACTGCGACGTCAGCGATTTAATATTGGTAGCAGTAGAATTGTGAAAATATCGGCGTTCCATAGAACTGCCTAGCGCTGACGTACCTGCCGTCATTCACAGGCCTTGCCTAGCGTGATCTTCGGCCGCTGTACGAGGAAACGCCCACCGCATATCAGTAGGCTTATTAGCATAAAATTACGCCTCAGGCCTTTGCGTTGTCGCCCCCCGGAACCGCAACTTCAAGGCAGTGGGGACGTCCCCAATGCTTCGTAGCTCGTTGAATACTGCGTGGGTGTAGATTTTTTTTTATAGTTCTCTAGGCTAATGGCAGCGGCGAGAGGAGGCGATCGTGGGGCAAAGGAGCTGCTCCCCGGAATTGGACGAATTTGAATTCTTTATATTTACACGAATAGGCCTATCCATCGACGGGCCTATCGTAAAACATAGAAATACCAAACAAAAAGCAGTCCTACAAGATTGTGCTTCAAGAACGTTTGCAATTATTGCGCTATAAAATGAACCAGACAATCTTGTTGTGTCTGGGTGTTCTGTCTCCGACAGAAATGGCGTGTTGTGTGTGTGTGCGTGTGTGTGTGTGTGTGTTGTGTGTGTGTGTGTGTGTGTGTGTCTGTATGTTTGTCTGTATGTTTGTCTGTATGTTTGTCTGTATGTAAGACAGTTCCTACTTGTTTCTAAGCGTAGAGTTGTTGACGTTGTACGCCACTACTACAAAGGGGCCGTCCATAAATGACGTCACGAACCTAGGGGGGGGAGGGGGTCGGAAATTTGTGACGATGTGTGACATGGGGGTGGGGGGGTCTGAGTAGTGTGACGTCACACCAGGTCTATGTTATTAAATTTAACAATTAACAACAATTTAATTTTAATAATAACAGCACTAATTTTGAGGATTAAATTTTCATTATTTTTTAAATTATTTTTATGTATACGGGCACCATTATTAATAAATTTCTAATTATTTCAATATTTGGTCACCGTTAGATTTTAATATATTGATGCTTTCGCTATTTGTTCCATAAAGGAGCATTTTGCTTTGCCATGGAAATTGGTTTTGGGGGGTCAGAGCTTTGTGACGTCATTTTCAGAGGGGGTCTTACTTTTTGTGACGAAGTGTGACGAGGGGGAGGGGGGGTTAAAAATCGGCCAAAATAGCGTGACGTCATTTATGGACGGCCCCAAAGGCTAATAATATTATTCATAAGACGTACAAAATTTTTAAGGTAATTTTCAGGCGAGTATCATTATTATATGTAACGGCATCTTGTGACTCTATCTACCTAGCCTGTGTTTTATTCAATTTTGAACTTGTGTGGTGTGGAGTTAAGGACAGTGTGATTCTCGTTAACGATAACTATAACGAAAATATTCGTTAACGAAAATAAAATGATTTCGTTAACGATAGGCCTAACTATAACTATAACTAAAAAATATCATTAACTATAACTATAACTATAACGAAAATAACACTAACGAAAATTCATCTTTATTTTCGTTAATACAAAAAATAAAAATAGGAAGTGCAATATGGACGATTCGACATAAATTAGAACGAAAAATGCGATATTTTTATTATAAAATTTGTCAGTTACTTTGGAAACTCGTGTATTCATGAAGATGAATGCACTCATGCTTCAAAGGCTTTCAAAGCTCTGAGCAAATTGTGAAACAGTGTGTTAATACGCACAATTTTGCTTATAGCCTTAATTATTGTAACTAATTAGTAACTAAAATTAACTAAAATAAAAATCCATTAACTATAACTATAACTATAACTAAAAAATAATACTAACTATAACTATAACTATAACTAAAATAAAAACCATTAACTATAACTGTAACTATAACTAAAATAAAATCTGTAAGGAGAATCACACTGGTTAAGGAGGCACCCACATCGAAGGCTACGCACAGTTTGGCAATGAAATCCATGAATGAATGAATGGGTGGGTGAATGTTTAGCTCTCTCTCACAGTCACACGATTCGAGGTGAAAAGCCGATGTGGTGGCCGTTCGACAACTCAACTGTGCCACGACACTTCCAGATTTGGAACAGATATGTATGAATGAATGAATGAATGAATGAATGAATGAACGTATATGTGTGTTTATGAATATATATATATATATATATAGCCTATATATATATATATATATAGCCTATATATTGTATTGTATTGTATTTAGAAATTTATAAAGCGCTTCTCCCAGTAATACTGATAATACTGGATTATCAGAGATTAATTTCTCGGATCTTTACTGCGGGTGGCTCGGTCGCATTATAAACGTGGAGTACAATACAACACACAATACAACACATCACAATACAACTGGGGCGCGGTGGTGTAGGGGTATGTTCGGTGCCTTGCAGCTGGAGGGTTGCGGGTTCGGATCCACCTCAAAGTCGCCGCGTAGGGACCCTGGGCAAGTCCTTCACTCGCAATTGCTCATGCGCTTCGGCGTGAAACTCCGATTCAGCGTTCGCGCAGTAGTCGGGAGCGCCTCTGAATGGGAAATCTGGTAGGGGCGCTATAACAAGTGTTCAAATACAATACAATAATACCAAATAATATATATATATATATATTATAATTGGCGGGAAAATCCGGTTTCTTAAGTTTGGTGAGCAACTTAGGACTTGATTTGGTTGTAGGTCCGTTTGATCCGACCAGGAACTGCATCATCTGTATGGCACTCCCTATATTAGCGACGTCATCGATTACACATAGATACGAAACAGACTCTCACATCCACGTATACAGGTATAATTATGCATATAACATTATCTGGTTGATCATTGCGTTGAAGTTCCTGTTTCAAAGCACAAACGATGAATAGATGGTTTGATGAATGAATCGATCGAATGTGTTGAGTGTTGGGTGGGCGCCGTAAAGGGATGGATGGATGGGTTGGTGAGTGGATGAAGGAATGGATGGGTCAATAGATGGCTGGGTGAGTAGTGCGTGGGTGGGTGGTTGGGTGGGCCGGTGTGTGGATGAATGGATGGATGGATGGATGGATGGATGGACGGAAGGACGGATGGATGGATGGATGGATGGATGGATGGATAAAGGAATTGGTGTATGAATGAACGAACGAATGAACGCATGATGAAATTTATGAATGAACGAATGATGAAACGAATGAATGAATGGACGACTTTTCAGCAAGTACTGTGTTGTACTGTAATGTAAACATATGCAAACCAAAGCAAGTGAATGTAATGCAAAGCAAGATCATATAACTTAATGTAACACAGAGAACACCTTGTTATACAGCGCAGCTGAATAACAAGTAGATAATAGCTACTTCCATACACATACCTCCAACCCAGTGGCGTAGCCAGACTTAAATTCAAGAGGAGGCAACTTCACAGAATCTAGTCCCCTTGCTGTCGGGGGGGAATCGAGGGTTCTGGTATTGGTATCCAGCTTATTTAAAAAGTTGACGACCGGGGGGTGAAAAGTTGACGACCGGCGGGGGGGTAATAACGAGTGTTTCCAAGAACAAGCGTTGACAAATTTTCGAGGGCGGGGCTACCAAAGGCACTTTTCCAAGGATTTTCGAGGGGGGGTAGTAACGGGAGTTTCCCAAGAATTTTCGACGGGGGTAGTAACGGGAGTTTTCGAAGACAACATCCACAGTCAATAGTAAATCCTCCCGGAATTATCCCTAAATTTACTAAATTTCTCTACTGAATTCACATGTCTTTATCTGCCTTTTTTTAGGACTTTCTTCTTCAAAAACTCCGATGACCTTTTTTTTTATTTTTTTTTTAGGCATTTCACTGTTTTGTTCCACTTTACCACTTACCCTCGAGCACAGGCAAGACAAGACACTTCAATTCAAGAGGAGGCAAACTTGCCAAAATCCTGGTCATTTGCGTCGTTGATCAATTGAAACTCCACTATATGGAAAAACCAAGAGGAGGCAATTGCCTCCTCCTGCCTTCATGTAGCTACGCCTATGCTCCAACCGCGTCTCTTAGATTAACCTTAGCGCTTCGTCTGGCGCTAGATAAATCCGACAGATGTGGCGAAATATATATATGTATACACAATTACGTAGGCCTGTATACCAAGTCACTTATATAACGCATTTTTGGAACCTCCTCAAAAACGTCGTATCGTGTATTCAGTTCGCTCACGTTCCGTTGGCATGTTCAGACAATTAGTTATCAGAATGATGGGATTCGAACCCTGGTCACTGAACCTGTCTTGCACCTCGACCAATCTAATTGAGGCGTATGGGAGGGGAGGGGAGGGGAGGGGAGGGGAGGGGAGGGGAAGAGAAGGAACAGTAGAAGGAGGAGGAATGGCAGAAAGAGGAAAACAGATTTGCACCGGCGAAGAGACGATGAGCAGACAGTGCGACATGCAAACACACATACAGACAAACAAACAAGCTGACAGTCACAGATAAGTTTAAGTTTTTATTTCCTACGTTAAACTACAATAACTTACTATAATAATATTATTCAAACACACGCAGGCTATAATAGATGGCTGATATAAATATACATGAAGAGCAGTCTCGTTAGGCTATTCACAGGAGACAGCCATGGGTATTTGAAGTGCCCAGTAGACCCTACTCGTTAAGCTATCCTCAAGAGGCAGCAATAGCTATTCGAAGTACCAGCGACATCAATTTTCTTAGCCTCGGCATATGAAGGCGTGTCGTCAGTCCTATCCATCGCCGCCTGATCTTCCCGCAGACAGTACGACAAGTGTACTCATTGTAGCCGAGTTGACTATAGGGGACGCACATGGAGCCGAGAGGGAAGCGCAACAGAAGGAAGGAGAACGAGGTGGAAGTAGGTAGCAGGAACTAGGAGGAAATGAGCTATAGGAAAAATAGAAAGACGATCGAGGAGGCGGCACAGGAAGAAAAAGCGGAGGAGGAGGAGGAGGAGGAATGGGAAGAGGAGAAGGGGAAGAACGGTTTATGAAATGCAAACAGGGGAAAACGTTTCTGAAACAAGGGATGACTCTCAGTCAACAGTGAGTTGCGGCGGAGAATGACGCAATGATGACGCCAGCGCAGTCTCAGTGACGTCATTGTCCATTCGACCGGAATGTCTGAAACAAAAGACAGCAAGAACTTCTATAGCACCATTAAAGGCAAACAAATACATAGACACCAACACACTAGTTGCTAATATATAGTATGTATCAATCTGTAATGTGAGACAACATGGATTTTCTGGTCGATAATTGTCACGGATCAATTTCGTTTATAAGCAAATGTATGATGTGTAATGTGCATATCTTTATACATATCATATCTAAATAACGACTTTACATCATAAGCCTATCATATGTGTATGACATGCTTGCATAGAATAATCTATAGGCCTATATATAATTTCTGAACTTCTTAGGGTTTCGTGTGCATTATACCTAAAGATTAGAATGAACACTCCTAAAGTATTATCTACTAACAGAAGACACTGCATGTTTAGTGTGGCTAAAAGGACATCGACTGTTGCCTGTATACTGCCACACATTTATATCTAACTGTCGCAAAAGGCCAAGACGATTGTCTGAAGCTACAAGGGTATACACTACAGTGAATGTGCTTTAATATCAGACAATCGATGTCTGTGAGCACCTTCAGTTTATTTATGATGCCATAATGATGGTAGGCTATAGTAGCTATATACCGTGTTAGCGACATCTTGTGGATGCCAGGGGCTGTTGACGCCGTCCTTACTTCACATCAACAGATATCAGGGAACTGAGATATAATCAACGACAACCTGATTGAAGATGAAGTCCCTTAAACTTAGTCCTGAGACAGCCATGGCAATGAAGTTTTAGCGACTTCATTTTCTTAGCCTCGGCATATGAGGGCGGGTTGCCAGTTCTCTCATCACCGTCTCGTCTTCCCACCGACAATGTACGGTCAATGTAATCATTATAGCTGAGTTGGCTAGGAGCGCAGGTGGAACAGAAATCTTGACGCAAATTTCTGCCGTGCAGGCGGGGATTTGAACCCCGACCTCTCGATTCACAGTACAGCACGCTAGCCACTACACTATCGATAACCGATAGACGATTAGGTCTAAGGTAGGCCTACTGGCTACTGCAAACCTATCTGTTGAAAGCATGCAGTGTCTGCTATGAAAATCGATTCTACTGTGGCTAGACGTATACAAAGTCGAATGTCTCGTGCTAAACAAGTGTGACGACAGATGGAATTTATCATTAAGTAATGCACGAATTGTATAAAAGTTTGACTTGCAGTTCACACAAGATTATACGCTTTATTAAATTCGTTGATCATCAATGGACTGTTTCAGACGTAAACCTGTCTAAAATCTAGGGGGCTATTGCCCTCTTCTCCTTCCCCTCCCTGCCCCTGCCCCTGCTCCTGCCCTCCCAGCAGCTTCGGGGTCTGGGGAGCGCTGTAAGCTCCCAGTAACCCCTCAGGCCCTCACCTTGGCCGCTCACCTGAAGCGTGGGTAATGATAATAAGAATTTTGATTTGTACATCAAAATGTAATAATAATTAAGCCAGAGAATATCATATTACTAATAAATGTTACTTAATTGTTACTTAACTGTGCTTTACTAAACAGTAAAGCACAGTTAGGCCTAAGTGTTAACATGATCCAATGTGGCCTTTAGTCGAATCATGGACCTCTGACGCCATACAAAACAGGTGTGACAAGGATTAAAGGCTCCACTATAATAGCCTTTTATAGATCTCATTTTGTCACTCTTTAGCGTCTTGCCTGCCTTAGGATTATGTTATGCATTGTAACCATTGTCATCTGATAATACTGGCGCTTGCGGACGGTTGTCGATTCATACTACCAGACTAGTGAATGAGGGTAGCGACTGCTTCAATTTCTTTATGGGTGGTCCGCTTGATATATTTCGGTTTTACAAATGAAAAACAGTTAATCTAATCAAATGAGAAATATTTTATCTAATCCGTCTGCACTTGATCAATGACCACTTCCGGAAGTTCTGGTCGGAAATGAATGAAAGTGAATAAAAATTAGAAACTGAAACGCAGTGAGTATGATTAACTAAACGTCGTATTACTGTCAGAATATTAGGGGAGTTCAATGCCTGGGCAGGCCTGGCCCCTCAATTATGGGGTGGGGGGGGGCTCGAGCCTAGCGGCCTACAGGAGTTTCCGCCTATAACCCTTTCCCGTCCAACAATTATTAATAGCCCTAGGACTTCACTGATCTCGGAGAGACGCCGCCCTTCGCTTTAGGCCAGGAATCTTAAGTTTAGGGCGCTCTAATAGAAAATATTAGAGCATCACTTTTCGATGCTGGCTTTAAGGGTCTCCCTGCGTGCGAAAGACCGCGAAAGCAACTGAGATTTGAGTAGTACGGAAGACCGCAAGCGTCATCCAGATCAGGCTATAAGATAAATACGTCGCAAAGTGTGTTAACTAAAGGTTGTCGCGCCATGAGTTGCAATATAGACGCGAAATGGCGAAGCATGCGTTCTGCATGTAAACGAACAGAGGAATCTTGGTATCGTGTGGTTAGTGATCGCCACACTAATTTACTACACAATTCTGACAATTCACTTTTCTGAATACTGACGCCGCCGAAATAAACTGCATTTGAGCAATCCGGAATGCTGTCGGTCGACGGTCGTGCACTCACTAAACTCCCATACACTCACATTCACATCACTCCTGTTCTCAAATCACTTCACTTAAAATACCTGAACAAATTAATAGAATATAAACTACTATCACTTATCAACAGCACACTCCATCCCCCACCACCAGCGCTCATAAATTCGAAAGACCAATACGTTCACAATTTAAACATTTTGCTCAACTCCCATAGTGACCCTACATTTCCGCCCGATATTTAACTCTTCTCTCGTTTTATCCCTTATAAAATTTGGAAATCGCTCATTAGTCCTACAGCTGTTCAGCCACTCCGGAATGGTTTCCTGTCAGAATATTGCCAAGTATCCGATCTATCCTACAAACTTATTAAAACTGCACTGTTTGTCATCTCCGTATTGGTCTTTCTCTTCCACTTCCGCGGTCTCCGCGTGGGCAACGTCCTGAGGATGTCCTGTTCTGAGAATAGGGTTCGCTACTGTACCTCCAACAGTCGGTCCCGCTTTGTGTGCCTTCTTAGCCATTGGCTTCCTCTTCACCACCATTATACGTCTCGTAATTTTGGAACTATCGCCACTAATATCAGACACCAGTCGTTCTTTGAGTTCCTGAGACAGAGAAGTCGCTGACCAGTCTCTGCGTCTTTCTGCCCTAGGTTCATGTATATATTGGGCAATGCATCTTACCCCTCAAGCGTATCTCGGTCTATATTTTCGCTAGTTTGATGACTTCTGACCTCACCTACGTAACTACATTAGTCATGCAATACTATTTATAGGCCTATCAGTTGTCCTATATATATGGGCTCTGTTTTGACAGTTTTCGTCCAACACCATAGTTGTAAAAAACGTTTTTTTCGTTTTTTATTTTTCCTCCCAAAACGTCGTTTTTTATTTCTCGTCTCGTTTTTCCCGTTTTTTATTTTTTTATGTAACTTAATTTATTTATTAACTGTCTATTACTATTTGTTTAATTTTATTTTTGTCTGATATCCCTTACGTTGTCTCCGTCCTGTCAAGGATTCATATAATTTACGTCACTATTTAGTGTCATCAGTTGAAATAAACAGCTACAGGAAATAAAATTTATAAAAGTTATTTGAATTTCTAAGTTATCCAAAATGCGAAATGTTGTCTTTGTACTCAGTAATCTCTTATTGACTTATAAACTGACGAATATTACTCCATATCAAGTTCTTATATAGGCCTAAGTCAGAATTGTAGGTAGACCTACTTTTTAATTAAGTACACTCTATAGGCCTACTTGCAAAGTTTAGTTTTTAGTTGCTTATGTCTGCATGGATTGATATGGACTTATGTATACAATTTTAATTTGAAAAGATTTCAATATTTTTAATTTCTCGAATTCTTTTTAAACCAACTAAGTCTTATGAAAAAGAAAATAATTGTTTTAGATTACTGTTACTTGGTGATTACTAATAAAGTTATGTTATTTGCTAATTAAAGTAAAATTTTGTTAACAAGGTTTTAATTTTAAAGTGCAGTAAAAGGTGTAGAAAGTCAAATTATTTTCTTTTCCGTTTTTTTCTCGTTTTTTTCCGTTTTTTATTTTTTTCAATAAAACGACGTTTTTTTCCCGTTTTTTATTTTGATTTGATCGTTTTTAACAACTATGTCCAACACAGTTGATGAACTGCTTAGGTCTCTTTGTTGGCAGTTCTTAACCAACTGACAGCGAATGTCCTCTCTCTACAATCTTCGCTCCTTGCAGACAGACCTCCGTCACGATACTAAGATTCCTCAGCTATTTATATGCACAACACAACTTTCGCCGCTCTACATTAAAGACGACGTGCGGGCGCGCAGCCTCTAGTCAGCGCTATGATGTCGCACGGACGACGCTTTTGTCTTCCGTACTATAGACTCAGTTAGTGTTGCTTTCGTTAACGATAACTAAAACGAAAACCTTCGTTAACGAAAACAAAAGGTTATAGTTAACTAAAACTAAAACTAAAACTAGATGAAAAACGATAACGAAATAAAAATTAAACTAAGGCAGTCGAAAACTAATAATAACGAAAACACATAACGAAAACGAAAACGAAAACACATAACGAAAACCTAGCGTCTTAGGCTATTCAATGTTTTTAGATATACGCGTTTTATAATCAGCACTTCGTTCGGTAATCTTCCGATCTTTGTAATTTTATAAGATGTCCGAACTAAATTTAGGTGGTAGACCTAAAACTAATGGTGTTTTAAGTATTGATCAAAAACAGATTGTAGCGAGTGAATCCTTTTTGGTGCTAAAGACTGTATGCGGGAAAAATATTGCCAGACTCTGCGAAATAACTAAAACTAATAATAACAACTAAAACCCCTAGCATGTGAAACTAATAATAACTAAAACTAAAACTTGGTGAAATAACTAAAACTAATAATAACTTAAACACGTATAGCATGTAAAACTAATAATAACTAAAACTAAAACTCAAGGCAAAACTAAAACAACACTAGTTGGCATCGTGCGTAGCACTTAATCTCATGGTCCTTCGCATATAGGGAACTCCTCTATGTCAACGTCAAATTATCTCTGAGGGGCAGTGAGGGCGCCTTAAACTTACGGTATGACTGACCTGAAATAAGGGCCGCGTCCTAATGGCCCCATTTTATTTGAAAGAGGAGGAGGAGGAGGAGGGGTATTGTGTCAAATTGAAGTATTATAAAACGTTAAGTTTTTAGAAATAAACAGCGAATGGAAAACTCAAGTGCAAATCTATCACATGATTCATATGTTAAGTAAAATTATCATTATTGATAAAGCCCATATACAGGCCATGCGATCTGTCCGCCGCACAATCCCACTGAAAACAAAAATGGCGGGTGAAGGACTGGCAGTGTAGTCTGTGCATGGAAACAAGTGTGACGCTCAAAGATAAAAATAGGTTGACCATGGCCCAGTGTGGAGAAAGATAGTTGGAAGCGTCTTCTGGGCTGACAAGTTAGCTTTTACTGAATTCTCTCATGCAACGCCTTCACAACTGTTAGCCTGCCATCTTCACTGGCATCTTCACAGAAGTAGGCTACTCTATCAAGACAGCTCACAGATCATCAGTGGCGTCCAGTCCAAAGGAGTTTTGAGATATTTCGTTTCGTTTAGTCATGAACTCATGATTTTAGACTTTCAAAAGTCAAAACTATGAAGTAAGATCTATAACTACGACTTATTGCAGTTTATTCCAAAAGAGACCTATTATAAAAAAAACTATCAAATTTGTCAGCTCATCGAAGCTATTTACTGGTAAAAGTTTATCATTTAAAAAGGAGAGTATATAAACTAACAACATAGAGATTAAGCTAAGTCCCACTGTCCTCCTTATGGTACCTGTTATATTAAATTGATCATTTTTGCTATATGAATACGCTTTGTTCGATAATAATAAAATTCTGATTCCCCAGCATATTTAGACAATGCACAGGTTCAAAGAAGCAAATGCACAATTTGACCTCAGTTTGGTACCAAATGGTCGCAATAAATATCTGTCATAGTTCTGGCACAACAGTGTCTGCTATTGACAGACAACAACTTTTAACATTGACGTCTAGTATACGTTTGTATGTAATGCATGGACATTTGTATAGCGCTATTTAAGAGCCTCTCACAGCTCCGGGCGGTTCTTATATAAATCTGTACGTGCGTGTATGTGTGTATAACTTCTGGCGTTTGTGTTTGTGAACGCGTGCTTTTGCGTGTGCTTGCGACAGTCTGCGTGCTGTGTGTGCGTGCGTGTGTGTGCGGCGTGTGCGTGTGCGTATATGTGTGTGTGTGGGTCGGCGGCGTAAGGCGGGGATCTTCGTCCATTGTTCTGTTTCGCGTCTCAGCGATACCTCGTCAATCTATTTACCCGCCATGTTTGTTTTCGCGCCAAACGGACCGGTACGAGATGCAAGTGCGTGTCCGCAGAGCCTTTTATCCGAGCCGACGTTTAACCTCCCTCCACCCATATCTACCACTTTCCCTCTCGTGTCATAATTATGCCTATACATATACATACATACACATATACATACGCACATACATGTGGAATATCGCTATATAGACTATTCATATAAATACATACACATGCATATATAATTATAATATATATATATGTATGCATATACATGTATGTATATATAAATGCATGTGCCCGATATACATAGGCATCCATTATATATATATATATATATATATATATATATATATATATATATATATAACCCATCATGCATGTAGTCCAATTGGTGCAATGTATGTATACTCGACGTTCCGTGTGTGTGTGCTCCGTAATGTGTACTCTTCGGTCCCTTTCTAAATATATAGGTATCGTATCGGATGCCAGGCGCATGCCTTCTTAGGTCTACCACCGACCCACCCATCCCCCCAACACTCACCCACACCCCTACCCCTCGTCGAGTTTAAATCATGCATCACACACTCCTCCTACAGTTACACCATTTCCTCATACATATATTTACACATTGGATATAATATCATACATGCATATATATAATATTATATATATGTAATATTATATATATAATATATATATATATTACTTGTAGATGTCGCAAGTCGCAACTAGCGTTAATACTCGTTAACAGCAGCTGTAGATTACATGGGATTAGATTGGATTAAATGAATAATACATAATTATAACTATCACATACACAAACGTAAATCGTTTGAATGACAAAACTGTATGACATATAAATTTTCACAATTGTCACATGCCTGTAGTGTATAGGCCTATGTATGTGTGTTACATGATATCTATGTACATAGGCTTACACAGCTATGGCATGTTATATATAATGTGACATGTATGTGTGTATGTAGGCCTATATATTCATATAGAAGAATGAATGGATGGAAGTATGGATAGACAGAGAGACAGACAGAGACAGACAGACAGATATATAATATGTATAGGGTGCATCATTACTCTGTAAACGCTCGTTCGTAAGTTTGAAAACGGAAAGTAAATATTTAAGAATCGTCCTCAACGGTGAGTATATATGGTCGCCGCTGCCGCAAGAGGTCGTCAAAGGGGCGGAAGGCCTTTCAGTCGGGGTTTTTTGTCGGGCCCTGTGACATCTGATCCAACCGACCGACCGACCGACCTCACTGAGGAGCTCTCCTTCGACCCGTACCACCACCCCCACCCACCATCTACAGCAGTCTGTTTCTCTGTCTGTCTCTCTTTCTCTTTCTCTTTCTGTCTGTCTGTCTCCCTGTCTCTGTCAGGTTGACTGGCCTGATGTCTGCATGCCCTGGCGTGCACTTGTTTCGACGGAGCTGACAAATTTCCGTGATTTTTGATGATGACGATGACGATGATGATGATGATGATGACGTGGAACCGAATTTGATCCTATCTGCCTATGGATTTTGTTTTGACTGAGCGCCTTTGAATAAGCTGGTTCCGCGGCTTTCCCTTTTTTGAGCGCTGTAGAAATCTCGAGATTACGATTACCAACCAGTCAATCAATGATCACGAGTATGGTGAGACGGATGAGAAGGAAGAGAGGGATAAGATAAGATAAGATAAGATAAGATAAGATAAGATAAGATAAGATAAGATAAGATAAGATAAGATAAGATAAGATAAGATAAGATAAGATAAGGTTAAGTATTAGATTAGATTAAATTAGATTAGATTAGATTAAATTAGATTAGATTAGATTATATCGGATTATTATAGGCCTACTAGTTTAGATTCGATTAGAAAAGAGCAGAGCAGGCGATCACGTGATCACAATACAGTGACTGCGGTACTTAACTGCAGTAGACTATTCTGGACTACCCTAGCATACGCTACACTACAATACACTGCACTGCATTACAGTACATTGCATAAAGACATTTTCGCTCCTGAGTAGATTTCCTGAAGGGGCGCTATATAAATCTCCAGAATGAATTTACAGTAGGCTACAGTTTGAAAGAGCGGCAAACGCCGGTCAACCACCTGTTTCGCGCGGCCGCTCTGTCCCTCTGGCGTCGATTCTTGAACCAGTTTCCGACCTGGATCGGAGTGAGTCCGGTCAGCTGCGCCAGATCCCTCTTCCTTCCCGGATTCGGATAGGGATCCCGTGCATACCACTCCCTGAGTACGATCCTCGTCTGCTCCCGGAAGCAGTGCGTCCGCGTCTCTCCGTCCCAGATCGTCGGCGGGAGCGGGTACTTCTTCCGTATCCGGTACTTGTCGACTGGACCCAGCGGACGGTTTCGTATCTGCTCCGCTTCGCGGTAGCGCGACTCTAGCCACAGTGTCTGTAATTTGACGTGAGAGTCCTTGCGGAAGCGGTGACCCTCGATGATCCGGTAGACTTCCGGGTAGCGACCGGCGTGGAATGCGACGAGGACGCGGGCTCGAAGGACTGGATCGCATCGGTCGAGGGAGGTACTGGTCGGCAGGGACCAGAGGAAGCGAGCCAGTCGGTCGATGTGGCCGCTCTCCTCCAGCGTCTCGCAGACGCGGGCTACCTGCTGGGGAGTGAAGTCGAGGAGGGGTAGAGGGCAAAGGAGAGGGACGGATGAGGGAGGATTGGAGGAGGTCGATGAGGAGGAGGAAGGGAGAGGAAGAAACGGTGAGGAGGAAGAGAATCCGATGCCAGTTAAGGAATTCATTCTGTTTCTCCCAATGGACTATAGACAATTATAGTCTATGGTGAGTCGTACAGCGTATTTCATTCGTCTTTTAGTCCGGGGTGAGCAGTTATTCTTAATGCGCTCAGTTCAGTCTTACTTTGAAGGTTGCATTATGCTATGACTTCATACGGCGCAACTGTTCGATGAATCCATTTTCCGTTCTTCGATATAATATGCATAGTGAGTTGTGCTGCTCCAACTTGTAGTAGCGCTGGAAAAGTTACAAATCAGATGATTTTTTATGTTTCAAATCAGAACCATAATCCTGAAGAGCAATCGGATGTATATGCCATCTAACGAAACTGACATTTATGCAGCGCAACTGTAGATTTCTGGAGACAGTCTTTACTTGCTCTCTTGGCTTCTTCTTGTTCGACTTCTTGCATCGACCTTGACCTCGTGGTAATCTTAACACATACATGCACACAAACATATATACATACATAGCATACATGCATATACACTTACATATACGCACAAGCATACATCCATGCATACAATTCATAAATACAATGCATACATACATGTACGAGTACGTATACATACAATTGTTGCAATACATTGCATCACATCGCAACACACTATAGGCTACATATTACGTATATGATGTGTTGTGTGTATGCATTTTGCACATATTTAAAAAAGTTGCTTGTTATCTTAGTTTGTAATTAAGGAATGGCTATGATTTTTTCCACAGTTTTATTTTTTATCCAAGCTAGTCGAGATAACCTGAAAAATTAAAAATATATAAAAACATTTAAACCTTTATCAATTTTGTGTTTGAAAAAAACGTTTAGATATAGCTAAAAATGGATCCCAGAACTCTAAAACAGGCTCCATATCATGTCAGATGCTTCCAACAGCGCTGGCGGCTGTTGGGATCCGCGCCAGACCCCTTAATCGCGGGAGCCAGGACTGCCGACAGAAATTCCGGGCCCCTAGGCAGAGCAGTCACGGGCCCCTAACTATCCTTAGACTTTATGAGAAATTTAAAAAAAAAAACTGAAATTATATTAGTGAGGGTACAACTACAACCCTACAAAATTATATTTATATATGCAACTATTGTAGTTAAGTGTCCGTAATATTATATTTTAAAAGGCATAAATCATAAACTTTGTATAACTGATTATAATATTTTTCATAAGTTGATTGCTGGGCCCAGCCGGGCCCCTAAAAGTCGCCGGGCCCCTGGGCTTTTGCCCCCTCCCCCACCCCCTCTTGGCGGGCCTGGCGGGAGCGAGCACTGAGGGTGACGTGATAAGTTGCTTTCGGCACCCTTGTTAGTTCCCCGTTCCAACAATTAAAAACTCTGCCCCCCTTAACAAATTTTGCACCCCCCCCCCCCATAAAAAATTGCCTGCGGACGCCCATGACTCGTATCAGAACATTTCTGTGTAGATCCTCTCATGAGAGAAACCGAGAAGAAGCCCCTTCTCCAGTTAATACATTGCGGGAAATTATTTGTCGACGGCTGAAATGTTGCTTACAAGTCCTTAGATCGACCGTGTTTAAGCTTATAAGAAACCGTGTCTTTTAATCACGTAACGTCGTAATTGTAATGATGATCATATTCTCCAAATTTCTAAACTACTATTATATATATACTATAAGCTGGACAGAGCATCAGCTTTTTTACGAGCGTTGAGTCATGTCAGAGCTGTCCAGTGATCGAAGATCCGAGTTCACGGTTGCCAGAGAGAGGAGACAGAGAATCGGTTGAGGCGAGTTCCGTCGAGGACGGGAAGGCTTGGAAGGCGTAGCATTGGCTGCAGGGTTTGGGTAGGAATTCTTGAAGTTAGAGGTGGGACTTCAAGCGTTTTTTGAAGATGAACCAGTTTGTAACGTACGAGTAGGCCTATGTATAGGCCTACGTTTACAATAAATCATACTATAGGCCTATATTCTAATATGCTATGGAATAAGTATACATTGCATGTTATAAGTAAATATTATGATTATGTCTTCCACAAGTTCCACTTAGGCCTATAGTAAAACTAAACGGTTCACTTTAAAAACGCGTTATAACTAGGCCTATAGGCCTGGGAATTTAACGCGTTATTAACGCGATTAATGCGTTAATTAATTAACGCGATTAAATTATTTAACGCAGTTAACGCGATTGTCACTGCGTCCAATTATTTATAGAAATGCGCTAAAACAATTCTTGATAAAAACGCTCAGTTTAAACTTTAAACTTTAAAGTAAAAACTAAAAACTAAAAACAAGTAGTAAAAACATGCTTGCTTTTTGTTCATTGACTGCAAGCATTTATATAGCGCATATTCAACGCAACTACTCAGAGTAGGTATAGTAATTGTATTTGTTACCTATTGTGACCTGCGTTAAAAATTAATCGCGTTATTAAAAATTGTAGTCGTGCGATTAATTTCGATTAAAATTTTTAATCGTTGCCCACCCAATCCCATATATACTTATAACCCGTTTCACTTGAAATATGAAGCATTATTATCCGTTTCAGCGCTCTCACTTAAAAATAAGGCACATCCATAGGCATATTTGAGTCATTTTCCGGTAACATGGTAAATTCAGAATTCAGCTGTCCCCGGTCATTTCTCGAAAAACTATACCTAGTCTGATTATGCTAAGTGTTGATATTAAAATGTATTTGATCAGTCAACAATTTCAGATATTTGAAAGTAATTTAAAGCAATAACCTAATTTATTAAAATTTATTTTCAATTTAAAATGTTCCACTCCGTTACTGTCCCTAGGCTCTAGTACTTATTGCTTTAGTCTACAATTTCGAAATGATTTGTATTGAGCCAAAAAAATTCACGTGTTTCTTATGTATTATTTATTTGTGTATGTTTTAAAATACAACTTGGTGAACCGGATCTTCAGCATAATTAAAGGAAAGTTTTTAAAACTTGTCCCCAGGAATTATGTATACTCCGTTACCTTGTAAAATATTAATCTTCTATCTCAGAACCATTCAGTTTTGTGGTCGCGCAACTAGACTCATCTCTCTATGTAATCTATGTAAGCTGTTTATATCTTCACCAACGATATAAATGGTTCGACAAATTTCATACGAATTTTCATTTATTTCGTACCAGATGTGTATTTTATTATACGGCCACTCCGTTACTGCATTTTTGCCATGATTATAAATGAATCTAATTCCAATAATATTTGTAATATAACGCTTATAAGCAAAATAATGATTTTACCAACGATCGATATGGACGCGTGAGCGATAATATGGTATTTACCGTGCTGCAACCCAAATTGTCTACTCCGTTACCTGTCCACTCCGTTAACATTTATTTGGTAACGCATGGGACAGCTATGTAACGGAGTGGAAAAATTGTGTTCGACACTCGAAAGATAGTAACGGAGTGGAATTATTATAGGCTAAATGGTGTGGTATTTTGATGCTGTGAGCAAATTTTTAAGACAATACCATAAATATTTTAGTGTTTTCTGTCTATTCGATCACTGGGAATGATTGCTCAAGTGATTTCTTTTCAGTTGTTTGGGCAAAAATATTTATTCAACTTAACATTAGATGCTTTTATTTCCATAACGGAGTGGACCTTTTCTAAATAAATGAAACTGTGATGGAATCAAATCATTATAAGTTTTCTAATTTCTTTTATTTCTATTTTATAAATATTAATACTGGAAACATATTGGAATGTCAAAATACACAACAGAAGCTGTACAATGTATAAAACAGATCTCATATGTATACAGTAACGGAGTGGACAAATATTTTAGTAGGGCTATTTTTTTCTACCAAAAACTTTTTACATTTACATATTAGTGCAAAATCAAATATATATTTGTGAAATAGAAACATTCAAGATTTGTTCCAAAGAAAAAAAACTGTATTTTAAAAAAAAAATTTTTTACTTGTTGAATTTGTGAATTTACCATGTTACCGGAAAATGACTCATTTAAGGGGGGGTTTAAAGGGTTAAACCCCCAAATAAATTTCCGGATAATACAAAAAAACTTAACTTTTGCGACCATGTCCAATGGAACCCCCCCAAATTGTTTTCCTGACTACGCTACTGGGCACAGCACATTAGCCAGTTCCTCTCTGAAAAAAGCAGTGGGCATTTCAATTTTAATTAATGTAACCTGACGCTTGAAGAATGAATGATTTATTACCGTTTCTGTGAAAATTAACGGTTCGTTTACGATGCCTACAGCATGCGAAGTAGGCATACAGGCCTAGTCAATGTAGTCACTCATGTGTGACCAGTTCGCGCTTCGTTTACCGTTATACGGATTACAAATAATGACTTGCATGGTTGTAACGCATAAAAATAATAAATATCATGAAATGTATATTTGTATAACTCCCTACTCTTGCACGTCTCTCTGAAGGCGCTGGTAATATTATTTTTTTGTATATTCGTTTATTATCAGGCCATGGGCGTCCGCATGAAGTTTTAGATAGGGGCACAGTTTTAAATTGTTGGCACGGGGACCAACGAGTGTGCCGAAAAGCAACCGATCGCATCACCCTCGGCGCTCACTCCCGCGATTAGGGTCTGGCGCGGATCCCATCAGTCGCCAGCGCTTTTGGAAGCATTTGACATGAAATGGAGCTTTCTGGGATCCGTTTTCAGCTATATCTGAACGTTTATTTCAAACACAAAACTGATAAAAGTTTCTAACTTTCTATGTTTTTATATATTTTAAATTTTTCAGGTTATCTTGACTGGTTTTGATCAAAATAAAAATGTGGGAAAAATCATAGCCATTCATTGTTAAAAACTAAGATGATAAGTAAATTTGGTAAAATATGCGCAAAATCCAAGGGCAAATGCCCCCTTGTCCCCCACTCCGGACACCCATGCATCAGGCAGGTTGTCACACCGCAACCTGTGTGGCCGCCTGTTAGGCGCCCATCCCACAGTTGATATAAAGTGTACCGCCGTTGGATCGGGAAAAACCCAAAACGGTCGATCAGCAATTAGCATCTGCTATCAGCGCTTATGACGCTCGCTTCAAGATGTTAAACTGTTCGAAGAATGGCGAGTTCATTGTTATAGGCCTACCCGATTATGCAGCGTTCACATATTCGAAGTAAGCTTATATAGGCTAGTGCCTGATAAGACTGCATCCGCAATAGTTTCGGCAACAGATGTTGTGTTTCTGGAATCAGAATCTTTATAGTCCAGTTCTGAAGGTTCACAGGCAGGCCCGCCGACAGAAATTCTGGGTCCCTAGGCAGAACAGTCACGGGCCTCTATCTCTAAGCTTTATGAGAATTTTTTAATGATGGATACACAGTTTAATGGCAGCTTATGACAACATAGGCCGTTGCCGCCGACAAAGATTATTTTTTGGCATATTAGGCTACAGCTCAATAATTCTAAAAAAATTAAAGAAACAGATTGAAATAATAAAAAAATGATAAGTGAGGTAATATTCAGATGCTTGAAGTTTAGACTGATTGTAGTTAAGTGTCAGTAATATAAACATAAACAGGCATAAATAATAAACTTTGTATAACTGATTATAATATTTTTCATATGTTCATTGCGGGCCCAGTCCGGGCCCATAAAAGTCGCAGGGCCCCTGGGCATTTGCTCTTTTCCCTGCAACCCCTCTCGGTGGATCTTCTCACAGGAGAAGCACGTGGATACTCCGGACTGTTCGTTTTTAGATGTTACGAACCACGTGCACAGCTGCCATGTGGTGATGATTTTAGGTGTTATTAAAGTCATCCAAAACAAGAATATTCCATGCGGTTGACTTGACAAGCATCAGTGACTGCATCACCAAAGCCGACATGTCGCAATATACCCACGAATAGACGAGAGTCACGAGACATTTGCAAGGAAACGAATTAAAATACAAAGTACACATTCTTTCCGAAACGAGTTTGGCGGCGACCGGATGTTCCGCCAGCGAGAATCCGTGCTCCCGTTGTTCTTGTAAAATGAAACAACTAGCCTATAGCACAGTGATGTCAAAGAGCAGGCCCGCGGGCCATTTCTGGCCCGCGAACGATATTTTTTGGCCCGCGAAGCCTTGCCTAAAGGCTATGCAATTTCAGAAAAATGTTCAAATTTGTCATTTGAAAGGCTTAGGCCTATTGAGTTTTGTGTGATGTTCGTGACTGATTATGAAGATAAAAATTAAGATTTGTTTAGCTGAATTTGTCTTCTTGTATGCTAAAAGTGCACCATTTATGATTTGGTTTTGCAAAAATTTTCTGGGGACGGGCTCACGGAGCCCCCTTCCAGACCCTACCCCCATTTTGCTCAGACATCTTCGGTATGCTGGCCCGCCACTTGCTGGAAAATATTGCCGCTGGCCCGCCATTTAAAAAGGTTTGACACCCCTGCTATAGCATTATACCAGGTCTCCACCGCTTAAGCTAACAGAATGCTGATCTACGTGATTGCATGTCGACTGCGAACTTCTGCATGCAGGGTTCAAATCCCGGTAAATTTAATGAAAATGGCAACTTGATGTCACGCGACATAAACAGTGTTGAAATGGCATGGTTAGAATCGTAATCTGCATTTAAACATTCAAAAAGAAGCTAAATCACAGGAATCGGCTTACTTCCATCTGTCTGTATGTATTTCTGCCTGTATGTCTCTGTATCTCTGTCTTTGTCTCTGTGTCTCTGTCTGTCTGTCTGTCTGTCTGTCTGTCTGTCTGTCTGTCTCTCTCTCTCAAAAAGCGATGACATATGGGAACCAGCTTATTCACAGGCGCTTAGTCAAAACAAAATCGATAGTGGGGAGCGGGAGCGGGTATCGTTTCTAGATCAAGATCCAAATAGGCAGGCAGACAGTCGAGCTGGGTGATGTTTAGAATTGAAACGACGAGGGAGGTAAGGGGAAGGGGAGTAATCTGGATACGATTCGAGAAAGAGCAGGGTTTTCAGTTCTGGGTGAAAGACTGAAAACCCTGCTGAGAGGTAGCAAACCATGCATAGGAATCTTCGTTAACGACTTTGTCTAGCATTTTTTTGGACATCTAATGATTGTCTTATGTCATCATTTCTTATTTTCTTTATTCCTCACATCCCTGCGATCTTCCGTATGCTGTAAGAATTCTTTTTTCGTCTTGTTGTCCAATTCCGATCCTTATAGGAAAATCGGTTTCATCATCGTCTCGGATATTTTTGTCTTGGTTTTCTTTGTTAATTCTCTGCTTCTCCATATTCTGTTCATTATTCTAAATGCTTGTGAAGTGCATCCAATTCTCCTTTGTATGGTTGTCTCCTTTTTCGTTGCTGCCATCTGCGTTTTTAGCCTTCTTGATATAGACGAATTGTTCTATAGGTTTTACTTAATCATAGCTTCTCCTTGGATTGTGATTTCAAGCACCATTGTCTTAATTTTCTTTGCGTTTAAAATTAGGTCGAACCTTCGACTGGTTCTATTGGAGTATTAGGGCTTAATTTAAACATAATAATATGTTATACAGATAAAAGTAGGCCTATCTCAGTCATGGGGTCCAATTACTTTTACAATAAACTTAAACCACACCTTCGTTTAAACTATACTTTAAAAGTAGTTTAGTCAGACTTTATAGTTACTGGTTTAAGAAAAAGTATAGCGAAAAAGTATTTAACTTCTTTTAAACCTACTTTTGTAGCTCCTTATGCTCATTCCATAAGAGTTTTCATCTCCATTGTCACTGGATTAACTGCATCTGTATAATATAACAACGACAAAATATTCAACTCTGCTTTGTCATTTTATTAATTCGCAGCAGCGTAACAGTATTACTACTACTACCACTATTAGTAGTCTATTACTATTACTATTATTATTATTACTATTAGGCCTACTATTACAACCTATACAACGCAATTTTTCCAGCTGCGACAGAATATAATAAATATAATACAACTGTATTTTGATATTGCGTTTCTTACAGAGTTTAGAAGAAGTGAATACACAATCATGTGATAGAACTTTGGTGTCGCAGAGCAACTGTGAGTGAAGGACTTCTACTTTTCTCAAGGACCCCCTACACAGTAATCGCTTCGGGAGAGGCTCGAACCGGTGCTCTCCGCTCAACAAGGCGAGTGCTCCATGCACTCACCAGTGAAGACACAGGAATGTGGATCGTAAAATATGCAACTGAAAAACTCTCTTGTTGAAAAGTTGTTTAAAAATTCTCGTTTGAAAAAGAGTAGTTACAGAAAACTAGTAAAAAAATGAGAATTTGCAGTTTACCAGTCCTAATAGTCCTGCCATAGTTGCATCTACTTTTCGAAAAACAGTGCTTAAATACTTTTCAACTACTTAAAATTTTGTATAACTCCTAGTTATTAACTATACGGTAGGCAACTTCTACCCATCATCGAGTATTTTATAAATAAATAAATATTTTTATAAATTTGTATAAAGACAAATAATTTTGAAAACAGCAGCTGTAGAATGAGCTATAACAGGCATTTAGTTGATCATAGCAAAGTGGAGAATGCTCTTACGGTCTTTCTCAAACATCAACCATCTCGAAGACGTAATCGTCAAGTTCCATCCAACTGTTGACGTATGTCGCACATAAGACGCTCGCCTAAACCGTAAACATATACCCGGTTGCCATGGAAACGCGTTCGGAACGCCTTATTGGAGTCGTCGACTTAACTACGACTTGGTTACCGTTACCTAATGAAGCAGGCTTAACGAACGGAAAAAGGAGGGTTCACGACGACGTGCGGAACGAATTATATTTCCGCGCTGGGAGAAACTTAGCATAATCGATCAGTTGTGAAGATTTTGCCTCGGTCGTGACGACAATGACGTGAAACGGAGTCGTCTGCTAATTGGGCGGTTGTCTGCTTTGACAGATGTCAATGGCTGTCAATCAAGTGCTGGGACAAAGAACGAAAGGTATCGACCGATTGCGCTGAACGGGGGGGGGCGCTGATGCGTGGAGGAGACAGCGGCGGGAACGATGCCGCGCTCTCTACCTCGGTCGATATATTGTGTAGTAACGCATGCATCTAGCTATTTAGACAGCGCTTCTTTCTAAGTGCCTCCTTTTCTGCTTCGGTGCGTAACCTGGGTTTGATACTGGACCAAGATTTGACCTCTGAACTGTGAAGACGATAATATGTCGAACATGCTTTTATCATCTGTTAGCCAGATCCGCACTATACACCGTTCGAAGCTGCTTCTGCACTTTTGAGTGAATTCAAGAGCACTACGGTGGATTATGGTATTGCCGTTTATGCGGGTCTCCCTCTGTCTGTGTCTGTGTCTGTCTGTGCCTGTGTGTGTGTCTCTCTGTCTCTCTGTCTCTGTCTGTCTGTGTCGCTCTCTGTCTCTCTCTCTCTTTTTGTCTTTCTGTCTTTGTCTCTCTGTCGCTCTCTGTCTCTCTCTGTCGCTCTCTGTCTCTCTAGTCTGTCTGTCTGTGTCTCTCTGTCTGTCACTGTGTCTCTCTGTATCTCTGTCTCTCTCCGTCTCTATCTGTATCTCTGTCTCTCTGTCTCTCTGTCTGTCTCTGCCACTGTCTGTCTCTCTGTCTCTGTCTCTGTCTCTGTCTCTGTCTCTGTCTCTCTCTGTCTCTCTGTCTCTCTGTCTCTCTGTCCCTGTCTCTGTCTCTGTCTCTGTCTCTGTCTCTGTCTCTGTCTCTGTCTCTGTCTCTGTCTCTGTCTCTGTCTCTGTCTCTGTCTCTGTCTCTGTCTCTGTCTCTGTCTCTGTCTCTGTCTCTGTCTCTGTCTCTGTCTCTGTCTCTGTCTCTGTCTCTGTCTCTGTCTCTCTCTCTGTCTCTGTCTCTGTCTCTGTCTCTGTCTCTGTCTCTGTCTCTGTCTCTGTCTCTGTCTGTCTGTCTGTCTGTCTGTCTGTCTGTCTGTCTGTCTGTCTGTCTGTCTGTCTGTCTCTCTCTCTCTCTCTCTCTCTCTCTCTCTCTCTCTCTCTCTCTCTCTCTCTCTCACTCTCTCTCTAAACTTCAATTAATGTTCAACTCTGAAGGTCAGCTAATTATAGGATTCCGAAATATGATCACGTCATCTATACTTAAATGCGGGATGAACTGCATTGGAATTTTTTTGCCCATCATGCTGATGCACCTCTATCTCTTTGCTCTGCCACACATGGTGATCTAGTAGTTGTTCACCCGTCGCGTACTGGTATACAGTGGAAGCTGGAAGCTTCGAAGTAGTGTGGCACGATGGCTGATTGGCTAGAGCTCTCGCCTCTCGGCCTGTAACGCCAAGAGTACGGGTTCGAGCCTCGCCTATATACTCACGATTGCTCACAGTATTAACGCGTGCAAATTGCCAAATTCACACAGAAATGCGAATCTGAGGCGCGGTTAGTCAGTCGCCAGGATGAAGAGCAGTTAGATATCCAGATGTCTTAAAGCAAATGAGATATAGTGAGTTTTGAGGCATTTCTTAATTTAAAGGAAGAGATCAAGTTCACGCACCGAACAGACATTGGTAGTTAACTCATTCCTTGGGAGGAACAGCATGGACTGTACGAGGCCACTTGACAGTGCTACATCGAGGCTCAACAACCACTTCCGAAGATCCAAGACTTCTAGGAGGAGCGTACTGAGATAATAGTGGTTGGAAGTGCTCGTTTGAATGGTTTTATAGGTCAAACGAGCCGGTTTAAATCTTATTCTGAATTCAACAGGAAGCCAATGCAGCTGACTGAGAAAGGGTTAGGAAGTTTAAGTACGAGTATAAACGCGATGTGGCACCATGCAAGAGCATTTTGGATGCATTGAAGCCTCTTCACTTCAAGATCTGAGATGCAGGCATAATCGAGGCAAGAACAGACTAAAGAGCAGATTATGGTTTCTTACATACAATACAATACAAATTTATGGCACGCTTTAACAAGACAAGTCTTGCACGAGAGCGCGTTTGCGCTGTGTTCTTAGCCATAGTGTAATGAGAATAGATGAGTTTTTAATTTTGATTTAAATTGAGTAGCAGATGAACATTGACGGATTTTAGCTGGGAGACTGTTCCATTGTCTGGGTCCGGAGACAGCAAAAGCACGATTTCCAAACTTCCTCTTGGTGCGAAGATCGGTAAAATCTCTTCGCGTGGCCGATCTGAGTCCTCTTGTCTTGGGTAAGAGCAGACCTTATGTGACGTATGGTTCTGAATCTCTGATATGATGACAACAAGATTGTGGGTCGAAATGTAAGTCACCCTAAGCGTTTTGACAGTTTTGATAGCGAAACAACAGCGTCAACAAGGCAAACGCTTCAGGAATGAGAAGGGAAAGAGCGCAGTGTTAGCGTGAACCAAACATGATTGCCTCAGATTTGCCTCTGGGTTTATAACAAGATCGTTCAAGCAGAGCCATGCATACACTGAAAGAGACATTCTTCAAGTTTGACCTTGTCAGTCTGATCTGTTGATGACAGAGCAGTGTAAAGTTGAGTATTATCGGCATGCTTCTGTAACTGGACTCCAGAGTTATGGCTATGCTGTTGATTGGTGAAGCGAAGATTGTAAATAAAAGGGGTCGAGAACAGATCCCTGTGGGACACAAGCAATACAGATAGAATGATCAGGTCTATGACACCAGTAGTACAGAGAGAATGACCAGATCGAGCAGTACCATCCACTTGCTAAGATCGATTGAAGAGGTATACGAAGCTATAGCCAGTTTAAGGCCGTCTCAGAGACACGCGCCAGCGCTTTTTCTGAGTTTAGAAAGTAGTATAGGCCTATTTGTTGGTCGACAGCATCAAAAGCAGCATTAGGCTAAGGACTTAGGTCGAGGCATAGGCTACTGGCTGGCCTTTAAGAACACACTCAGAGGCAAGTTGTAATCCAGAATCTAAAGGATTCTGGTGTTAAGTCGTGTATGACTGTAAAGTTGTAAAGTTGCAGGCCGTTAAGTTAAAAAAATTCGTAGGTTTATATGCCTAAGGAAGACCAGGATTATCGGCCTGACGACATTTGCCCCAGAGACGGTCATATAGGCCTAATATTCTTTATTTCTTTATTGAAACAATCCGGTTGACAGACCGCAACCGGTTACAGTGTACAGTTATGCAATTGAAACAATCCACAAGAACACAAATGACCAGAAGACATAAATCTTAACTACTAACAGAACAGACAGCCTGCAATACACGGCGCCTACAAAGCATGTCCGCCTACGGGACTTTCGATCTCGGTACCTCTCGCTCTCTATGCCAGTGTGTTATCCAATGCGCTATCGGGCGGAGAAGGACGAGAAGGACAACAACAACAACAGCATCCACAACAAGACAAGGAAGAGACAACAACTATCGTCTGACTTAAGCGGCGAACAACAGATCAATAAAGCTTAGACCTATTATACGGAAATGAAGGGCAGACAAATTGCGCAGTTAACAGACATGTATAGTAGGCCCTATACAGACATGTATACTTGTATAGGCCCTATACAGACATGTATAGGCCTACGCAATTTGTAATGCCTTCATTCAACCCGTAGATAACAAAGACGATGACCTTCGTAACAATGAAATGATGATGACGACGATGATGATGAATCCGTTTTCGCCATCCGATGAATCTGTGAGTAACGCAGGCCAACAACCCCCTATATTCCCCACAGGCAGTCATAATAAGCTGATTATCTTGTATCCGCAGACCTATAGTTTTACATTTAGGCCTAATATTTAATTAAGTAGGCCTATAAACTTCATTGTTTATGGTAATACGTGCATCATACATGCATACATACATACATACATACATACATACATACATACATACATACATACATACATACATACATACATACATACATACATACATACATACATACATACACACATACATGCATGTACATACATGCGTGGGTGCGTGCATACGTACGTACGTACGTAGGCCTATACTTATACGTGCAGCTAGGGCACTGCAGGCGTACGCAGGTACGTGCATGACTGCGTGTGTGCATGCGTATGACCTACATGCATACATGTATAGCCTGCAAAGCCCTGCATACATATGCAAACGTTATAATGCTACATGTATACAACAAAGTAAGTAAGTATATCCTTTATTCAACCAGCTGCTAACCGCAGTTTGGTGTACATGAAAGTTTAAGAAATCGTGAATGATTCTTATTTCTTATCATCATTATCATAATAAATCATCCTGATTAGAAATGTTTTCCGTCTGTTCTGGTGCGTCATCGGTTGAAGATTTTTAGACTGGCGATACAGAAGCTACTAGGCCTATTGATTGCCAAAATGATTTATTATTGTTGAAAAATCGTACCCGCTTCCTCCACCTTCTTATCTTTTCTGTCGCCCCAATTCTAAGAACTGTCCATCTTATCCGTATGCTTGATCCTTGGAACCGAATCTGACCGTATCTGCCCGTATCGGCCTTAATTGCCGCGTTTGTTTTTGACTAAACATGCGAATAAGCTTGCTGCAGCTTAGCTCTTAAGACTCTGAACAATCTAGAGAGTTTATTTACGATTTGAGTAGGGCCTAGGCCATGCAAATGTAGCCTAAATGTAAATCTAATTAGTTCAACACCACACAAAAGCCGAGTAGACCTAATTTACGTAGGTCAGCAAGAACGTTCGCGTAGAAACCTATAGGCCTATGCCTATTACTTTGCCACCATGCCCACATGAAGCCCATATAGGACCCATATATCAGTATGGGACCCTCATAGAGCCCATATTGGTCCATGGAAACTCTGGCAGTCTACCTCTGGTAGAGTAGTAGTTTCAGTTTAACGACACTGTGTGATAACAAAGATCATTAACGTCGCCTCCTCCTTCATCCAGGCTTGGGACTGGCACTGAATACAGTGGCGGAGTTACCTCTGGTAGAAACCAACCAACGACCTATAATCATAGAAACATTGGTTAATGATTGAATCGGCGTTCCATAGCTTTTAGGCGGTGCTTTAGTTAGTGAGGTGTAGAACCGGGCTGAAACTTTTCGTCGAAGAAGACTTAGTGAATGGAGGAGGTTTTGTTAGGTGTGAGTTGAGTTGCGGTGAAAAATTCGGAATACATTTTCACGATCAAAATATGAATGAACTGGGCCGGAGGAGTTTTGCGAAACCCTAGCGCCCTACTGAACTATGAGGTGGTAATGAATAATGTCATCGTTCCAGATCTGCAGCGTCGATAACGATCTAAGGGGGCAAGTAGATTTTTTTTCGTTTCGATTGGGTTTAAGTCATCCGGGTATTTGGGTCAGGTTTTGTTTTTTCCTACACGTGAACCGCTTTAAGAAATCGAAGTCTATGCGAGGAATTTACTCGAAATGAAGTTCAACAGGTTTTTTTTATAATCTATCAGACGTCTAAACTGACATAGGACCTATATGTTAACATCTTGTGCTGTGTAATAATCTGTCGGCATATATTTCTGTTAAAGAGTTTCGGAGGAAGCAATTTGTCAAGAATTTTTTACTAAGGAAAGCTTCTCTTCCAGTTAAGGCAAAGTTGTATAAGTTTTCGATAGTGTTGTAACGTTTTGTTCACAAAACTTAACAGTGTGTGTGTGTGCCTAAATTACATGATGATCTATCACCATAGGCGTAGCTACATTGAGGCACGAGGAGGCAGTTGCCTCCTCTTGGTTTTTTATATACAGGAACTTCCATTGACTAATGACCTTAATGACCAGGATTTTGCCCATTTTGCCCATGGTCTGTGAAGTTGCCTCCTCTTGAATTTAAGTCTGGCTACGTGCCTGTCTATCACAAGTGCTGCCAGACGATTTCCAAAGTGTAATAATATTCAGAACTGATTTTGATTGAAAACAGTCACTAGAGAATTGTTTGGCTTGATGTATATGTATGGTCTTGACTGTGAAGTTTGTGTTAAGGTACTTGGCAGAACACTGTTCCAAATGTACAGAAAATGTGATGGGTGGTCGAAAGTGCTATATAAATGCCCTCAAAACTTTGCTGTGCTTACCAGCATCATACTGCAGTGCCAAACCATTGCCAATTTAATAATATTAACTACAGCAACTATTAACTAATTCAGCATTTAATAACTTTTATTTATTATTATTATTATTATCGTTATAATCATTATTACTATTATCTGCCTGATCTTGATATATGATAGCCATTTCAGAACATTGTTTTACTATCAAGAGGATTTTTTAAAGTCATGATGGATCATGTCTACTTCGGGTTAAAATATTAATAAAAAAATTCAGAGTAATAATGTGAGGATGTCTGTGATGTTACTATAGACTCTGTGTATCTTCTTAGAGGACTGGAATTCCGAGTATATACCTTACTGTGACTTGATCTTGGTGAAGTTGAATTTAGACAATAATTCATTTGTTTCCAGATAGTATAAATTTGTCAAATAGCTCTTCTTCTGGCTTTCTTCTGGTGTGCTATTTCCAGACTGTACTTTGGAAATGATAAGGTAAGGTAAGGTTCAAAGTAATTGTTCATTCACACGATACAATACAACTGTAATTTTATAATGCCTTCCTTACAAAGTTCAGAAGTGCACATTACAGCCAGGCAAACATTGAGAGCCATAAGTAGACTAGGAATGGAATGGAAGAGGTAAGCTTTGAGTTTGGTCGGAGAGTTGCAACTATGAGTAGGTAGAGAGTTCCAGATGGAGAGACCCGCGACTGTTAGTGATGGTCAAAGACAAGCCATGTACGAGGAACAGTATTCTTTCCAGCAGATGACCAAGATTTGCCAGGGTTTAGTTTGAGGCGTATATTCAGACTTATTTAATGCATCTCTGGCTGCCATAGGCTACATTATATTGTTTAGATGATATCACTAAAAACTTACAACACTTTCAATGGTTAGATAAGGCAATCATTAAATCAGATTTTCCACGGCCCTCGGTGGCACGTGGTCCTTGCAGTTGAGGACATTTTACAATACAACTTTCCTTATTGTAACTGCAGTTGTAATGGAAATATTTTACATGGCAGGTCTAAAGCACTGTATATGTCACTATATTACCACTATGCATATCACTCAATGAAAGGGTGACCCTGCTATGAGGGACCTTGGTCTTTTTAAAATAGGGTTTCTTTCCCTGTTGTTCCGTGATAACCCTCATTCTTCATTTTTTAACTCTATTTCATTTGAACTTCTGTTTGTTTGTTTGACTGATGGGACCAATAAAATTTATGGTTATGGTTATGGTTATATATGGCTGTCAGTCAGATGGAGAAGTTATATTTATAGCTCTAGAGAAATGCTATCCTCATTAGCATCACGCTATATAGGTTTTAAGTGGGTTAAGAAGACATCCGTGTTACAAGACTTGTAATCTGCCCTGAACAAACCTAAGTTGTCCTTGCAGAGGCGTCAGTCCAAAACAAACTGAGGGGTCATACCTCCATCAGTTTTAAGGCTTAAAATTTCAATTTTTCAATTTAAGTAAGCATTTGCTAATTTGCCATTTGTCTATCAGCTGAACAAGGACTTGTAAGTGTATATTGTACAGATTGGATGCAGATGACTATAAGCACAGTGTGCTGACTCCCAGTGCTGTGTTAAGAAGGAGTCATTGTTATAGGAAAACTAATTTTTAAGGATGGTTGATGAGAAGGGAAGAACAGAAAGAAGATCCAGTGCAAGGAACTCCCCCCCCCTGGTGAACATGTACATGTACTGTAGATGTGTGGTTGCTGGTCACATGGTTAAGTGTCTGATTGGCTTGATTAGGGTGCAATTTGTAGGGGAGGAAAGGGGGACTTAATCTTTCCCTTGCAATTCTTTCCTGCCAACAAGCCTTGCCCACTGTTTCAGATCCTCTCCCACTGAAGATTCATTTTCCCGTTTTTTTTGTAATTGCAATTTTAAATTTATATAGCCTAATGTGAAGAGAAAATTGTTCAGAGGTGCTGTATGCAACCCTGATGATGATAATGAGTTCTCTGACCGAAAGCAGGTCCATTGGCTTTATGCCACCCGAGGATGAGATGAGTGAGGTGGTTTCCCGTTGCCTTCCTCACAGACAAATGTGGGTGAGCAACTTGTCCACTTAGAGTACCAGCGAACAGCGAAAAACGTGTCGATAGAGAGAGCTGATTATATATTGCAAGAACAATGAAGACCAAAACTTCAAGTTTTGGCCATGGCAGTCTATGCCCATGGGACAAGGAGATCATACCGTTCAAGCATATTGGGTTGCATCCTGTTCATAAATTTGTTGCTTAATGTACTGCTTTGTTGTTTAATTTAATAAAATGATACGCTGCGGCTTTTGGCAGTGATATCAAAGATCTATCTGGCAAGATATGATGGTCGCAAATTGCGACCACAACTGTGCCTTTAAAACATCACTGTAAAACGTTATGGGACTTCCCACTCTGACATTTTCACCAATTGTTAAGAACAAATGAGAGCTTTGCATGGAAAAAATATGATATTTTTGTAATTTTACAAACTGACCTAGGTCAGTGTCACTAGGTTACAGTTGCTCACAATTTTTTATTACTAAATTTGAACGTTTCTGAGTGCTTTGCCCACATAAAGCTATTTAATACCTTCAATTTGGTATTTTAATTGTGTCTCTAGGTGCAATAGAAGCTAGATACAGTAGTTTGAACATCGGCCGCTCGTCGGAAATAGGCCCGTTTCAGTCAAGATCATTGACCAATATCTCGGACACAGGTCGACCCAAAAATCTAAAATTCTGGTTTTGAAAGTTTTCATAGTGGTTTATGACCACACCAAATTTCAACAAAACTGGAGATGATGATGTCCATTTTTTTTATTCAAGTGTTGATTTTAAGTGGAATTGCCCTATGATAGTCTGTAGTGCATACTGCATAGGTTAAGGTTGGAGGCTTGGAGCCTCTTGGAGGGTTTGTCACAGTAGATGCCATACAGAACAGCGAAACAAAACTACCACAGTATATGACAATTATTACAACTATTATTCATTGTCTGAACATTCTGAATGTTAGTTATAATATCATGCGGGTCATATCATAGTGTGACGTAGCGACAAATATAGTAAGCAACATATTTCATAGTCAAGTCGAGGAAACAATGATCAAGTCGATGATTTTTCGACCGACTTGACTTGTCCTAGTTACAGCCGACTTGATCGACTTACTCGATTGATCACGGGTATAGAGCCGGCGAAGGTGATCAAACATGAACAGAAGCTCTGCAATAACACAGATTTGGCACTATAAGGTATGGTAAAAAAATTAGGGTATTGTATATGTATTGACGAAGGGTTGAGGTCAGTCTAAATCTGCATATCACTCGTGTAACAAGATGGAGATAAAAATTACCCGGCTGTAGAAGGCATATGCATGCCCATAGCTCCGAGACTCGGCTGCACTTAGGAAGCCAATCCCTCCTCATAATTATAGCTCTACATAAGCCAAGATGATGTGCAAAGGAAAATTCCGTCAAAACTTACAAATCCGTGGCAGAAGCTAAGAGAAATTCTAACATGGCGACTTAGCAAGAGTGAACTCCAAAATGTTGAAAATTACTTATGATATTCTGCACTTTGACGAAGTAATTGGAATTGTTTAGATATTGATCTTCTTAGTAAATTGCAATGTTATTATTTAGTTAAGAACATTATTGAGTTGAACCTTTCTTCCTTTCAACTGACTAACCAGCCATAAATGATTATTGTTAAAAGGGGTGACCCACTGACCCTAATTAAGCGGGGCTTGTGCCCCTTTTGGGTCTTCCCTGTTCCCTAGCCAATGCACTGATATGTAATAGTCAAGTTATAATTGTTGTTAATTGTTATATGCATTGTGCTTCTGGAAATAAAAGTTGTCAGTAAAATGACGAGGGCAGAAGAGAAATTGCATTCTGTGCTGCTCATAGATCTTTCTCCCGCTGGTTACACTACCGGGCATCTCCCACTGAATATGCATTTTCCACTGGTAAAGCATTTGGCTCTTGCCCATCTGCACCTAGGTCTTTGACCCTCACTGAAGTATCAACCACAAAAATCGAAGCATGTGGGTGTGACGCACACGTGGTGATGGAAAGTTGTCAACCCCAGACACCAAGGTGAAAGAAAGCCAGGCGGATCTTACACAGAATCTATGACAGACGGTTCCGGTCTTATTTGGGAGGGGGGGGGCAGCATCGGCCCGATAATGCTACTTGACGTCTGCGACACCATGAGTAGCCTATCCCTTTGCGAAATTTCAAATCGAAAAACGCTAATTGTCGTTGTCGACCCGGTGAATAAATCCGTTTACGAACTGCATCCATCGACGTGTGTGGCCCATTGTGTGCACTGCAGAACATTGATAAGTCATATTTCGTTGGTCTCTCTCTCTCCTCGCGGCCGTCGTCCGTCAATTAATGAGCGTCGTTTATCCCGGATCTTCATGCGTTTCTCATGTATTCCTCCGAACGTGAGATGCATTTTTGACCTCTGTTTGATGAGAGTTTATCATTGACAGACAGATAGGCTGCTCCATTATGTACCAAGGACTGCCCCAGTAAGGCCCATATGATTAAGGAGGCCATGTCATTGGCTTGGCCCCCAGACCGGCTTTGGCAAGGTTTCTCTAGAGAAATTGTAAAGAAAAAAGTTTGAAAGTGGGTTAAAGGGCAGCTAGTGGGGAAAAGAGCCATGGAAACATATGGAACATGACTGAAATTGCGAATGAAGAAAAGGACATTATACATTTTTTTTATTGAATACCTGGACGGCTAAATTGGCTGCGCTGCTCCTGTTCTTTACTTCTGAATCTACCAGTTTTTGGATCTGTTGAGTTGCTGCTGTGTCTCAGCACTCTTGAAGGGTCCTGTTTAAATGATCTGATGCATAATTTAAAAACATGCATTGTACAAAAAAATAATAGTAATTAGCAACTTCTGTAGTCGCAATATTTAATGCACAAGGCATCAACCAATGTGGGATGCGGTGGTATAGGGGTATGTTCGGTGCCTTGCAGCCGGAGGGTTGCGGGTTCAAATCCACCTCAAGCCGCCACGTATGGACCCTGGGCAAGTCCTTAACTCGCAATTGCTCATGCGCTTGCGGCGTGAAACGCCGATTCAGTGTCCACGCTGTAGTCGGGAGCGCCTCTGAGTAGAAATCTTGAAGAGGCGCTATAACAAGTGCTCATACATACATACCAGTCTGTCCGCTGAGACATAGAGGCTGCCTATGATGGATAAGCCAGCTAAAAAAGTCAATCTGAAGTTGAAACTGAAATGAAGGAAGAGTTACAAAATTTAGGTCAAGCAACCATTTAGCGGTTATATTTTTTGTTATAACCAGCAGCGGCAATTCGATGATGCAGTTAAATAGTGATAACTGGGAAGTGGGAATGAACTTTAATTTTCAGTACACTGTACTCTGGATGCTTTACTGAGTGGGAAGCCAATGTACAGAGGTTATATGCTAATATCATGGTGTATCGGTTATGGCTCTAGGTAATGAGGTCTGAACTTGCTGGAAATTCTGCCCGTTTAACTATGTGATACAGTGACATGCAGTAGATAAGTGGTGGATCCAGAACTTGATAAAATTGTAGACAAATGAGCCATGCCATGCTTTACCAGTTTTACCTTGTTGGTTGTTTTTAAGCAGAAAAAGTATAATATAGAATAGAATAACTGTTATAATTTTTTTACAACTTCTTTAGTTTCTAAATTTTTTGATAATATTTTGGTTTTACCACTGTTTCATGACTTCTTGCTTTCCAAAGTTAGTAGGCAACAATAATCTTAGCCAGTTTGGGTGGGGTGAAGCACCTGAGGGGATTACCCCATGGATCTGCCTTGCGTCAGACATACATGTACTTATGTACAGATATACATACATTCGCTTACATTTATAGAGCCACTTTCCGGATCATATGTGCTATTTAGAATTGGATGTTGCATATTGGGTTACTCTCAAACACTCTCGAAACTAAGAGCAGCCACTGGTGTTGATAAAACACTTTTCGACATAGACTGTGTGACATCAAAGCATGCTCACTGTCACTTGCCGACAGGCAGTTTTGTGTAAATACTTCAAAATGCCACACTAATGTCTGGCTATAAGCAACACTGACTGCGGTTTTAAGTGACACGGTGCCAAACAGTGTTGAGTAACGTTAGATTACATTTACAATGCATTGGCAGCATTAAATTATGCTGAAAGCATGGTGCTTCACTGAGGAGGCGCAGCATCACTTCCGGTGGGTGGGTTTTGTTGATATGTATCTGACTTTGTCGGCCTCTAGTGGGCCTCTTCCTGTCCTGATCGATTGATTGTCAAACTGATTTCCATGGGTGTCTGGGTGCCTCTGATAAAAATTGGGACCGTTTTTCAACAAGAAAGATAATTAATTTATGTCTGTATGTACCGTTATGCATATATGGGTATATGTATGTATGTATTTGTGTAGATATGTGTGTAGTGGTGAGAACTTGAGATCCATTACAACGACTGCTCAAGTTTTAAGTATTTTAAGAGTTTGGGACGAAGTCAGGTCCCAAACTCTTAAAATACTTAAATATCAGACTTTAATTTAAGTTCAATACCCAATCCAAGCTCCAACTGAGTTTCATATGAGACTCATGACCAGAGCCAGCAAAATATAGGCTTTCAGACATGAGACCTGAGCCAAAAAAATTTCTAGGCTTTGAGACACAAGACCCAAGCCAGCAAAGTATCATATGTTTCGAGACTTGTGTCAGAAAAGCGTCATAGATTTTGAGACTCGAGACTTGTGCCTAAAGTATTTTAGGCTTTGAGTCTTGAGATAAGTATCAAAGGTTTTGTGTCTCAAGATCGAAACCGGCAAACTATCATAGTGTTTGAGAGTCAAGACTTGTACCAGTGAAGCATTGTAAGGTTTGAGACTCGAGCCAAATATAGTCTACTGGTTAGGAGAGTCGAGAAGTTTGCCAGCTAGTACGATGATAGAGTCTGAGACTGGAGACCTTAGCCAGACCTTAGGCTAGCAGAGTCGAGACGGAGTCGACAAATTTACATCCAATTAATCTAATTATTTGATTTGCGATGTGCATGGGCGGTGCGTGCAGTAGCAGCAGCCAGCCAGCCAGCATTGCTTCAGGTCCTGTTTGCCAGCGGATGTAGACCTGACCTCGGCTGACCCAGAAAGTTAAGTGCTTCTTGCTGAATCAGTCAACCTATAAACGGTCGATTTTATGTAAATGTAATGTACCTGGGCATTTTATTGTGGGCCTAAGAACCTCTAAATTTTCAGGAATGACTCCCAAGTTTTCGTGAAGAGGCGGTAGTTAAATGTGCAGTTACAATATTATAGTAATGTAATGTGCCAGGGACGTTTACACAGCACATTTTAATTACCTAAAACAGGTGCTCAAAAGAGAAAAATTGACTACATGTGTGTGTGTGTGTTTGTGTGTGTGTGTGTGTGTGTGTTGTGTGTGTGTGTGTGTGTGTGTGTGTGTGTGTGTGTGTGTGTGTGTGTGTGTGTGTGGTTCTGCGTACGCTGTACCAACATGTGCTTGCCTGTGTACATCATTGATGGGTGTTTTGTATGTGATGTACTGAAGTGTATAATAGTTTATTTAGAGCCATGTGCTGCTCTACATTGTTTGATTATGTATTTATATAGCACTTTGTGGATTTGTAAAGGTGCTATAGATACACCCTAAACTACTATACTAGACGATACGATGACAATACAATACTCTGCGATGCTATACAGTATAGATGCTATGTTATGCTATACTTTACAATGCTAGTCTGTCAACGACCTTCCTTATTTTGAATGAATTTGAAACACGAAGAGGGGTCAGTCAGCTTAACGTAACCTCATCTGCAGGTCGACAAGCCCACAGAAACCAGACAGAGTGTACAGGCACACTACTACAAACATAGGCACACACGCCAAGTGGCAGGATGCTGGTTAGCCTCGGCACAGTCAAGGACCTCTGGATAATACTATATAGGAGCCCATGGCACAGTGGAAGCCGAGCGGCGGCGGCGGGAGAAGAGAGGCGGGGAAGGGGACAGGGTCAGAAGGGTGTCAAAGACTTTGAACTTGGCGCGGCGATTAGGCCTTATTATTTCCAGTCAACCAATTCGAACAGGTGGGTCCACAGTCCGCTCACTGGGCCTACTACTAGCTTTGTCACTTTTAATTAGGGGCTCTCTCTGTCCAACAGCCGAATATCATATTTACGCTCATTATTTTGTATGTAATTCATTTAATATACGTAACATTATACGTTGGATCGTGTGAGCCTGTCGTTATGCGGATATTTCTGGCCCCATTGTATGTATTTTATGTGTATGCAAGTTAACTGCTTGCATGTATATAATTATGCATGTTTGTATCTCATGCTGATGTATGACAGCAAGGGACCAGAACATCTCCATGGACAGCCGAACAAGTGACTGACTGACTGACTGACTGACTGACTGTTAAAACCAGCACGAACACTTTTCCTATGTATTATTATGAGCCGGATCCGACCAATGATGATGATGTCAGATGCACAGAAAGGGAATAATTTTCACACACAAGCTAATGATATACGAGACTGCGTTTCAACCAACCTCGCTCTATGCATTCTCTGTCAACCTGCAAGACTTGCCTTCATTCGACCAGGTGTCTTAAACTGATTATTCCCTCTGAGACTTGTTCAGCTTTAGAAGGGTCTGCCTTTTCTGTCACTGACTATAGGCTCCTTCCGGCAAACATTGTATCAGTTCTCTGCAAAGTCTTGTGTTAGCCTTCAGATCTGGTTTAAAAACTCATCTTTTCCAGGACATTTCCTCCTTGAGTTGTTCCATAGTTTCTGAGATTCCCATCTTCGTTTTTTTAGTGGACTCGTACTGGAATTGGGCATGCACACCAATCGTGCATAGCAGCATGCATTGACTGAACATTATTGCACTGACACTTTAGAAGTTTTCAAATCTAATATAATCTAATGACTTCTATAGCACTATTTTCATAATACATAAGCATCATTTGCTTGGATTGAAATCCTAAGTATATTAGAAAAGCCAGGTCAAAATCCGATTAGTTATAAAAAGGCAAACTACATTGAGTAAGCAAGTTTGTATTGATGTCTTTGATGCATGGACACTCTCCCCTATAGATGACGATACAGCGCAGAGACTTTGAGGCAACTCAACTGTGATGGTGTGAAGGTGATACGAGTTGTAAAGAAGATTTTGTTTTGCTGAGAGTCCAGGCGTTTGTACAGCCGTTGTCTGCTGCACGTACATACCCAAGAAACTGACAAAATAGTGCTGTTTATCCGATTTTGAAAAGGTCAGTCATGGTAAACAAAGAAGTAGAAAGGGCACAGAATTGCATTGAAAGAGATGCACTTAACGTTGAGACATGGAATATCCAGAGTATTGTCAGAAAATATAGCGCGGTAATGGATGCCATGACTAGAGAGATCAGAAGGAAACTGCAATGAGACACAACAACTGGATGGAACAACAATGCAAAGAAGTTGACAAAGCTTTCAAGATAAACAGAATGCAAGAAGTATATATAAAAGATAAAACTACTTAGTGGACAATTTGAGCTCAAAGTTGCATCAGTCAAAGATGCAAATGGGAAGGTACTAGTAGATGATGCATCAAGCATACAGAAATAAGAGATCCTGAGTGGCCGAGTGGGTTGGTAGCCCGTTCTCCACGCCGGCGGCCCGGGTTCGATTCCCGGTCGGTCGGTTTATCAGAGATTAATTTCTCGGATCTTTACTGCGGGTAGCTCGGTCGCAATATAAACGTGGAGTACGAGGTTGCACTCTGCCTCCGACACTAATCATCTTCGATATGAAAAAGTGTCGTTAAGCTCAAGTACAATACAGAAATGATGGAAGGAACGCTTCAAACTACTACTAAATGTCGACACACATAACAACCCATAATTATACGGTTCTCACAGAGTTGTCCATAAACACAACAGAAGAACAGATAGCCAAACTTTCTACAGGAAGAGGTAAGAGATGCTATCAAAAAATGGAAAGGATAAAGCACCAGGCATCGATGGAATCACCACTGAACTACTTCAAGGAGGAGGGGGAAAGGTTGTTAAAGCTACCCGGTATGCATGCAAAGATTCAACAGGAAGAAGAAATACCAGAAGACTGGGAAAATTCGACAATCATTCCTATATACAAAAGAAAAGGAGATCCACAAGACTGCACAAATTACATGCAGAGGCATTAGCCTACAGAGCATTCCGGGAAAGGTTTTCAACAGAATGATGCAAAACGGAATGAAGCAATATGTTGAGAGAGCACTTGGAGAAGAAGCGAAGAAGAAGCACAATTTATCAACTATTCACCATGAGACAGATACTTACAAAATCATAGAACACAACCAGATAGTCTTCATCAACTTCATAAACTTCAAACAAGCATTCGACAGCAGATGGCATGATAGAGTGCGGAGAGTGATGCAAAATGCAGGAATACCAGAGCAATTTCTCAGACTTGTACAAGAGATATGGCAAAAATCATCAAGTGCCATAAAAGTAGATGAAAGATCACAGATTACTTTCACACGAAAACGGGAGTACAGACTAGAGTACGACAAGGATGTATCTCATCCCATGCCCATTTGACCTAGTATTAGAAGCAGTGATGTCACTCAGCCTTAACAATTCACCAAAGCAGGAATCAAATTAAATGGAAGGCCGGTGAATAATCTCCGATTTGCTGACGACATTGGCCTCCTTACTATGGAAGCGGACCAGAACTACAGGATATTAAAACACAGGTTGACGAAACCAGTAGAAGATTCGACCTCAGGATTAACGCAGAGAAAATCAAAACAATGGTGATTGAAAAGACCTAAGTGACACCAATAGATTAGTTAAGATTGTTTATAATGTACAACTGTGAACATTATAATCTGTTTTGTTTTGATTTTGTTTGTTTGTTTGTTTTAAATCTTGTACTGCAATGTTTTGTTATTTAGTTGTTTGGCTATGATTTAGCCCTAAAATTGTTATTTAAGTTGAATTTTCTATAACTATATGATCACAAAAATCGTCTTGCCATCAGTAAATGTAATATGGAATAGGGGCAGCCCTGCAATAGCGGATTATTTTATCCTTTAGGGCTGTCCTGTTGACGGCATCAGCAGATTAACATTTTTTAAATGACTGATTGTTAATTAATTGTGCTGTTGTTGATTCAATAAACGGCTGATTGAATAGTGACATCTAAGTGACATCAACGTTCAAGGAGAAGCTATTGATCAAGTAGAACAGTTCATCTGTCTTGAAGGTCTAATAGACACAGATGGCAGGAACAAAAAAGACATATTACAAAGGAGAAAGTCGCCAACCCTGAATGACCTTAGGTAACTGACAGAGTGCACGTAACCACTGAAAATGTTTCAGTACGAGGCACAGGAAGAGCGAGGACCTCCTGTGATCGAGTGTAATATCTAGTGGCATGACGGATTTAGGTTGGCTGATATGAATGCAATGCTTTCTGAACTATTTATTTTATTGTGTTGTTTCTATATAAACCCAGCACGTCTGTCAGGTACTTGAGAGATACTATATTAAGTGTCTTGATTAATGAGTTTATAATTGTGTGTATGACGTACATATGCCTGTCATTATCTTGTCTAGGGATGTTAAACGATAATCGGAAATCCGATTATCAGTTTCGAAGACGATTATCTGGTTATTTACAAAATGATAATCGAATTCGCTTTTTCATTTTTGTAGTGAAAATTACAAGAAATGCCAGAAAAAAGTATAATTTATGCATTTGTTTAGTGTCTGCGATTATTTTCATCCATATGGCCGGCAGATAAGAAGTTTGTTTAAAATTCACGACCACTCGTACAGCGTCTTTGCAGGTGTCTGTTCTGCAGTTGGATATCAATGAACAGGTCTGATGACAATTCATGCAAAAGAAATCGGATATTATAATATTTTATTGTACTTGAAAATTGGAAAAGGAACTTATAAATTTAAAATATGATATGGTTTAAGAGTTAAATATATTATAGTATGACGTGGTTTAAGAGTTAGCCAATAAACTAAATTCTAGCTTTTTTTCTCTTATTTTAATGCGCTTTGGCGTGAAACTCCGATTCAGTGTCCGCGCTGTAGTCGGGAGCACCTCTGAGTAGAAATCTTGAAGGGGCGCTATACAAGTGCTCATACATACATTTAAGAGGCCAGTCAGAATGATTGACATATGTAGCCTACTTTATGACATCATTGTTGAAAGGCCATACTCCCCAAAGATAAAAAATCACATTAATAACAATAATAATAATAAGTTGCTGCAATTTCAAATAGTTCATAAACAGTTAGTTCGAAATCGAAGTCTGTTCAATGTTACTACTACTGGTTTGCATGCACATTTGCGTAGCAGACATCCTGGGTTAGTGGCGCCTTCAAATATTCAGTACTGAGTAACAGGATTTATTGCAACACAAAGAAACTGTCTTGATAGTCATCAGGAAAAACAATAATCAGTTTAAATTCGGATTTCTATAATCGATGATTGGTTTGCCAAAAAAGCCAATATTAACAACCCTAATCCGGTCTTACTTTACCTGATCTTATCTTACTTTATCTGACTTAAACTTAACTTACCTGATATTCATGGGCATAGCCAGGAAAAAATTTCAGGGGGGGTTTTAGGATTTCGGGTGGGTTTTCCATTGGAAATGGTCGCAAAACTAAGGTTTTTTGGGTATTTCCCATGTAAAAGCATATAAAAAATTTTGGTAACTTATTGGGGGGTTTGAACCTGTAAAACCACCCCTAAATATGCCCATGCTGATATTACTTTACCTTACCTTAACTGATGTTACTGCATGCTTTTACTGCTCTTAGACTCCTCAACCTGATCTTAAGTTATACTATTATTTGTACGTATCTTAGCAGATCTTACTTTATCTTATGTGAAGTTAACCTAATCTTGAACCGATCTTACGTAACATGTTCAAACCTCACCCTGCCTTACCTTAACCAGTCTAACCTGACTGTAAGTTAACTCTGTTCATTATGTGTGGTGTGCTTTGGTTGCAGGAACCACAATTGTCTGGTGGAAGTGAAGGCACAGGTGATGACACGCGACAACGCCCTAGGAATGTGGGTTCCGCACTCTGGCGGTGGCATGAGCCGTGTCGGTCTCTTCCAGGCAACAGATGCGACTGCAGAGGCTGACCTTGGTCACATCCAGTACGTCATCAATGGATATAGGATGTCCGATGACGTGGTGAGTTTTTCACTCATGTGCTCATTGTTCATTCATTTATTAGATCATTCATTCATTCTTGCATTCAATCATTCATTCAATCATTCTGTATTTCATTTAGTCATTCATTAGATCCTTCATTCATTTATGCAGTCAATCAGTCGTTCAGTCACCATTATTATTATTATTATTATTATTATTATTATTATTATTATTATATTGCATATATTATGCATGAAAGGTCAGTTAATGTGAATTTGAGATAGCGTGAAGCTATTGTATGTGAAGGACTTTCTCAAGGTTCTTCACACAGGTACTGTCTCAGAGGACGCTTGAACCTGTACTCCCCATGTTTCAAGCCAAGAGCTCTAACCAGACGGCCACTGTGCCCCACCAGTTGCTCACGTGCACTGTTCATTCGCTCACTTGATTCTTTAAAGGAGCCAAATAAATGATCTTATGCACAAACACATACTTGCATACAAGTAAATGTTTCTTAATACAAACTTTTATACAAGCATAATTAGAAACATACATATACATACATACATACTGATGTGCATGCTTAAATACATACATACACACCGTGCATACATGCATAGATATGTGTCTACTTGTATACACTTACACATACAGAGATGGTACTACTAAGGCTTGGGCACCATTTCCATTTGGCATCCCACAAGGCTTGGTTCTTGAGCCCCTTCTGCTACATGGTTGATCTGACCCGACTCATCACTACCCTAAGAGCATGGCCTCACTGTATACAGTATGCAGGTGATTTCAATTGTATTCAACCTGCCATTCATTCTGACGCACATGCCTGTTTGTCAAATACATGAGCCACAGTTTCGGAAATACAGGCATACCATTTTGGAAGTACATGAATGCTATCAAATCAGCTTCGATCTAAAACTGACGAAGTGCTCACTAGTATTGAATTTCCCTGGCTAGTGTATGCAGCTCATAGTTCGTGACCTGGGTGTGGTTTAAGAAGGAGAATTATCAATAATGCCACGTTAATTTGCGCTGCAGAACCTGCTTCTATCAGTTGCATCAGATCCGGGTCATATCGCATTGCCTTTTGTTCAATGCTCCCCTGACCAATTAGTTCATTCATTTCATGCTGATGTAGATTGACTATTGTATCTCCATCCTAGAAGGACCCACAAAGTTCAGAATAGGTTACGACAGTCCAGTGGTTAAATTCAACCGGATCTCAGATCCGGTACCATAGATTTGAGATCCGGCACCTAGACTGTTAGATCCGCCACCTTAAAGAGAAGACCCGTCACCTAAATGTGTAATTTGCTACAGTAATTGACCATGTGATTCCTGTTTCACAAATTTTGTGTGTTTCCGAATAGAGAATACCGAGTATCGGTTATAGATTCGTCAGATAGACTTAGGCTTTAAATTTGCAAATACGCCATCTCTGGATGAGTAATTTAACCAATGCGACAGTCGGTCAACCAGTCAAAAAACTTAAATATAGCTGCTTATGTGCAACAACTGGCTTCCTATACAGAAGAATGAATTCAAGATACATCTGGTTGGACGATCCGCTATGTTCAGCACTTCCCCAGTGTATATATTATAACAGGATTGTGTTCTGTTCTGGTAACTGATCACGTCACTTTGCTGTCTCTGGAAATTTACAGATTCTTGGCTTGTGCACATCATCATTATGGGCTCATTGGGTGGTTTTGTGAATTGTACAGGTCTTCTACTTAGAACAATCTCCATTTACATGTATGTGTAGTGTCAATTAATTCCATGTGACAGACATTCTCTGTTTACCTTATGTCACAATTGTTTAGTTCAGTTAAACAGCCATTCAAGCACCACGTTTGGGAGTTGCTTGAACGGTGCAATATAAATGTCGTATTACATTACATAAACATACATGCATAAAGCTTGCATTCATTTCTATCAATGTTTTAATGTAGTGCCTTGTCAATGCCATTTTCTGTTATCAGGTCATCATGCATTGTGCGCTGACAACGGACTTTCAGTATATGAAGGTGAACCCAACATTTCATCATTGGTCTGTCAAAGAGAAACGTTTTGGTCTAACGTTTCAGACGTTTGGTGATGCCACAGCATTTGAAAAGACCATTAATTCGGTTCTGGAAAACCTCAGGTCAACAGGTGAGTTGTGGACAGTTTAACAGGGGAATTACGAACTCTGAATATTTGAGCAAACGTTGACAAGGTAAAATATGGACCTGATGAAGCTCAGATCTTCAGGTGAACTTTTTATAGAGTTTTTGAGCATCTCAAATCACTTTGCAACGGTGAAATTACAAAGTCAGGAACCTCAAATCTTCAGATGAGCAAAGAAATTTAAATGTTTTAAATATAAAAGTGTAATATAAATCAAATTTTTGTAGGATCTCAAGTGACTTTGGAAGTGAAGAAGCTCAAATATTCAAATGAGCTTTGAAAAGGTAAACCTTGGAGATTCCGACAAAAGTGGCTGTGGATTAAGTAGTTAAATATACTGGCCTTGTGAATATTGACTGGTTCTGTTCAGTGGGTTGTGATTAAGAATCTGGTTTTGCTCAGATTTTGATTCATTACAATAAATGGCACTGTAGAAGTTAAATTCACTCCTTACCTTGCTGTACTTTACCTTACCTTATAGTATTTTACTGTACCGTGCTTTTCCTCAGTGTGATGTTTATAACTGAAGAGGTTCAAGGTCGGAGATTAAACTCGTTTTGGTGTTATTTTAGGTGCTGTCATGACACTTCCCTTCAGAGATGGTACCAGTTCTTGGAGCAGCTCTCCAAAGGTTGTGATTTCCGTCTTTGTGATATGTCTGTTGTATCAGCTGTACTCCGTGTTCTGTGCTTCAGAAAGTGCAGCACAGATGGTGCCCACCATGCTGGAACTTATAAACTTATGTATTATTGTGTTATTGGCAGTTTCATGCTGGGCTTGTAAGTAGTAGTTTTTAAGAGCTCACTGTATTCATCTGGTGCTGTCACACTAAGAGCACATTGAAGTAGTTTTGTATCTCAGGTGCTGTGTATATTTATTTATGCAATACCTTAACCCTTTGACTTGCGCTATTGTTCGCGAGAAAAGGTATGTATGTATGTGTGTATGTATGTATGTATGTATGTATGCATATATATATATGCATGAATGTATGTATGTATGTATGTATTTATATATTATGTATGTATGTATATATATTATGTATGTATGTATGAATTGAGTTAATCATTTACTGTGTAATATGTACTATACTATTTGCATTGCTGTACGAAACTTGATGTTGCACTGTTTATCAGGGATTTAGCTAATTCATATTTCTGAAATGTTGTTCTAGGTGTCCCTAGTTAGCGGGATCTTGATCCCTTTTGGGACTCCTCTTGCGGCCAATCCTGATACTTTATGTTGAAAAATGTTATGTGTTTTCATTTGGCTTCAATAAAAGAGATTTGATTGATTGATTGATTGATTGATGTATGTATATCTGTATGTATGTATATATATGCATGTATGTATGTATATATGCATGCATGCATGTATGTATGTATGTATGTATGTATGTATACATGTATGTATGTATGTATGTATACATGTATGTATGTATGTATGTATGTATGTATACATGTATGTATGTATGTATGTATGTATGTATGTATGCGTGCTTTAAAGCGCGGTGGCCAGTCAAAGGGTTAATCAGAGTTCTGTCTGAATATGTCTAAGTGAGGTGCCATGTGAATTACGTTTATACAATTAGATGACAATACAATAAGATGACAAGTTCATGTGCACGGTCATTTTTGTCCAACTTAATTTAATGTTCTATTCAAATCTGACAGATATAATCATGTATAATCCAGAATCTTCTGTTGTATCACTACCACACTACATCATATACATTTGTATACTATATTAAAATTGACTGGTTTCTTTCCACACAGGCTACTGTGGCACTTCCCAAAGAGACAGAAATGAGACCACGTCTTCCACAAAAGATGAATCAGCGACCAATCACTCAAGATACCCATGTGCTTCCTAACCAGACACACTGCTCCCCAGGTTCTTACTCCCAACCCAAGGACCGTCTGGGCTCCATCTGTTCGCTAGAAACCATCCCCGGGGTGGCTCCAACTTCTACCCTTGCCCGCAGGTCATCATCCGCCGAGTTCACGGTTGCAGCATCTGTCTGTGCCCATGGATCTTCTGAAGTCCTACCACCTCGTCTGCCTTTCATCAGCTCACAGTCAAAGTCTGACAGTGGACCACAGTCGAGACCAGAAGAGGGACCACAGCCTGGTCCTGATGTTCCGCCACGATCGAAATCCGACTGTGGTCTTGAGACCCAACCGCTTGTGCACATGCAGCGATCGTCCCGACCCAAAGTCGTAGACGAACGATCAACACTGTCACCAAGCGAATATACGACTCGGCGTCCTTCACCTAAACTTCCAGAAAATGCAATCCCGTTCCCTTATGCATGCAGTCCAATCACTCCAAAAGTGGTTGTCCAGTGCATCGACAAGAAAAGGGCGCAAACACCGCCACCACCTGTGCCTTTGAGACTGGATGACAGTAGAAGACGAAGGTACGAGCCCAAGCAAGCGCCATTTCTCTTGTGTGGCGGCATATCTGACCCGACATGGGACGATGCACTTTATGATGACCTCCACCGGAAGCTCATGTCAGTCCCAGCGTCGGGTGGCTTCACCTCGGATCCGACGGCAATCTACGTGACAGGCCCGTATGTCCATTTCACAAAGGACAAGGAAACTCCTGGGTACCCAGAAAAGAACGAGTACTTCTACCCGAATCTGGATCCTGTCTCCAGCCTGCCACCTGTGTCATCCCAGCGGGGTTTGGCACTCCAAAACGCCTACCGCGACTACCGAAATCTCGCGAAGACAGACGTCCAGCCGCCCGTGCCTCCGCTTCCAATTAAACAGCAGCAACGGCGTGGAATGAACTGGGCAAAGGATTTGCCGCCCCGCAAGTCAAGCGATCTCTACAGATCTGACAGTGCCAACTTCAAATCAAAGTGCACTTACTGTGGCGAGTACTTCTCACCAAAGGAGAATCGGCGTGGCGCGTGTGCCGACGGACCGGATGCGTTCAGGGACTGCGCAAAGAGCTGTGTGTGCCCCGCAGCAGCACTCGTTTACCACTGCGCGGACGAGGAGGACGGCGTTGCGACGGATCTCTGGACTTGTGGGGCAAGTGACCGAAGGAGCTGTCGCCAGTGGACCGTTCTTACGATCGTCTGTCTATTGCTGCCGTGTATGTGGTGCTTTCTGCCGATGCGATCCTGTCACCGTTGTGGCGTTGCTTGTGGGTGTTGCGGTGCCCGGCATCAGGCTGCCTTGCCACTCGCTTCAAATGTCTAGCAGGGCACAACAGAATTTGGCGGAGAAATACAGCCGGGTCCAAGTCAGTGTGGACTAATCTATCAGAAAGATGAAATAGAAGTGGGGTGTCAGGTGGCGCAGTGCAATGCTGAGCAGGTCGAAGTCACAGGAGGTGTGAAATTAAGTGAGGTGCAGCGTTAAGCTGGGATGGTGCAATGCAAAACAAGACACCAGGTGATGTGGGTTAAATAATTTGTAAAGTCACAGGAGATACAAAATAAAGCGGGGTTTGAGATGGTGCAGCTCAAAGTGAGTACAAGTTGTTGCTGAGCGAGAAATCACAGGAGGTGCAAAATACAGACTAAAGTTAGTTAACACGCCTTAGTGGACTTCACGTATCCTAACTAGTTCTGTCCAGTGGATTGTTATTTTTGAATGTTTTGTTTTGAAGCAACCACAGATCGATGCCTTGTGCTTTACTACAGAAACCGTTTCTACTGTAGAAGTTTGTAGATGAGATTAGTTGAGTTAAAACTCGCCAGTTGATGCACAGTAGGAAAGCAGCTCACAAAATTGGACAGAAACAGTGTGTGGGTAGTGGATTCTGGCAGGTAACTGGATGTTTGAATCGCTGGTACTGATATTTAAGCCTGTTGTTGCTTCAGCTAGCAATCAAACGAGGCGACTTCCATCATCCGAGTGTGAACACTACACTTCCAGATGTCACTGTAACTTGTAGCATATGCAGACTAAGCAAACTATTCTGAGAGACTATTAGTCAGAACTTTTGGATCTAGTTGAAGATTTTGGGAGCCTTTAACCAAAAGTGCCATTATAACTGTGTTTGATTGTTTGAAGGTTTTCTGTGTACCATTTACCCCATTGTTCACACATACATGTATGTGCCTGGATATTTCTGTAGTGCCTTTCAGGAACCTGACCAACGCACAGGAATCAGACAAATCGAACAAGGACAACTTCTAAGAAAATATAGGTGCCCACTGTTGGTCAAGATGGTGGCATGAGTGGCAGACTGTTGACAGTGGCATAATATCTACAGATATTTCTGTATTAAAGGAAACAGATTTTAAGTTCCAGCATGGTTGTGTCTCCTGCATTTAGAGTCAACGCTTCACTTCCAAGTCATTACAATTAATTCCATACTAAAATCATTTAATTGAATCCAATTTAACCGGATAGTTCTATCCGGTTGCCATTATCTTGGCACTCGATACGTCAATTGACGGTTTGGGGCCCAAAGGCAGTTAATGAACCATGGTTACCAACTAACACACAAGTGCCACTAAGAAAAGACATAACCAGATATGCTTCAAGTACTTAAGTCTAAGTATAAGTAGTTTGGTCTCGAGTACCAGTACTTTGGTTGCAAGTATGAGTACAAGTACTTGGTTATAATGTTGTAAGACAATTGCATTCATTTAGAATTACTCTTGAGAAATATTAACGATATGAGCAATTTGTCACCCATATACGATCGGTGTGGTTTTCGATGCAGGCACACTCAATGCTCTAAGCACTGACTCGTACAAGTTGTTGAGAACAGCTTTACTGCATTTCCAGAAGAACAAACAATTGCCTTCAGCTAACCTGTCCATAGTTTTTTCATAACAAAACTTGCACTTAGCAGAAAATAACATTTCCTTTGAGAGTAAACTTATAGCCAAACTTTACAACTGTAGGAATATTAATATATTATTTTCATTATGAACATTGTTAGCATCCGTGTGCTCCATTTTAACTGGAAGGAAATTCTGATATAGTTGTAGTACATCTAAACACTGGCCTCCACAAAAGAACTGCCAAAATGTCCAAACTGTAAGAGTTCATGACTAAAAGCTAACTGGTAACCTATCCACGTGCCTGTAAAAGTCTATCAGTTGTTCATAGTCGTAATTATTAACTTCAAAGCACCACTCAAACCTAAGCACAAGGGCACCAGCTTATTCATATGTTAGAGGGGTTTCCTAATGTATTGTATTGTATTGTATTGTATTTTCGTTTATTCAAAACTGGCTGTCATAATGGGTAGTATAAGCTGTATGTTTCCATTTTAACACTTTAACAAGTGTACTAAAAGTCACTGGGAAACCAATGCAGCTTGTCGTTAAAGTGTTGAAGAACTTTTGTTGCCATGTAAAGTCTCCGGTACAAGTATTTACTATTTAGGTCTCAAGTACAAGTACTTAAACCTACTCGAATTGTACTCAAGCACAAGTACCGAGTACAACATCTCTGGTAACAACGTACATAAAAGCTATCAACATAGAGTTTCGAATTACCGCAAAAATAACAGAAAAATAAATGGGTCCTTCGATGGTGTCAGTCTTATAAGACATAATTGGCCAATAATGACGATTTGATGACCTGAATGGTGGCAAACACAATACTCAACAGTAAGAAATACAAACCTATGGCCTTTAACACCTTGGTTTGAGTAAGTAAGTAAGTGTGTTCTTTATCAAACTCACGGCGCTGTACATACAAAGTTATCAAATAGTAATAATAATCTTCGTTTAATATCTTTCATTCTGACAATTACGCAGTATGATTATAAATCAGTATTATTATTAAACTGTCATTTATAACGCGCCTAAACAAAATGGGAATCTTGCATGAAGGCGCGTAACAGGAGAAAAATAAAGGAAGATAATGTCTGTGCTAGTCTCATGATGTTAAGTGTTCTATTTGAGATGGTTAACATTTCTCACTAGAAGAGGAGTCTCCAGTTGTAGACTCGCGCAAACACATTAGGCCCAACCAACAGATTTGCAACTAGAGTTGATTGAAATTGAATATAAACTAAAACACAGAAGTAATAATATTGTAAAGTAATAATAAAATACAGCCCGTAAAAACAAAGTTTTTTACTATATCCATCTAGTATCCTATAATGCGTCTTATGAAGCAGTTACCTCTACAAATATATAGTCCGCGTTCATTTTACGACTGCGGCCAATCACAACGCTGGCCAATCACAACGCTGCGTATCGCAAAAGGGGATTCCCCGATTCGAAAAGTTGAGTCCCCGATTCTATAAGCTAGCCTTTTTTGGGGAGCTGAAATTTTGATAGAATGAAGTGTGTGCGAGGGCGAGTCTATCTGCCAAGTTTCATGACGATTGAATGATTGTAAGTGATCGAACTAGTCGTCGCAAGATTTGACTTTTTAGCCTGTGGCTCAATCAATCAAGCAAGCAAGCAAGCAAGATTCCCGCAAGTTAAACTAGATGGATAATAATAACGTAATAATGCGGCAGCCTGTTAGGAGAAGCTGAGTAAATGGGTTACAGCAGTAAATCGCAAGGAATGGATGTAGAGGGAGAGATGGAGGGCAGGAGAGGGAGTTGGAGTGGAATGAGGAGAGAAGGAAGGGAAGGAGGGACGGAAGGGGGAGTGGGAGGGGAATGGGGAGAGGGGTGGGAAGGGGCAGGGGTGTGTGAGTGGAGAAGATAGGAAGGTGATTAAAGGAAAGGAAAGGCAGTATAAGGGGTAGAGAAGGGGCGAGGAGGGGTAGAATAAGAGAAGGGATGGGAGGGAAAACATGAACGGGAGGTTATGGAACGGAAAGGAGAGAAGGCAGGGAAAAGGGTGGGGAGTGGAGGGGAAAAGTAGAGCAAGGGAAAGGGAAGTGGAGAAAAGAGGGAGCGCTGATTTCAGGTGGCCCGCCCGAGCACGCTAAACTCACCGTCTTAGGACGGGCAAACATCTAGTGAATAATAACACTGGCAAGCTTAGCGCCTTATAATGACCTGTAGGCTATTTTATACGTAGAAACATTCAACAAAAAGGTAGTCCTATTCCAGTCAAGTGTTCACGAATCACGATTTTATAGGCCTACTTTGCGACATCCTCGATCAGGACAACACCTTTTGCTGCACAAAACAGTTATAACTATCAAGACCAAGTACTTGCATAAAACAGAAAAACTTAACGAAAATTGTTGTAGAAAGTTATTTCAGCAATATTCAATTGTGAAATGTCACTGGTGACTGTTCTGTTCCGTTTATTTTGTTCTGCGATCCGATAAAATGCGCACAAGCAACACATCGTGTCCAGAGGAGTCTAGGTCTACACTCTGGAGTCTTGTCACCAGTGGCGTAACCAAGGTTTCCCAAAAATTACGCAGTTTCAAGGTCTGTCAGTGCCTTAAGAAAGGCGACATCATCCAGCGCCTCTTCACAGACGAGATCTTTCAGCGTCTCTTCACTGCCTTAAGAAAGGCGACACCCAGTGGCGTAACAGCCATATAGCCTAACGAGGGTGGACAAAGTCCAGGGGCCCCCGAGGTCCAAAGGGCCCCCAAGCTTTTTAAAACTTAAAAATTTCATGCACTTTTTGTCCGTTTTCCTGTGAGAATAATTATTATGGAAAATGTCACATTATGTCAATAATGCTTTTCAGATACATGATGTAAAAAACGACATCTAGCGAATTTTTTTTAATTTAAACATTGTCGACTTAACACAACAAGAGTTTTAAGTGTTTTAGAAGATGTTTAGTCTGTTTTAAAACCACTGAAATTTAACTTTGAACATACTTAATTTTCCATTTTAGCCCAATTTCCTAGCTTCCTTTTAAAATCTGTGATTGTGCCCACTGAGACAGTAGCCTACACTCATCCAAACCATTCCACAACTCTACAGCTCTTGACGAAGCCTACAGCTTAAGCCTACAGCTGTATTGCAGGTCTTCTGTTCTGTTCTAATGCTCCGTTCAGCTTCTTAAATGACGAAATGGACTTGATAGACACATTTGCGAACAGAAAGCTAGAATAGCCAAATTCGTGAGGAACTACAGACTATGCAGTCTACAATCTACATGTTCGCTACATTACTGTGTAGGCAGTGCCACAGTAGCGTCACCAGTGACTCTTTCAGCTTACTGTGCACTGTTTTGCTAACTGATGTAATATATATTCCTTTGTAATGACATTTAACGTAAGGGCTGAGTCAGGGCTGTTAAAGGCTTTGTTTTTTGTTTTGTTTTTTAAACAAAAACAAAACAAAACAAAACGCAAATTTCGGTTTTTTGGTTTTTAACAAATTTGAAATTGAAAATGAGAAAATTTGCGTCTCTTCAACTCTCTTGTTGTATGGTCGTTAATTTCGTTTTATGATATTCTACGGTTCTACTGTTCTTGTTAATTTAATTTATATGCATCTGATTAATTTGAATGGTATTGAGCCATTTTTATGAGTTTTATGATCCAAAACAGAAATCTTCAAAACATAAAAAAAATAAAAAATAAAAAAAACAACCCAAAAACAACTTTTCATTTTGAAATAACTTTGGTTTTTTGCACCCCTGCTCTGAGTATAAATCATGAAATGGCGCTATAATTATAAATGTTCAATTATTTACGTACCATACAATGCATGTAGAATTGTAGATACATAATGGGTAAGGGCCTCCAAGCTTAGAATGTCCAAGGGCCCCCGGCTAAGTTGTTACGCCACTGGCGACACCATCCAGCGGCTCTTTACAGAGGTTTTTCAGGGCCTCTTCACAGGCGAGATCTTTCAGCGCCTCTTCACAGGCGAGATCTTTCAGCGCCTCTTCACAGGCGAGATCTTTCAGCACCTCTTCACATATGAGGTCTTTTAGACTTTAGAGCCTCTTCATAAGCGAGATCCATTAGCGCCTCTTCACAGACGAGATCTTTCAGCGCCTCTTCCCAGGCGAGATCTCTTAGCGCCTCTTCACAGACGAGGTCTTTCAGCGCTACTTCACAGGCAAGATAATTCAGCGCCGTTTCATAGGCGAGGTCTGTCAGTGCCTTAACAAAGGCGACAACATCCAGCGTCTCTTCCCAGGCGAGATCTTTCAGCGTCTCTTCATAGGCGAGGTATGTCAGTGCCTTTAGAAAGGCGACATCATCCAGCTCCTCTTCACTGACGAGATCTTTCAGCGCCTCTTCACAGACGAGGTCTTTCAGCGCCTCTTCATAGGCGAGGTCTGTCAGTACCTCAAGAAAGCGACATCATCCTGCGCCTCTTCACAGACGAGATCTTTCAGCGCCTCTTCATAGGCGAGGTCTGTCAGTGCCTTTAGAAAGGCGACATCATCCAGCGCCTCTTCACAAAGGTCGAAACATGACCTCTCACTTATCAAGCAGAAACGCTGCCAAAATTCGCAAATTATAGCAAAAAAATCGCATAGGGCCTATCTGCTATCTTTGGACCCACGGACGTATTACCCTACAACAAGAAAGCTGCGTGGACAATGAGTCAATGACGATGACGTCATCAACAGTCAGGCGGGCGGTCGATAGAGTTCAGAATCGGTTTTAATAAAACGCTCTGCTTTAGACGTGTTGATAATAATAATAACAATATTATTATTACTAATAATTAATAATAATAAATAATAATAATAATAATAATAATAATAATAATAATAATACTGCTGCGAGTGCAGCATTCCAGAAAAAAAAAAATAATAATAATAATAATAATAATAATAATAATAATAATAATAATAATAATAATAATAATAATAATAATAATAATAAGTATTAATAATAATATTTTTATTATTAACGTTATTATTAGTAGGCCTATTAATAATGGCAATAATTAAGTAAGTAAGTAAGCATATTCTTTATTAAACCGGCTGCAGGAGAGCTGGCCATGCCGGTAGCTCATTTTGAATCAATGGACTTATGTAATGGGCTTTACGTGGACCAGATCACATTAGCTTAGGCCTACGATGATTTAAAGTTTTTAAACTAGTGTCGGTCTGTGATCGAAATTTCAGAAGTGTCACGAAATTTGCAGTCTTTCACTATGTCCGCCAAGGGAAATGTTTTGCTGACTGTACAATAGGCCCTAACAAAGTCTGCATATTAGAAAATCAACGATTAATGGTAATCTAGACTGTCAATGTCAAAATGTAGTCTAAATGGTTAAAAAATGTTGAGAGCGGTAATTGCGTAATGCTATAGTTACGCGCATGCTTGTCACCCAACCACGAACGGATCTTGTTCACCGAATATCTGCAGCTGAAAGCGCCCTTCAGCCTGCACTGATGTATCAATGTATCATGTCGGCCCTCTTGTGTTGTCATCATAGATATCGATGGTTGTCATACGCTGCAATATCGGTCTTGATAAATTCCAGCAAAGATTTCCTCCCTGTTAAAATCTTTGGCTTCCAGTTTACGATTAGAGCCTATGCGATGCAACAAAGGACAACGTTCGTCACTTGTAGGGCGTCACATGACGTCACCATTCACCAAATAAACAAATGCCGTGAACCGATAAGTAAGCAAATAAGTAACCCAGCGCAGCGCTATCGCTACTGTTACTTCTATGGCGGCGTGCAATATATATATATATATATATATATATATATATATATATATATATATATATATATACAGGGTGGGCCAAAAAAAAGGAACCCCTAGGAATTTTTGCTCATATTTTGGCCAAAAGTAAGAATGTTTAAATCACGTTTTACAGGCTTAAAGGTAATTCATATCTACGTATAGTGGCCAAATTTCACCGAAAATGTTCATACAGAACAAAAGTTATATCACTTTTAGTGAGTCCACCCACTGTTTTTTGATGGTTCAAAAACGTAACGCAACAAAAAGTAACAAAAAACGATTTTGCTAAGTCACTTCTGAAATAATTGTTATGAAACAAACTTGATATTGCCGGATACATATTATTATTATTTAGAAAAGAAATAGGGTACCAGCGTAGCTGCACGTCACTGTGACGTCACTTAGCAGGAAGACGATCAAGTTGGTAAATAAAAAAAATCAGATTAATAATTTTGTATTGAAACAATGAAATTAAAATTTCTAAAATAAAATCAAGATGGGCAAGGTGTCAATGACAGACAAAATGCGTATGCAGACACTTCATGAGCAGGGTCATTGAGCTAAAGCTCCAATCGCCGCTTGCCCTCATAAACAGTGGAAGCTGAGTTGGTCTACCGTTAAAAATATGCCCCCGCATTGATGAAAGGGGATCGGCTCTGGAACGTCGTAAAGGCAGCGGAAGGCCGAAATCTTCCGCTCTCCAACAAATGGATAATTACGTAAGGGGAGCTATGCTTGAGAAATACCACAATCTGCGACCAAAGCCAAAAACGAAAAGAGAATTGAAGGTCGCACTGAAGTTGATGTGGAAAGATTTACCTCTGGAACCCATCAACAAAGACATCAAAACTTTACAAGAAGACTCAGAACATGTATGGATAGGCTACTGGTGGTGGACACATTGAACTCAAGTTGTGACACAATAATGAACTTTGTTTCATAACAATTATTTGAGAAGTGACTTAGTGACATCGTTTTTGTTGCTTTTTGTTGCGTTACGTTTTTGAACCATCAAAAAACAGTGGGTGGACTCACTAAAAATGATATAACTTTTGTTCTGTTTGAAAATATTCGGTGAAATTTGGCCACCATACGTAGATATGAATTACCTTTAAGCCTGTAAAACGTGAATTAAAAATTCTTACTTTTGGCCGAAATATGAGCAAAAATACCTAGGGGGTTCCTTTTTTTGGCCCACCCTGTATATATATATATATATACTTCACCAAACATTGGTACGACAAAACAAGAATAATATGAAAAACAGCAAAAACTCAATCACATAAAAAGGGCGTTTAAACCAACGACGGTTTAAACATATTTAACCCGGGCCATGTTCTCCATAGGTTTCTCCCTCCAAAAAGCCGTTGGCCACTTGGCCTATTCCCTTCGACCCCGATCACATGATCGTGTTTAACCATTTTAGCTGACCATAATACGAAAAAACTTTTAGAGTTAGAATGTTTTATTCGTAGGCCTATTGACTATTGATTGCTTATTATATATTGTATTGTATTGTATTGTATTATATTTGATCATTTATAAAGCGCTTCTCATAGCATAAGCGTTTCAGAAGCACGTGTTTCCTTCATAATCATTTAGGTGACCTTGAAAAAGGCCTTTTTGTGTGACAGTGTTGCCTCAGTATTTGGTGGACCACACTTTCTTTTTGATCACCTGTCTGCACCATGTCGTCATTGACATTGAGTAACCCAGTTTTGATGAGGTGTTCATGGGTAACAACGCGGTTCCAGGTTGCAATGAGTGACTCAATTAACTCACGTTGGGTGTCTCTTGGATATTTCCAAGGCCACCATCTTTTGCTACAAATTCTAGATCGGATTCAGATCCGCGGCCGCGGAGATTGGGCAGGCCAGTCAATTGACTCGATCTTGTTCTGACACTTCCAGTTGATATCCAGTCTGGAGCGATGGCAAGTCGCATTGTCAACTTGGAACATGAACTGGCCTAGAAACAGCTGCTGCGTTGATGGCACCATGCGCTTTTGCAGTATCGAGATATACTTGGCCCCGTTAACCATTCCGTCGACGATGTGCAGACCTCCGACACCACTGGCAGCCATGCAATCCCAGACCATGCAGTTTCTTCAAAGGATGCTTCACAGTGACACTGAGGCACTCGATCAGGCCTGAACTACTCTCCAGGAAACCTCCTCACATAGGTCTGGGTCAATGTGTGCCTTACATTGTGGCACACAGAAAAATGTATTGGGTGAATCGATAAATTAAAGTATAAGGTCGGAAAGTCGAAAAAACGAGAAATTCTCAGGTGGTTCCAGACTTTTGAACACCACTGTATCATACCAGATAGCATAGGCTTATTAAATCCTTTGCAACGCAATTTGCAGGCTTGAGCGATATCCGATATAGATATCGTAACATAAACTACTCATATTCGACATAAAGCTCCATCTCAATGGATGTCGTCCAACCTCGATCGATCCTCTGCCTCAGCCCTTCCAAAACAGAATTCATCATCCTATAGGCCTTCGTGACCATATCAAGAAAATCCCTGACTTTCAATAAACCTATATCCACTAACTCTTCATCTCACCTCTGACGCCATGTGCACTGTCCGCAATCATGGTGTTACTTTTGATCCATATCTCTCCTTCTCTAACCACATCTCCAACCTCTCGCGCTCCTGCTTCATGCACATTCGTGACCTCCGCCGCATCCGAACCATGCTCGACTTCAAAACTGCCTCCACCATTGCTACCTCCATTGTCTACTCAAAGCTCGACTACTGCAATTCCCTTTTTCTCAACATCGAATCCACCCAACTAAAGCGTCTGCAGCTCATCCAAAACTCACTAGCCAGAGCGGTCACCAGAACTCCCAAGCATCATCATATCACTCCCATCCTCAAATCACTCCATTGGTTAAAAATCCCAGAGCGAATTCACTTCAAAATCCTATCACAGCATCACTAACCTACAATTAACTCCCTACAATACTCCCAGCCCATATCTTCGCGACCTCTTCACCATCCAGCCAACCCGCTCTACACGATCATCCTCCGTTCTCACTCTCTCTCGACCTCCGCGGTTACTACTCATCTCAAGTTCTCCAATCGAGCCATATCCAACACTGCACCACGTCTCTGGAACGATCTGCCTCCTGAATTCCGCACTTTTTCGGTTCCTCCACCTGTCCACCAACATCGCCAATCACCCATAATCATCTGCCTCAGGCTCCTCTATCCATCACCCCAAGGTTTTCCACTCAAAACTAAAGGCTCTCCTCTTCAAGACCTCCTACCCCGACGCAACTGATCATGCATCTACCCTCCAACCAGGGCTGCCGACAGAAATTCCGGGCCCCTAGGCAGAGCAGTCAACTATCCTTAGACTTTATGAGAATTTAAAAAAAAACAGACTGAAATAATAATAGTGCGGGTACATCCCTACACAATTATAGCCTATTTATATATGCAACTATTGTAGTTAGGCCTAAGTGTCCGTAATATAATATTTTAAAAGGCATAAATCATAAACTTTGAATAAATGATTATAATATTTTTCATAAGTTGATTGCTGGGCCCAGCCCGGGCCCCTAAAAGTCGCCGGGCCCCTGGGTTTTGCCCTCTGCCCCCTCTCGGCGGGCCTGCCTGAGCTGCCTCCAACTCTATAACTTAAACGACACCCACGTACCTTATATAGCTACTTTAAATTGACCCTCTGATCCTCTGGAAACCGGACTCGGACCTCCTTCAGAGTTCAGACTACTCTCTCGGACAACCCTTCTGACTAGACGCAGCGCTCGTGAATAAGCTGGTGCCCTGCGCTTGGCTTTCGAGTGACGCTTTAGAAGTTTGGAGATTTACGATTACGATTAGCCTACGATCGATTAATGCTTAAACTGTTATAGTTGGTTTATGTAAAATTGTGAGAGTACAAATAATTTTGCCTTAAACTAGATGTCACGCTCTGTAAATCTAGCGTCAAATGTAGTCTCGGTTGAACATACAAAATACGTTATCTTATGCCACTCATGCTTCAATAATTATTGAAGCATGAGTGGCATGAGCTGCATGAGTTTTTGAAATGACGACATGAATATTAAATACATTAATATTCAAGATGTCTAAGGCTTGACCCTAGTATACGTCGATGGCTTGACCTCTTTAGACCGACGCTAGCCCCGATTGGTTCAAAATAGGTTACTGCAAGGGAAGAAACCAATCGCATCTTGTAGAGTAATACATAGGGTAATAGTTCGCTATAGGTTTAATATAATCTTTATGGTCTTAACGCTGAAATTGTACAAATTCTGGCGGTTGTATGATTTTGCATATTTTGGTAATTTCTATTCTCCTCCACCTGGTGAGATTTACCAGCTGTCGATCAGGAGTTCCTGGCGAGAGGCTGCGGCTGAGTCATCTTTAGTTGTTAGTTCTACACTTTGCGTCAAAAATCCGTCAAAAGTCGTTTATTTATGCTAAAAGGCAAGACACTTCGATCATCTGCGATCGGTTCATGTTAATTTATAGTTTTCAACTGTTAGAAGTTCGTCTTTGGTAGTTTTACAAAGTTTTTGAAACTTCTTCCACCGGCAAGGACGGGTTACTGCCCTTGCAGCCGCCGCTTGAGCTGCACAAGATGGCGTGTGTCTGGAGCTGTAGGAATTAGAAGAATTTTTCATCTTGGACGGTTTAACGATTAAGAACTCGGATATAAGTGTTGTTAGCGCTGACAAACGGTGACAACTTTTATTTGACGCTGTCAGTTGTTTTTTGGGAGTGGTATTGTAAAGCTTACAAAGGAAATTTAGTTATATTTTGCGAGTATTGAGTCAAAAGGGATCGGTCTGGAGTTCGGAAGAGGCTAACAAGAATGGAAGGACTGTCAGAAAGTCTAATGAGTTTATGGCGGATGTGGGGCGTATAAAGAACTTGCAGGCTATCAGTTTGTCCTGCTGTTACGTCTGTTAGCTTATCTCAAGTCATAAATTTTAGATCTGTCTCTAAGAAACTTTTTATGTTATTGGCACAAAAAAGTTGAGGTTTTTACAAAGGCTCTGGTGGTCATGCTAGAGTTTGTAGAACTGTTTGAAACTGAGAATGACTTGCAGATTTGTGCATGATAACTATTTAAATGTTTTGGATATTTATATGTTTTGGATAAATATTCATTGTGCTCCAATGACTAGTGTCTATTACCTATGAACCGTTTCAGTCATAAAGACCATTCTTACAGATCGTTCTTACCGTCTGTGTAGTTATAAATTAACCATTCTTATAGGCCATTCCTATGGGCTGTTTTAGGGATAAATAGACCATTCTTATAGACCATCTTTCTTGATCCTCAAGCATAGGCAGAGACTTGGTCCTTGGTTTTGGGGACAGGTTGTGAAAAAATTTATATTTAAGCCTAACTAAATGCATTTTAACAAACATTATTATTCTAAATGTAACCACCAATGTGCACTTGCTGGAGGAACTGTGAAAATGGGAACAACGCGTTCAATTGTCTTTCTTTTTGAAAAGCTGATTTTAGTGTGTGGCAACTGGCAAGTGGTATACGTTTAGTTTTGTTGCAACGCCCGTGAACACCAATAGAAAGGTTAAACAGTGGAAAGCTTTGTAGAAATTTAATTTATAACGATATTTATGAAATATGGGGATATAAGCAGCTCCTTCCCCCAACTCAAATTTTGGAGGACTGTTCCCCCTGTCCTAAGTCTCCGCCCCCTCTCTCCTCAAGGTATAATTAGACCAGCCTTACGGATAACTGCTATGGACTGTATTATGATAAATAGACCATTCTTCTGTACCATTTTTCTTGAGCCATTAGGCATAAGCAGACCATGCCTATGGACTTTGCTGGGCATAAAAGACCATTGTTGTGGACCATTTTGCTTGACCGTCTTAGGCATAAATAGTAAAGACTATTGTTATGGATCATTTTTCTGTGCCGTCCACAGGCATAAATAGACCATGACTGACGTGGATCATGGACAGACGGGTGAGCGATTGAACTGGGACCAGGGAAACAACATCATCGATTCGGAAGAGGAGTTGCTTGATGATGATGAATCCAATTCGGCCAAGCTCTTCGAAAGGTCTCGCATTCGGGCGCTGGCAGGTAATTTTGTTTGTTGTTTAATAGTTTATTAAATATGTGTGGGGATAGTCTAGTGGTTATATGCTGGACTGTGAACCCAGAGGTTGGGGTTCATATCTCTGACAGAGGAGAAAGATATTCAAAGACTTACTGTCTGTTATATGTTTCCCTGATGGGACGCCGTGGTGTGGCGGTATGTTCTGTGCCTTGTAGATATGTTCTGTGCCTTGTAACCGGAGGGTCGCAGGTTCGATTCTAGCTCTGACAAGCCACTGAGTAGCGACCTGGACAAGTTGCTCACCCACAATTGTCTCTGAGTAAGGCAGCAGGAAACAACCCCACTCATATTATCCCCGGGTGGCATAAAAGCAAATGGAAGTGCCTTCGGGCTGAGAACTCATCATCATGTGCTCCCATTATAAAATGAGTCTATTGACTGTAGGTGGGAAAGTCAGGTGGTGAGGGAATGACTGGCCATCTGCTCTGATATGCTGGGACTACAGTGGCAGACACTTCATAGCCATGGCTGCCTCATGGGATTTGCTTAACAGGCTGATGGTACTAGTTTATTATGCACCATTAGTCGTTTATTGTATGGTATGGTTGCTTGTGTGGAGCTGCTGGGGTAAAGGTTTGGTTACTGGAATGGTTGAATTAAAGAATTACTAGTTTTTTAATGGTTGGCTTAAGGTCTGATATTGTGCTCCAATGACTAGTGTCTATTACCATAGGTTAGGTTCCAGATTTACTCGGAATATGGTGGGAGATCTTGTATGTGGTGTGGTTGGTGGTTTCAGCTACGGTTTTGGTGGTTGGTGTTTCAAGTGATTGAAGTGGTTATTTAATCGTAGTGGTTATCATAAGATTTGTGGAGGGCCAAAGAAAGCCAAGTTGTGGGAACCAGCTTATTTGCAGGTGCTATGTTAAACAGAACTGATAAGCAGGCAAGGTCAGGCTAGGTTCCGGGTCAAGCTCAAAGAGTAAGGCAGGTACACAGACCACCACAGTGGATGGTGTTTTGCCTTTGAACTGCAGGAGAGTTCAAAGGAAGAGGAAGAAGGAATCAAAATAAGATTTGGGGAGGAGTGTTTTTAGTTCCTGTTCCGTGAATCATATCCTGATTCCTCCTCTACATTCCTCATTGTTGTAGTGTTAAAGCATTGCTTGGTTGATTGAATTGGTTGTAGGGAAGGCTTTTCTGCCTGTGCAGAGTGATTGGGTTAAAGGGTGGTGTGGCTAAAATTGGGTGGAGTGGTAGCATGTTTGGAATGCGAGGTATGTTAGAGGTAGATTTATGCTCCAGCCAGCACTGCCTAGGGACCCTTTAAGAATGTCAATACCCTGAAGTTGGCTGTCAGTGGTTGGGGTTTATGTTGGAGGGTGATGGGGGAAGGGGTTTCACAGAGTGATTCCGACTGGTCAAAGTTCAGTTTTGCTTTGTGGGTTGGTAGGTGGCGTGTTCTACTTTAGTTCCAGACTTGTATGTGCTGTAGCCAGGGCCTAGGACAGGGGTGGCCACCGGGGCCATTTGGCCCCAGGCCTCACTTGATAAAGGGCCTCGGAATTTCTGAATTACGGAGTTATTTATTGAAATGGGGAATTACGGAATTAAGGAGTTATTCATTGAAATGTAGCGCTCCACGATGGGTCAGCAGAGTCTTAATGGATTGACTACATGTTAAGCATTAATTCTGATATCGCTAGAACTTTAAATTATCAAAACATTATCGATAAATTGGTGGCTTTGAAGATGCGAAGGATGATTTGAACCTTTCTGTTGAGTTTTTAAAAGATATTTGAAAAAGGCCTTGAATATTAGTTGTGGCCCTGGGCCTCCAAATCCTGTCCTAGGCCCTGGCTGTAGCTGGTGGTTTCAGCTACAGTTTTGGCTGTTGGTGTTTTTGATTATCTCTCTTGGTATATAATCCAGTAGATTCCGAGCAGACCTGTATGTAAGTACGGGGACCAGATTAAAACATGGGTGTATTTGATGTTCATTCGTGGATTACTCGGAGAGTATTCAGAGCACATGTATGTATGTGTGGGCTGGTGTGTTTAGCTAAGGCACTGAGGATATTGGGCGTGTTTCATGTTTGCTCCGGCTATACTCGGGAGTATATTCCCAGTGACTCAGATCACGGGAAGGAAGCTGTGCAAGCCGCTGGTAGTATGCTCCGTGTGTAGGCGGAGCCAAAGAGTACCACACCCTGTGGGCGGTTGATAATGCTTGGCCAGAGCTGATTAAAGTCACAGACTGAACTAATGGCATGGTCTATTTGTGCAGCTTGGAAATTCTCCTGGTTTTGAAGCTAACAGTTTTCATTATCATCCTGAGCATTTTGGCATCTGCTAAGTTATATAGCTGTTCGCTTGAGTACTTATCAGTGATAAGTACTAACTTGTTAGTGATAAGTGTGTCATCCATCCATCCATCCATCCATCCATCCATCCATCCATTCATCCATCCATCCATCCATCCATCCATCCATCCATCCATCCATCCATCCATCCATCCATCCATCCATCCATCCATCCATGTCTAAGTGGCATTTGAATAAGTAGGATGTTTATAGGTATAATTTTTTATACATATATTATATATATATATATATATATATATATATATATATGCATGTTCTATTGGGCATCATATCTGTGATGTATGTAATGTATATTTACCATTAAATAATTTATGCAGGTGTGTTTATTCATATAATGTGTATAGCTAAGTGTATCTTTATTATGTATTTAGGTATGTATATATATATATATATATATTTATATATATATATATATATATAGTAAAATATATATGTGCATGACTTAGGAATATATTGAGATTAATGTAATTATGAAGGTCAAAGTGACTCCTTGTGTACCCACAAAGTTTGAGTATTTATGAGTAGGATGGGGATGGAGGGATAGAGAGGGGAGCCAAGATTGATGCCAGACTTAGTGGAAGGGAGCAGGAGCTCATGTTGATTTTAAAATTCCCATGGTTGGTTAGGAAGATGCTCCTCTATGGTTGCTCCCCCTCCCGCCCTCTCTCTATCCTGAAATCAAACACCTTAGCTGCCGCCTACTGAGGCTGCCGGGTCACTTTTTGCAGGGCTGGGGCGAAGGGGCTGAAACCCCCTCCGGGCGGAAGGAGTGGAAGCGATCTGCTGGGTTAGCTGGCAGGACCATGGACTCCTGCTGAATAGTAAAAATGCAGGAAATTTTGAGATCAAGGGGTGTTTAGGTTATTTTCAGACACTCATTATTTGATATGGCAGCTATGTATCAGCGTTGTGGAGAGCTTCTGGAAAGATGCGAAGGAAATTCATTTAAGATAACGGTTAATGCAAACTCATCTTTCGATATACGCATATAAGACATTTACGCATATAAGACATGTACATAGCAGGGTTTTGTGTTCAAGAGCTAATGTACTGCAGTCCGTGGCATTGCGTGGCTGGCGTCATCCTAGTTGAAAGTACACTGTGCTGTATGTCTGTGTGTGCTATGCTGTGTGTGTGTGTGTGTGTGCGCCCGCGCGCGTGAGGGCAAGGCATGCGCTTTCCGCTTTCCAATTATGAAATGACTGTAACCCTGTTGGGTCGAGGGTTACTCAGTTTATGGGGTGGTTGGAGCTCTACTCTGTTACCAAATCGCATGGTCATATGACACTGCTGCTTCCATTGAGCACTTGGCCCGAATCATTTAAAATAACACATGGGTGCCACATGCATACGTGCCTACGTGCATGTGTACCCACATATGCATTTTCAATGTCTGGATCTGTGTAGTGCTAGTGTCTGATGACAAGGCTTCAGTCTATGGCACAGTTAAGCTGCCATAGCAGTGCTCAGTTTCTCAAATTGTTGAAAGTTTTGTCCCCTTTGACAAAAAGGGTGGCCTTTGAAAAGACCTTAGGCTGTCCATTTGCAAAAATTGGGGCATACTTTACGGACGTCCGCAAGTAGAGGGTGAAGAAGGGGTAGCCCATATGAAGACAAGGGGAGGGGTTATGACATTGTGGAAGTCTGCTGCTAAATTTAATACATTTAGTGAATTTATTATTTAAAGCCTTCCTTATAAAGAAAACAACAATAATAATAATAATTATGACAATTTATATGGCGCCATAACACAGCCATGCCGTTACAAGGGCGCCTCACAGTCAACTAACAGCAGGGTAGGCCTTTGAAAACAGATAGCTCTTAAGTCTAGATTTGAAGGAGTCAATTGAGACAGCCACTCGTAGGGCAGGAGGAAGACCGTTCCAGCATCTGGGGCCGGCCGCTGAGAAAGCGCGGTCGCCAAAGCGGGTTCTCATCCGTCTTACACGAAGATCGCTTTTCTCGAGCGATCGGAGTCGCAATCCGGAGGCGGAGGAATGCGTCTCGATGCAGTAATCACGCAAATACTCGGGCGCGACCCATGAAGTGATTTGTATAGCAGCAAACAGATTTTAAACTCAATATGAAGAGAAACTGGCAGCCAGTGCAGAACATCACAGAGGAACGGCGTGACATGATCGTATTTCCTCCGGTTGCATAGCAGCCTCGCAGCAGCATTAAGAACAGACTGTAGGCAATCCAAGAGGCACTTGGGTGCACCGACCAGTAGGCTGTTGCAGCAGTCAACCTGAGAGGTGACGAAGGCAGCCTCGAAGGGCAAGGACCTGATGCAGCTTTTCTTGAAAACAACTTGAGTGAGACAGCAGACTGTGTGTGCATTGGATGTGATTAGAGTCCCTATGCATGATGCAGCAATATCAAAATACTCCCACCCTATAGCCAAACGTGTTAGCCCTGCAGTAGCATCAGGTAGCCTGATCTAGGCTTCAGTACTACATTGTCATGGGAACATCAGCAAAGGGAGGCACGGTAGCGGATAAGGAGCTTTGAGGCATCCAAAGTAGGTCATTTTGCCGATGTCCTGCATGGACGTCCCCATACTGGGATAGCTTCCAGTTTTCTCACTTGAAATTTTGCTTCAATTGTTCCATTTTCAAATTTTCCATTTTCAAATTTTCCATCAAATTTATTAAACTTTTTAGTTTCAGCCATTGAACTGGCCAAAATATTAAGTTTCAACTGGCTAGACTTTTCTGTCGAGACTTCGGTCTAGTGAATCTTTCCAGTGTCAGCCTGCAAACTGGTCAGATGGCTTCAACCATCACACTAGTCAATCTTTTCAGTTTTCACTCTGAAACTGGCCATGTCTTAACCATGAAGCTGGTCGTAGGTTTCAGTCTCAACTCTGAACCTGGGCATGTTTCAACCATGAAGTTGGTCTTAGTTTTCAGTTTCAACAATGAAACTGACTAAACATTTGCTTTCAACCATGTAACTGTCCAAACTATCGAGTTTCTTTCAATGAAGAGTGGCAGAATTTTAAGTTTAATCTATTTCTACTGTTATCAGTTTTGGCGGCTGAAACTAGAAATAACTATCAATAGAACACAACAGAAGCTGAACATTTTTTTAATTGTACCAATAGTCAAATGATATCATGTATGTTCGTGGCTCTTTGTGTGCTCAATGCTATCTGTAGGCAATTTTCGAAGGGAGCCTTAACAATGTAATTGCTGTGTCGGCCTTTGCTGCTGCAGAAACGCCTTCCTCCACCCTCCTCCTTGGTCCTTCTAATATTACACCGTCTGCCCAATCGTATTTATATATAGAGGACGAAAGAGGTCGAGTGTAGTGCGTGTAGCCGATGGTACTGCTACTGCCGACTAGTGCTCACTGTTTGATGATGTGCAAGCTGCTTAGCAGTGTAAAGTTTCCCAGAGCCAAAGCCAGAAGCTGTGCACCGTTGGTCGCCTATTGCCAACCGCCCGCCCTGTCTGGTGTCTGCCTGGGCTCACGCCTCAACTCGGCCTACTTCGTCAGTCCGACCCAGATGGCCTGCATGCGTCTGGCTTGGCAAAGGAGGGAGGTTCCTCCTGCTATGCCTCATCCTCTGGTGGATGGTCGGGTCACCGAAACGTGAGCTTGAAACTGCTAGTTGCGCTGACAGTGGTCGTTAATTGCTTCGGTGTCTGTTCAAATTGGTGCCCGTAATGAGCTGAAAGTGGTTGTTAGGCAAGGCCTTGAAGGGGAGGGTGGAGATTGTTATTTGTGAAGTGTTTTATTAACCGATGAATGTGTTTTAACCAATGCTGCAGATGGATGAGTTGGAGGTTGGATGAATTGATTGAATGAGCCTCCATCCATCTTCCTGAAAAGTATATTGAGACATGGATGGGTTTCTGGCGTTTAACTAGCTTTCGCCTTAATTTAATTTAGATTGAAGATATTCATAATTGAAATTCTTCTTTTAAAAGCCCTCTTCCTGTGCATCCATCCTGTTTGCCTTGCCGTAGCTCTACCATGTTAACATACAGTACCACTCAAGTGAAGTAACTATTTGGATGAAAATAGGGACAATGATGCTTGCTGTATGCTGACCTACTTCATCTTGTAGTAGATGATCTATGGCTGATGGTTGAAGATGGTGACTTTTGTTGATGCATCCAACTTTTATCAATTGCTGAAACTGGTTCACCTTACTTGGCTGAGTTCATTATCACTAACCATTTGGCTTTGGGCTAGAATGGGGAAGGGATGAGGTTAGAATGATGAATTCCTATAGCGTTAGAATGGATGTGATGTTGAAATTGGTGTGAGGCTCACATAGTTGTAGGGTTGAAGTTATTGTGCAGTTAGAGTTGCATTGTTTGAGTTTGTTAGAGTTGAATTGTTTGAGTTTAAGGGAATTTGGGCTGAAATTGCAGTGAGGTTAATAGGGCATTTTTTATTTGGTGACTGGCAGTGGTTTGGGTTTAAATTGTGGTGAGGTAGATTGGTGTTTTGGGGTCGAAAGTGTTTTGGGTTTAAATTGCAGTGCAATTGATATTTGACCCTTCACACGTTTAAGGGTGAAATTGTATTAGAATTGGTTCATAGTCAGCAAGATTCACATGAGATTGAAAGTTCATAATGAAGCCTGTGAAGTCCCAAGATGAAAGGCGTTCGGTTTTATTAATGCTGTTATGTTCACGCTTCTGCCAAAGCATCCTTAATTATATGAGTTGCATTATTATTATCATTTCTCCATTTATGTAGCACCCACATGACTCCTGAACAACACCCAACATGCTGTCTGGGTGTTGGAGAGTTGTGTGGTGTTGTTGTCTGGGTGTTGTCAGGTTGTTATCTGGGTGCTGTGTGGGTGTGGCAGTTTTCTGCTACTTGGCAATGAATGGCAGTCCTAAAATGATTCCTGGTGCTTCAGAGAAATTATCAGAAAATGCAAGAGCCAGCATTAGATAGCGTCAAGTTCCTTCTGGCCATTCTGGTAACATCTGCATTAAGGCAGTGAATGCACTTTGAGAATAACAACATATACGCATGTGGAGTTATTTAAAAGAAACAAGGTAAATTAACACTGACAAGTTACAGTCAAAGCTAACCAAGTAAATGAAACACTGATGAGTTGCAGTTAAATGACACTCATGAGTTAGATTCGTAGGCAACAAAGTAAATGCAAAGCTATAAGTTACAGGTTAAGCCTTTAACCCGTTAGCTGCCGTATTGACGAGCGGTGCTCGTCATGAATTATCGGTATGCTGTGTGCCCTTATGACGAGCGGCGCTCGTCATACATATGGTCGCCTCTATGCTTAGTGTGGCTCTGTAGGCACTCGATATTATTCAAAGCCTAGGCACATGAAAGTCAGTAGAGTATATTCTGCAATGTTTGGACTACTATTGGGCTACTTTTGTGCTCTATTTGTAAAGCTGATGTCAGTGCTAGAAGTGCTAAATGTGTTGCGCGTTTTTAGGTGTTTTATCACAGATGCTTTGCAGTTACTACTGGCATTTTATTATGATAACGTTCGACATTTTTCGATAACTGTTGACATTTTTACAAGGTTGCAAAGAGGTTTACTAAAGAGCAAGTGCTTGGTACGTTAGAAGACCGCGATTTTAGTGTCGTGTTTGTTCCAAGAAAGCAGTGGCTCGGAAAGTGTTTGAAAGTTATGTAGCCTATCCAGCCTCAGCCAAGTACATACCTAAGGTTGATAAAGTTATACATCATATCCGATATCAGAGTATATCACTGTATTATTTTTATATCAATGATTGTTTTGAAGCATATCATACCAAAATAAAATTCTGGAAATATCATGTGGCTGAAATAATGACCCAGTCTGCAGGAGTTGCTCTGAACATTCAGTTACAAGTACCCATACCTTTCTAGCATACTAGGTACTCAGTATCTATTGAAAATAAATGAGCAATAGCAATGTTCACATAAACATGATATTTTTAGTCTTATTATTACGGATTATAGTAATTGCAACAGTGAATGTAGCACAGAAACTACAACTGCAACAATACCAAAAAAATTTACATCTGCGTGTTGGCTGTCGGCACACGAGGCTTTGTCTCACCTATGATCGCTCGGCAGCTAAAGGGTTAAGGTGATAGGATCAGTGTAACACTGATAAGTTGTGCTCAAAAGTGCACTAAAGACAACAAGGTAAAAATAAAACTATGAGCAGTTACAGCTGAAGGTAAGAAGTGAATGTAACACTGATAACTTACAACTTTAGGTAACAAGGTGCATGTAAGTAAAACTGTCAAAAGGGACAAAGGTTACAAGGGAACGTTGTGATTATGCTGTGATAAGTTTCAAAGGTGACGAGGTAAATTTTGGTAGCACTATGTGCAGTGTTTCCGTTAATGCCCAAATGGCCGTTTTTACGTCCCTTAAAAAATGTCCAAAACGTCCAAAATATTTCGTTGTGATAGCCGAAAACAATGAGCTACGTCCAAAAAATTCCAGGTCAAGGCGTAAAAACGTCCTCTTTTTTGGACTCTAACGGAAACACTGACTGTGATGATAATGCAAGGTAACAAGGTAAATGTACTCATCAGAGTAGATAGGTTAATGTAACACTCATTTTGTTTGCATGTGCTTCCATAAACAGATGGTTGATTAGTTGCTATTTAAAGACACTGTCATAACAAAGATGATTAACATCACCCTCCTCCTTTCCAGGCTTGGGCTGGCACTGCCGGAGTACGAGAAGTGGCAGAGTTCCATAAACAGACCTCAGAATGCACTCTATAATTGAGTGTGATCTTCCATCCAGCAGTGGGGCATTGATTGAAGTTTGTGTTATAGAGTTCACTAGAGTGTGTTAGATATCTTCAATCCCATGTCCGGACATCTGGCTTGGCAATCCAACATGGCAAAGGCTAGACTAGTAGGGCTTGCCCCAATGTTGCATTAAATTGTATTAAACGACTTTATGCAACCTGAAGGGGAATAAATTAAATGTAAATTGATTTGATGTTACATAAAGTGACCCTAATAAGTTGGGTCTCAGTCACTTCTGATCTGCCTTTTGTATAAAGGAAACACTTCTATATACTGCATCGTGGATCAGTAAAGAAAATATGAAAAGAAGATTAAATTCTGTATGCTATTTGCAGATGTTATATGGTGTTAGTGGCACATTACAAGCCATTTATATTGGCGGTTTTAAAAGATAGGGTTATGCAAGCATGGAGAAAAAGGATAAACTTGACACACTTATAAACCGCATGAAGCGCAGAAGTTTTCTCCCCCAGATCCCAGGGGTGCAACAGACCAGGTCAAAAACGCTGACACTGCGCTATTCTTTGCAATCTGCAACGACCCTGACCATGTACTCCGGAGACTTTTCTCCAAACTAGACAAAATAAATAACATCAAAGATCAAGAACTCACCAATTCACCCTGGAGCCCCAGAAGGATAAACAAAATTTTGTAGCCCATATCCTGTTTGAAAACACTTATTAAACATCGACCTAATTAGAACAGCCTTATCACAGAGCTATAGAGAATCTATACACGATTGTAAACATGATGTGTCTATATCATCATGTCTCGAAAGAATAAACGAAAATTGATTGATTGACTGTATACATAATCAGTTACATGTATAGTATTGTATTTTGTGTCCACATGAGTTTTTCTGTGGTGTTAATGCCACGTTGCTGTCAAAATAGTTGCTGGCTATTTTGCCAATTGCTGCATGTTGAATTCTGTTTTGTTATGTCTTTCTGTTTAATAATATAATTAGCTATGTAAGCTTATGTTATAGTTTGTGTCCATATGAATTTTTTCAAAGACATTATGTGGCATTATTGTAGCGTTATTGGTCGTGTTGCATTAATTTATGTTAAATCCTGTGTTAAATTCTATGGATAATTTTATGGATATTTGAAGATGAGCGAGAGAGTGTCCAGAAGAAGACATTTACAAAATGGGTGAACTCGCATCTGAATCGGGTTGGCTGCAAGATCCAGGACCTCTACGTAGACCTGCGTGATGGAAAGATGCTCATCAAACTGCTCGAGGTGCTTTCTGGAGAACGTCTTGTAAGTCCATGCAATTCAAGAGTTGACCTTCCAAGCTCTATCTTACTTGATTATCCCTTGCGTACGTTATCTGATGTTGCTGTACATTACCCATACTTTACCTTACCTTGCCTAGTCAAACTGTATTTTACCGTTTCTTACGTTACTGTTTCTTGTCTTGCCTTACCTTGCTGTATGTCACCTTCAAGTTATGTGACTTACCTTAGCTTCCTATGCATTGCTGTATATTACTTTATCTGACCTTACCTTGCCTTGCCAATTGTTTCCTCCATTGCCTTACCTTACCTTGTCATACATTACGTATCCTTCCTTTCCATGCCATTCAGTATTGCATTACCTTGCCTGACCTGACCATATTTCCTGTGCATCATTCTATATACTAACTATATTACTTAACCTTGCTGTACAGTGTACATGACCATACCTTTTGATAATTTACCCTACCATACCTACCTGCAAGAACAATGTAATGGTGGCAGTCACCGGTGAGTCATGGAAAATGATGCTTGCCAACGGGAAGAAAACCCACAGCAGCTGCACCTGCTAGGCAGTGAGGAAGGATGGAGATGTTGGCTATGGGCTTGACTTTTGACCTCCAGGATCGTGGGCCTGTTTTTGTTTGCCCAATAAAAGAAACATTGAAGGTGTGAAGTTGAATGGATGGCTATGCGGCTGGTTGAGCGCTCTCAAACCAAAATTGTTGGCTCAAATCAGATCACGTTAGTTTGGATCAGATCACGTTAGTTTGGATCAGATCATGTTAGTTTGGATCAGATCATGTTAGTTTGGATCAGATCACGTTAGTTTGGATCAGATCATGTTAGTTTGGATCAGATCACGTTAGGTTGGATCAGATCATGTTAGTTTGGATCAGATCATGTTAGTTTGGATCAGATCATGTTAGTTTGGATCAGATCACATTAGTTTGGATCAGATCATGTTAGTTTGGATCAGATCACGTTAGTTTGGATCAGATCACGTTAGTTTGGATCAGATCACGTTAGTTTGGATCAGATCATGTTAGTTTGGATCAGATCACGTTAGTTTGGATCAGAATCATCAGATCATGTTAGTTTGGATCAGATCACGTTAGTTTGAATTAATCTGGATTAGGCTAAATCTGATTAAAATAATTCCAGAGTGATTGGATTAGATTATATCAGAGATGGGTCAGAATAGATAATATTAATCAGATAAGACCAGATTACATCAGATTATGTTGATTAGGTTGATTAGGTTAGATCAGAATAGTTAATTATATTATATCATTAGATGAGATTAGATTAGTTTAGAGATAATATCTGATCAAATTAAATTTTATTGGACTAGTCAGGGTTTGAGTATCTACAGCCAGTCTGCAGTGTATGTGAAACTGACGTAGTCTAGATTGGAATAGATTAGAGAGATTCACACGTTGTAACCCAGAGCAACTCTGCAATGTCAATGCACTTCAAACTGAAGTGTGGGGGAGAGCGTCAAGCATATGATATTGACACTTTTGGAATCTAATCCAAATTCCTCTGCCTGAAAACACAATGCTTGTTTGGTCAGCTTCAAGTCTAATCTCGCAAAAACAACAATTCCCTGGCTATACCAAAACAGGAAGGGGATTGGGTTAGGTTGTGTGGAGATGACAGACTACATTGCACTGCAAGTGCTTACATGGTGACCGACCCACTGGGGAAATGCAAATGCCTTTAACCTGTGCATGAAGAAACCGCTTCAGAAAGATTTCAGCCTGTGTTGCATCTTAAAACGCACATTTGCACACCTTCCTGCAAGATCTGGTCTTATTTAAAAGTCTAATGCTAAGGAAAGATTTACAGGTTGCTGGTCTCTCCCTCCATATTCAGTCCATCATCAGCTTTGCTTTGTGGCTGGGTGTGGTAGCAGACTAACTGCCTGGGTTGCTGGTTGGTTATAGGCCAATGGAGCAGTTGTTGCTTGTATGTGGGTCATAGCCCCTGTTAGTCTAGGCTTGGAATTTCAAAAGAGCTCTAGAAATCACTGTTAGAAGCAAATCATGTAACAATTTACTACCGGGTGTTTCTAGACTAATTTGACCCTGCTGAAAACGAAAATGGCGGATAGCAACCTGCATTTTTAGCGGTTGCATGGGAAAACAAGATGGCGGCCAAAATGGTGGCCAATAGCTTCAAACTGCTATAAGTGAAGTATTGTATGTGATGGAAACATGATTTTAGAGTCTAAATTAACATTTTCGGGGTCAAGGAATGCGATCGAACTAAATACTCATATGTAGCACCGCCAGAAAACCAAAATGGCGGTCAAAATGGCGGCCATTTTCTTCAAATGGCTTTAAGTGAAGTATTATATGTGATGGAAACATGATTTTAAAGTCTAAATTAACATTTTCGGGGTCAAGGAATGCGATGGAACTAAATACATGTATGTAGCACTGCCTGGAAACCAAAATGGCGGACAAAATGGCGGCCAGGATCTTCAAATGGCTATAAGTGAAGTCATGTGTGTGATGGAAACATGAACTCAGAGTCTAATCTAACATTTTCGGGGTCAAGGAATGCGATGGAACTAAAGACACATATGTAGCACTGCCAAGAAACAAAAACCAAGATGGCGGCCAAGATGGCGAACAATATCTTCAAATGGCTATAAGTGACGCCATGTATGCAATGGAAACATAATGTTAGAGTCTAAATTAAAGTTGTTGAGTTAAGAAATGCATTGGAACTAAAGACACATATCTAGCACTGCCAAGAAACAAAAATGACAGTTTAACCGCCATTATTTGTAGCCTTTGCATTTTAACCATTTTATACATTACGTATGCAATATTCGTGTTTCATGACTTGACTATTTCAAACATTGTTGCAGTCAATGCCATTGCGCATAAGTGTACATGACAATTTCGCACATCGACAGCAGCAGCTTTCGGAGATAAACTTACCAACTTCGCATGATTTACAGTAGACAAACTCTAGACACAACTGTGGCACCGGACCAATTGTAGACCATAGTGGTACGGAAACATTTTCTTCATCCATACTCCATCCTGATGAGGCTGGTGTCAGAACATCAATATGCAGAAGATAGGCCTTTTCCAAAATGACAGTTTGGTAATGAGCACATTTGCTGCCCAATGGTGTCACTGCATGGTGGAAGAGAATCATTCTTTTTGGTTCTCCCCAAAAAAATATCGTGCTGCATCGCATGTCTTGACGTTGTCATTTGTTTATATAATCTTACCACAAATTCGTCTACATTCACTTTAACATTCCCTGACGGGGGAATGTTCCCCAATGTAGAAAGTAAGTGGGAACTTTCAAACTATGTTTTCCATGTATTCTTTGTGCTGGTCCCTGCTAAATAATCACATCACATCCAGTTATGGCATGAAAAGCCAATATATTTTTCGTTATTTGATCCTCCATACTTGGAGCAATTGTGTGAATTGGAATGAACTTCCGCTTTGCTGATGTTCCTGCCATCACCCGCATCTCTTCACATTTAAAGCGTTGATAGGGATGCAGCAACAGCAGAATCATGACGGTATCCCTTGCACAAAAGACCACGGTTTTCAGGTTTGTCTGTGAAGCATGCACAATTGTCTGGTATCAGCTTCTTCGTGTGTTGCTGCCAAGTTAGACACATCAGACCCGGCAATAGACAATTGTATTGTATTGTATACTGTATTTGATGATTTATAAAGCGCTTATCATAGCATAAGCCTTTCAGAAGCGCTCCCAGTGCGAGGTACTCCGAGAGAAAAGGAAGGTTTCAAGGTGAGAGAAAGAGGTATAGACAATGCCTTATCTTCTTCCACGAAGAACAACTCAACTACATATATATCACCATATGTGGCTGTTGAAAGCTGAATGGATAGGAATGCAGCTAGATCAAGCCTGTTTTCAGGCATAGCAAGAAAATTCGACCAATTTTTTGCAATAGAACACTTCCACACTCTATATAGCAACGGACTGGATGTAATGTCTTACAGCATTTCCCTCTGGTTCCACTCTTTACTGACAATTCCCCGTGTCGATCAAAGACAATATCGACCCTCCTGTAACCAAAAGAAAGTCTCTTCATATGCACAACCACTGTATCTGCCAGGTCTCCAAATGTCTTCGATTTCGGAGGTTTCCCTATTGCTTATACCATTGCTTGTCCATCAACAATTAAATGTGATGACTCTGTTAGAGAAATGCTGAGTGGACAAGCTACTTTTTCAGTGAGTGTTTGCAAAAATGCCTTATTGCCTTTACCATCCACCAATGCCAATGATTTTGAAAGAAGTTCAGGGCACAGTATTGTTGCAATATCCATGGCATGGGACGATCGGCTTCATATGCTGTGAAGAGTCGCTGCATGATATCACGATCTTCCTTTACAATTTTATCGGTGTTCCTTTTCTTGGTTGAAGAATACTTCTTGTACAAGTCGTGAAATGTAGGAGCATTGCTCTTCTTCAAGGGATCATTGAATTGGCACAGTTCCAGTGTCGTTGTCACGAAGTCTATAATTAACAGATTGTGTAACTTTGTCATGCGACTCATGTCCTTGTTTCTTTGCATTAGGAAGTGAATCGAGTATTGCTGATGTTGCAATGTCTTTTGTTACTGTATTCTGTAGTGGTGTTCCTCACTAATAAAAATATTTACAATTGAAAAAAATGTTGTAGTCGAAATGTTACTTCAGACTCTAAAAGCACAATGGCCACCATTTCTTCCGCCATTTTTGTTTCCTGGTAACGCTACATACGTGTCTTTAGTTCCATTGCATTCCTTGACCACGAAAATGTTATATTAGACTCTAACATCATGTTTCCATTGCATACATGACGTCACTTATAGCCATTTGAAGATATTGTTCGCCATCTTGGCCGCCATCTTGGTTTTTGTTTCTTGGCAGTGCTACATATGTGTCTTTAGTTCCATCGCATTCCTTGACCCCGAAAATGTTAGATTAGACTATGAGTTCATGTTTCCATCACACACATGACTTCACTTATAGCCATTTGAAGATACTGGCCGCCATTTTGTCCGCCATTTTGGTTTCCAGGCAGTGCTACATACATGTATTTAGTTCCATCGCCATCCTTGACCCCGAAAATGTTAATTTAGACTTTAAAATCATGTTTCCATCACATATAATACTTCACTTAAAGCCATTTGAAGAAAATGGCCGCCATTTTGACCGCCATTTTGGTTTTCTGGCGGTGCTACATATGTGTATTTAGTTCCATCGCATTCCTTGACCCCGAAAATGTTAATTTAGACTCTAAAATCATGTTTCCATCACATATAATATTTCACTTAAAGCCATTTGAAGAAAATGGCCGCCATTTTGACCGCCATTTTGGTTTCTGGCGGTGCTACGTATGTGTATTTAGTTCCATCGCATTCCTTGACCCCGAAAATGTTAAAATAGACTCTAAAATCATGTTTCCATCACATACAATACTTCACTTATAGCAGTTTGAAGCTATTGGCCACCATTTTGGCCGCCATCTTGTTTTCCCATGCAACCGCTAAAAATGCAGGTTGCTATCCGCCATTTTCGTTTTCAGCAGGGTCAAATTAGTCTAGAAACACCCGGTAGCAAATTGTTACATGATTTGCTTCTAACAGTGTCATTTTGAGATTCCAAGCCTAGACTATGTTGCTTACACTGAGCATTTTAATGCTTGAAAGTGACTGCTTGATTTTTGGGAACTGTTTAATAAACAGTTTTATCCAATTAGATAGCAACTTTGGACACAGTCACAGCTCATTCCTACAACTGCTCTGTGTTCACCTGCACTTCCCTCTATGTGTTTCTACTTAGCACCTTGTGTTTGCCTATTTATGTTTCGGTTTTATGCTGTGTATGTATATGTGTATAATCTAATCTAATCTAATCGGACATTTCTGTAGTGCCAGCGTGATAACATACAAGGTGCATATATAACAGTTGGGTCCTGAGTAAAACTCTTACACTGGTGAATTGGAAATTTCCTGCTAGGTCGGTAGACTGGTAGCTAGGGTAAATTAATTGGTTGGTTGATTGCTCAGGTTGGAATTAATGCCTGACAAATTTATTGACAGGTTGATTGACTGATTCATCGACAAACTAACTGACTGATGAACAGTTTGACTGATTAAGTGACTTACAGAATGATTGATTGACATATTTATTTATTTATTGATTTTTGTATTGATGAGATTTATTGGCTAATTGATTGGATGACTGACTGATGAACTGAATGACTGATCGAATGATCAACAGATTGGCTGAGTCAGTCTGTAAGTTTGATTGAGTGAAAGGCTGATTGATTGACTGATTGACTGAAGTATTGATTGATTGACTGGAGGGTTAATGGAATGGTATTGGTTGGTTACAGCCGAATCCGACCAAGGGCAAGATGCGGATCCACTGCCTGGAGAATGTGGACAAGTCGCTGATGTTTCTCAATGAACAGAGGGTTCATCTGGAGAACGTTGGGGCTCACGACATCGTTGACGGCAACCCCAGGCTCACTCTTGGACTCATCTGGACAATCATCCTGCGATTCCAGGTCTATTTTCTATAATTTGCTTACAATTTTCCCACGGCAAAGTAAAGTGAGGTATGGGTATGGCAGTGCAATGTATGCCAAAGGAAATCATAGTTAGGAAGGGAAGGCAAGATTGGATAAGTTATGGCATGGTAAGGCATGATATCGGGTAAGGTAAAACAAGAAAATAAGGTCAGGCAGAGTAAGGGAAGGTAAGATATGGCATTATCATATGGCTATTATTCTTTACCTATTAGTATAATATAATGTAATGCAAGGTAATGTAAGCCATGACAAGGTAAGGTGATTATAAGGTAAGGTAATTTATGGTAAGGTATAATAGCTAATTTAATACATGCCCAGTAGTTTTCACTGAACCAATAGAACATGTCAAATCATGCACAAAAAATGTTAAAATTACATAAAAGGTTAAAAGGTGCTGCATGAACCTCTGTGTACTTAATTTTGTTGGCTTAACTGCTTGTAGATCCAAGACATTACGGTGGAGCAGGTGGAGGGCAGTGAAACCAAGTCTGCGAAGGACGCACTGCTTCTCTGGTGTCAGATGAAAACAGCCGGTTATCCAAATGTCAATGTCCGAAACTTCACGACCAGTTGGAGAGATGGACTGGCGTTCAATGCGCTCATCCATAAGCACAGGTCAACCCTCATACTACCTTAAAATTGCATTTCTTTAGATTAGTTAGATAGCCATGTGTGCAGTGTTTTAGGGAGTTGCTTGAGAGGTACAATATTCAGTTTCTTTGTACTTTCCATGGTATTCATATGTACGTGTGCAAATACACACACACACACATACACAAGCCTGGGGCCGTCCATAGATGACGTCACGTCAAGATGAGGAGGGTTTGACTTGTGTGACTATGTGATTATACAGCAGTGAACTGCTTAATGCTCTCTGATGAGAGGGCATGGTGCATGGAGCAACAGTATTCTGCTAAAATAGTGTGACGTCATTTATGGATGTCCCAATATACATATAAACAACGTACAAAAGTTGTACATTTGCACACACATAGAGCCATGTACAAGTTGCTGGATTACGGCGAAAAATTGGTCAATAACGCTTGCCTTGCATGGATAAAGATCGTAATGACAACGGTAATAGTAATGATGAGGATTGTAGTTATATAATGGCAGCGATGGTAATAAAAGTAATGATACAATGATAATGGTAATAATTTCGGTAATTTTAATAATATAATAATAAAATCGATAATGAATAACAGTGGGGCAATTAAACAATAATATTAAGGTAACTTGAAAAAAGTGATAATAATAATAGTAACGAAAATACCAGTGGTTATGATAATGTAAAATTATACTATATGGCAACGAAACAATAAAGTATTGACGATGAAAGTACAGTGAAAGTCTGGTAACATGTGTATGTCAGAAGTTGAGCTGTCTGAACTGCACATAACTGAGTATAGAGTGAAGTATATATGACTTAGGTAATTTATAGAGTTGACAGAAGTAATTGAAGTCTTGGATCAAAGTGTCTATCTATGATAGAGAACAGAAGGATGTTACTGTATGCTGTTTTTTTGTTTTTGATTTTCTTATTTCATATTAAGTCTTAATTTTTTGTTAGATGGATTATTTCTGTATGTTCTGCACCTTGATCCACTACAAATTGTGTTGCCTCATCTGTACCACCATTGTTTGAACAGAATGCATTTTACCGGATTTTTACTGCAACAATAATGGCTGTCATAACGGCGATTGTAATAATTTACTGAAACCATTGTTTGTTAAAAGACAACACTGGTATTATTGACCCAGCCTCATTGGACACTTGTTAGTAAATAAATGTTTGTTATGGTTACATTATGTTGCGTTGCTGTTGTAGGCCTGACCTTGTCGAATACAACCAGCTGGTCAAGGCTAATCCAGTTCACAACCTAAACAATGCATTCACAGTTGCAGAGAACAAATTGGGGCTGACTCCCCTGCTTGATGCCGAAGGTAAGATGAATGCGGTTACATCTTACAGAACTGTGACCTGCCATACCTGACCTTACCTTACCAAAACATACCTTATCTTACCTAATATTGTCTGAACATACCTTAACCTGAACTTAGCTGAACTTACCGCATCTAAACTTACTTTTCCATACCTAGCCTTACTTGGCCTAACCATTGTGTGTACGTTTGTATATGTTGACACACTTGATGTAACACTTTTTAAATACTGGTCCTGGCTATGCCTTCCCTTACCTTAGTTTCTTTTTCCACAGTTTACCTAATACTATCTGAACTTCATTTGCCTACTTAACCATACCTTCTCTGGCACCCAATGAATAGTGATGTTAGAAGGTTTTGAGTCAGTGGGATATGTTTACGTGATTTTAACATGCTTTGGCGAGTTCTACATGATTTAACATGTGTTCAGATGTGAATGTGGAATATCCGGATGAGAAATCGATTATCACGTATGTCGTAACGTATTACCACTACTTCTCCAAGATGAAGGCCGAGTCAGTTCAAGGACGAAGAGTCGGAAAGGTATAAATGTTCTATAATATATGTTCCTGAAGTTACGTTGAATTTGACGTAATCTGCATCAGCCAATGGGGTGTTTTTTAACCTGAATTTTTGAAACTGCACTATACAAATGAAATTTGATATAACCTTCCATTATGACACATCAAATTTTGTCAATGTAATTATATCTTAATTATCATCTTAATCAGTGTCGTATTTCAATTTTTGGTATAGCTTAATTGTCATTTGATAATTGTCCTACATGGTGCAGTTATATCCTCATTTGTGTAGCCCTGTTCATGATTTGGACACACTTTGCTTTCTCATGCATTTTACCATCTGGAACAGTCTTCCACAGAAAATTCTAACTCTTTAACCACAAACAGCTGAAAAAGCATTCTTGGCTTAATTAATATCTTGGTTTGCTCTTTTTTAGAGCTGTTATATAGCCATGTTTCAGTGCCTTAGTTATGTCCTAAAATGCAATCTAGTAAGGTTCAGATACATACATGCACCCTATATTCTTATCAATCCTACAGTGTTAAGAAACCAAATACATATAACCATTCCTACATACATACATGCATACCCGGTATACAGCGTAAAAGCTCTCAAAAGTATTTTCAACCACGTTAGGGTTAGCGACTTGCCTAACCATTGTTTAATGTCGGTTCTGAAGGTGATCAATCAGTGCTGTGAGTATGACCAACTGATTAACAACTACGACACATTGACCTCTGACCTCCTCGAGTGGATCCGCCAGACAATTGAACACCTCAATGATCGTGTTTTCGCTAACTCACTGACTGGTGTCCAGCAGCAACTGTCTGTATTCAACACCTACCGCAATGTCGAAAAACCTCCTAAGTGCGTACTTTTAGATTTTATAATTTTGAAGTGCATTTTGTAGGATTTAGTGGCTCAGAACACAGCAGAAAACCTGACCACTTGTTGCAAATTCATTTTCCGTATATTGTATGGTGTAATACAGTTCATAGTAAAATGAGCCCAAAATACTTGTGCAATAATTGGATGCCAAACCAGTATTTGTGGTCTTAGTGAAAAGGTTGCTTATCAGCTGGTCTAGTAAGCAACAAGTGGTCCCTTTTCTCCACTGGTATCACAGATGGGTGCACTATATACTTACAATTTGGTAAGATTTTTGAACTAGTGGGTGCCCACTATTAGCTCCACTAATTTTGTTAAATTATGAAATTAACAGTAACCCAATAGTCATAATTTATGGTTTGAATTTGTTAAATGGATACTTACTCAGAACGTTTCAGGATTCATCCAGGGTAGATGTTAGTAAAATTTCCTAAAACTTAGTAAGTAATGGTCATGCCCTTTAGAATTTATTAATGAAGGCAACATGACCTCAGAAGACTATATAAATTGATAGATACAATACAATACAATACTTGGTTACATTTTAGATTTGTTGAGAAGGGCGAATTGGAGATCCTTCTCTTTACGATCCAGAGCAAGATGAGGGCAAACAACCAGAAGCCGTATACACCCCACGAGGGCAAGATGATCGCTGACATCAACCGTGCCTGGGACCAGCTGGAAAAAGCGGAACATGAGAGGGAGTTGGCTCTACGTGAAGAACTGATCAGGTCTTTATTGACCCTAGCTTGCAATTGTTGGAAATGTCTAACATTTTTAGAGCAATTGGAATCTAGTTATTTTCATTTTTCTGTATTTATGTAGCTCCACTATCTACCGTATTTTCTGGACTATAAGTCACTGTTTTGTGTAAGGCACAGTGATACAAAAAGGGCAAATTTAAAAGAAAATCATTACATAGGTTGCACTGGCAGGCAGATACAGGTCTATTGTCTCCCTAACTATCCCATATAAATTACCAATCGGAATATTTGCACTTGTTTGTCGCTCTTATTGACGATGCACTTGATTACGTAGGAAGACCACTGGTTCCCTAATGTCAACTGCTTTAGTAAGCACAACCATGTTGTCACAATTCTGCACCTGTGGAGAGCTACATGTTAAGTTTTCCAATGTTGCAAGTTTGCAACTATGGCACACATTTAAAATTTTCATCACTACAGATTATATACAAAGGGTTGCTTAAACTATTTTACAGGTTTAGTTGTTCTATTCAGTAAGCCATATCCTTAGAAGTTCATATAAAATACTGCAACGTGTAGTCCATAAATATGTTATACATGTATGTGCATCTAGGTATGCATGCATGAATACATATGTTGAGATGTACCAGATCCCTATATGGATTTATTATGCACATGTATAATATCTGAAGACCTGTATAGTACCTTAATGATATGTACGTGCACACATACATTGAGATACATATGGATTCAAACCAGGTACTGTGTACCGATGTCCTGCTTCTAAGTGCTGTGCTCTTTTTCCAGGCAGGAAAAATTAGAGCAGCTGGCGGCACGGTTCGACCGGAAGGCAGGAATGCGAGAGGCGTGGTTAAGTGAAAACCAGCGTCTCGTAGCCCAGGACAACTTCGGCTATGACCTGGCTGCTGTTGAGGCAGCAACAAAGAAGCATGAAGCAATCGTTACGGACATCAACGCCTACGAGGAAAGGGTGCAGGCTGTGGTCACTGTGGCACAAGAACTGGAAAACGAAAACTACCACGACACAGAACGCATTAATGCAAGGTATGCATGACTAATATGTTTAAAATACGGCTTAAAAGACCACTTTCAAACTGGAGTAAGGAACTGGGTCTGACATGGAACTTTCTGACTTTCCAAGCCAAAATTTATGGGACGACTTATGCTCGAAGGTAACTTCATATGGGGTATAAGCAGTATATTTTAGATTGTGAGCAGGTCGATTTGTATTAAGACAAATCAGCTCACTAGATTGATGTATATGGAAACAAATCTACTCAGCCAACTAATGTTTGAATATGGTAGAGTGTCTGATTTTGCTTTGTATGTTGTTGTGAGCAAGACGTTTAATGGAGTCACATTTTGCTTCTGTAGGAAGGATAACGTGCTTCGTTTGTGGCAGTATCTATTAGAGTTGTTGCGTGCTCGACAGCTGAGGCTCGATCTTTCGCTGCAGCTGCAGAGAGTATTCGAAGAAATGATGTGCACTCTGGAATGGATGGATGAGATCAAGGTATTTATTGTCGATCTTAGAGCTGTTTTATTTAATCTGGTTGAACCAGCGCCTTGGAGTGATTCTTTAAAGGAACTCTAGAAATAACCACATACAGTGCAGACCTATTGATGCGCGTTTGTTGTGAGTCAAAACCACCAAGACCACGTATTAACGAACCCGCGTACTGACACGAGAAGCTAGTGGGCAGATTTAGTGAGGTGTGTGGAAAGAAGAAGGAAGAAGAAAATACACTTATGTATGCATTTATTTGTGTATGTGTATAGAAACGATAAAAATGCATAGGCTCAGTGATCAATAAAGGTAAATAAACCCACAGCATATTATGGTGGCTAAAGTATTGTGGCTGTGGTCTGCTTAGAATCGGTTGAGCTCAGAGGATTATGGTAAGCACCTGATGGGTGTGGAAGATCTACTTCAGAAGCACAGTCTGCTTGAGGCTGACATCAACATTGTTGGAGAACGCGTCAAAACCGTCAACAACCAGGCGCAGAGATTCGTCGACAGTGATTTCCCTGAAGCAGGCGGTGACACCCAGCAACGTGAGTTCTCTAAACTTTAATATAATCTGTTCCAGTCTGATTTATTCTCTGATCTAAGTAATTCTGTCTGTGTTCTAACTGAATCTAATCTCTAATCGCTTCTCGAGAGTAACCAAATCTTGTCACCTAATCAAGTTTCTGTTTGAACCCACTGTAATCTGTGCTAGGGATGTTAAACGATAATCGGAAATCCGATTATCGGTTTCGAAAACGATAATCGGTTTTCATTATTGACAAAACGATTATCGAATTCTGCCTCACATATATAAAACAAAGTCTTCCAAAGTCAACAAGGTAATAGTAGAACCCCCAAAGCGACGTATTATTGCCTCTTATATATAAAGCGGAGCTTCCACAGCCAACGAAGTAATAGTAGAACCCCCACAGGGACGTACTATTGCCTCTCATATGTAAAGCAGTCTTCCACAGCCAACGAGGTAATAGTAGAACCCGTAGGTGTATGTACGTTACGGTACGTAGCGATTATTGGTTTTCAGTAACTTGCATTATATGATAATATATTAAATTTTCTATGATGGCCCGTAAAAAACGATAATCGGTTTAAAATCGGATTTCTAAAACCGATAATCGGTTTGCCAAAAAAATCGATATTAACAACCCTAATCTGTGCGTCTATAGAACGTACAGAAGTCGATAGAGCCTGTGAGTTAATCTTACCCTATCTTCTATGTAACCGATTATCCATGATTGACAAGTAAGTAGTTATTACCAATTGCAGAACTTTATTATTAATATTTTCTGTATAATAGTTTTGTTATATATTATTATGGTACTATTATAAATTATATTCTTGGTAGACAATGTTTTTGCTCAACTGCTGGACCTAAATTTTGGAACTCCCATCCTATGTCTGTTTGTTCTGCTTGGTCTCTCTACAAGTGTCATGTTGGTCTAACTTTTTCCAGTTGGCTTAGCCACCATAGGCTGCTCTCTCTGCTTCAGCAGAATTATTTTCTGGGTAAATTGTCCAGGCTCTGGCTTGATTTAGATGCACCATCAGTTGATGCTTTGGGCCTTGGACACTAACACTGTGGAAGTTGCTACTTGCAAAATTTTATTATTTTATTACCAATAATTATGAATTGCAAAGTTCTAGTGATCTTTTTCGGTCTCTAGCTTACCGGCCATGCGATCCGCAGATAGTAGTCGATCGACAGAAACATCTAGAGGCGGCCTATGAAGAGCTGCTGAGGCTGGCGGCAGCAAGGCGCGGCCGTCTTGGGGAGTCGCGCACGCTTTGGCAGTTCTACTGGGACATGGCAGATACTGAGAATTGGATTCGTGAGAAAGAACAGCTGATGTCCTCTCCTGACCTTGGTCACGACCTGACGAGCATCCAGTTGCTTGTCAGCAAGCACAAGGTGGGCCTCACGTGCTGAAGTTAATAGGCGTTAGATGGTCAATACGGCAATAGGTAGTAGATTTAATCTCAAATCCAAGCTCTAGGCAAACAAATATGTAATATCTTATCTGGATGAACCCAATCTAATCTCTCATCCAATCGTTAATCATGCCCATTCTAATCTCTATACCATTCTCCAGTACATATAATACAGACTGTCTACTGTAAAATTTGTTATATTTAAAAATAAAATATAGAATACTGAAATATATAATACTAAAATATGTGAGATATGAAAAATGTCCAGTTGAAGACCATGAGGTCAATGTTGCTGTTGTAGGGTACGGAGGATGAGCTCCATGCTCGTCGGGTCCACTTGGAAACAGAGCTTCAGGTGGGCAGAGACCTGATAAAGGCTGGGAACTTTGGATCGCCGAAGATCCAGGAGCGGATCGATGACATAGAGCGCCAGTGGGCCAACCTCATGGAACTGTCTGACTACCGGAAGAAACGACTCGCAGAGACGGTCGACTTTCATCAGGTTAGTTGTTTACGCTCAATGGCGGCTTTTAAGCTGGCTGGTGGCAGCTTGCCGACCTTGTTTACCTCTGAGTTGTACTTGTGGGATTCGAATCCGGGTGTGCCATGTCAAACTGAGGATTCATTATTGAGCTGAGGTACTCATCAGAAAGAGTTTTAAGTTGTATGCCTTCTTAATTTCATTGCCTGTAATCCTTTAATGACAAGGAGGTGCTAACAGCTTATGGGAAAGCAATACAGCTTGTTGTTAAAGTGTTAATGTATAATATCAAATGAATCAGAGGCAGTCTTTGTTGATGTGGTGATGTCGTCTCCTTGCTCTCCATTCATTTTGTGACCTCCTGAATAGCAGAGCACAACAGAGGTGTGAAAAGATGCTATTAAATGTACAGCCAAACTAAATGTGTAGGGTGGACAAAACCCAGATTGTCAAACAAGTCATGACTGATGGCATTAAAGCAGTTGTTCGACACTGACAAGAGCGAGCACAGGCATATGTCAGATCGTTTTATAGTGCATTTTAGTAGTTAAGTCTTCACAGAAGAGCTTCTCACTAGCCTAGGTAATGGTTAGTTCATGAAGAATTCTTTAATGCCATGGCTTGTGCAATAGTGTAATGGTTAGCATGCTAGACTGTCAACCTCTAGGTTGCATGTTCAGATCCCTGCCAGGGCAGAAGATGTTTCGAGATTATTTCTGCTTCATTTGCACTACCTACTAAACTCAGGTAGCACGTGAGATGACTGGTCACCCACCTTCATGTTCTGAGACCAAGAAAATGAAGTCACTAGTACGTCAAATCCATGTGTCCCTCTCAAATTGGCATCTTTAGTGCTGTGATCATAATGCACGAGTCATCAGTCCATTGTTGTTTGGAACCAAGACCAGTTACCTTACTATACTTGTAATTGCTTTTTGTTACAGTTCTTTGCTGATGCTGATGATGTGGACACGTGGATGTTGGATACTCTTCGACTCGTGTCGAGTGAGGATGTCGGACATGATGAAGCCAGTGCCCAGTCTCTGGTCAAGAAACACAAGGTACAGTGAAGCTTTGTTTTGTTATCCAATAACGCATCAATTGAGAGATTGTTGGGTACCTGCTCAGAACGGACTCGGGTATTGGGGCTGACCGTGCCCAACTTTTGACACCCGTAGTTATATTTCCCCAGCATATATAAATTTTAAGCAGCTTTTTAAAATGAAATTTCAGAGTTAATTATATTACACCACTGGAAAATAAGATAAGCTATTACCATCATGTTTTGATATCCAGCTGTTCAGATTAATATGGTTTTGATTAAATTTATAGATTTAGTGATTAACTGGTGGACTAATTTAATTGATTAGTGATCAGTGTATTGATGATTGGTCCATCACCAGTCAATCTGTGCAATGCCTTATGCTTTATTAAAGAGCTTTTCATTTTCTTAATTAACTGCCAATAACTTATTTCTAATTTGATTTCTTACTACTCATTGAATGTATATTAGAAACTATCTGTGGGACTGAAATTAATTGATGTAAGCTCTTCTCATGTTAAGGAAATAACGGAGGAGTTGCAGAAGTACTCGGATGTGATCAAGGGACTTCATGATCAAGCTGGAGACCTCAGTGTTCAGGTGTGTATTGAGAGAAAGAGAAACAGACAGCATGGTTGCTGTTGTAACTACGTTGGACACTGTTATTCTGTTTGAGTGCTCCAGTGTCTGCATTAAAGATATTTTAAACCAGATTAATTGATTTATTGATTTAAATCAGTAGTCAGCCACTTAGTTTATTGTTTTATTGATTGAGGAGTTGATTGACTGATTTGATTCACTGTTTGATTGTGTGATTGATTAATTTTTTATGCTTGATCAGAAGTTTATTAGAGTTTGCTATTGATTAGTTGATTGATTTTCTGCTTGGTTGTGTAATTTATCAGTTGTTTAGTTAAGTAATGATTGATTATTAAAGCAGTACATTAATTGATGTATTGATTGATGAATCATTGATCATTAATTGATGTATTGATTGATGAATCATTGATGATCAATGAATTATTGATTGTGTTATTTCTTTGGTGAATTGATTGATGAACTGCTTGATTGTTGTAGGACCGAGAATCACCAGAAGTGACCGGTCGCCTGGGCAGCATTGACCGCCGCTACCAGGAACTCCTCGAACTTTCTGAGATTCGCAAGCAGCGTCTGCTTGATGCTCTCGCACTCTACAAACTCTACAACGAGGCTGACAGTGTGGAGCAGTGGATCACGGAAAAGGTCGGTCTGATATAACCTGATATAAAATAATGACTTCTATGGTGCATTTTTAATAATGCTCAAGACATCAGTCAATAATGGTCTATAATCTAATGACTTTGGCACCATTTTTATAATGCTCAAGGTATCAATCTGTAGTGTGATCTAATCTGATGACTTCTGTACAGTGCAGTTATCATAATGTTCAAGACAGCAGCTGATGGTTGTTGCATCAAGTGAAACATGTTAATTTAGGTCCATTTTATAAAAATCCTCTGAGAGGTTATCCAGTGTTTGAATGTATCTGATCATTAACATAGCACCTTTTATGAACCTCTCAAAGCAGCTGAGATTTTGGCTATCAAACAGATCTAGATAGTTGTGACTTGGTTGGGTTGAAAGAGTTTTGCCAATAATTGGAGAAATATTGTAGTATAAATTTATAATCTTTGTATCATAATTATAATAAATAACTCGGTTGAGCGTAATGTTCTGGCTCTCGGTTGAGCGTTATGTTGTGGCTCGTTCCTGAACCGATCCTCATTGGGTTGTGACATGAGGTTGACCGTGGAGTGAGGTCAGAGGGTGCCAAATGTATGCTTTGCCTGGGGCGCCATTTGGGATATGGCCTGCCCTGAGAAGAGTGACAGCACTATAGATAAAATCATGTAGGATAAGATCACTCACATAATAGGAGACAGATAATGACACTCTAGAAGTTATTTGATTTTGTCATGTGACATTGATAATGACATTCTAGAAGTTATTAGATGATGTGATGTGACATTGACTTATGTTACAGGAGAAGCTGCTTCACACGATGGTCGCCACAGAGGATGTGGAGGAGGTTGAGATCCTGAAGGCGCGTTTCGATACTTTTGACCAAGAGCTGAAGACGAACACAGCCAAGGTCGAGGTTGTCAACCAGCTGTCCAATCAGCTTTTGCAGAATGAACATCCCAACTCGACCGAGGTCGTAGGCAGGGAGAGGCAACTTAATGAAAGGTTAGAGAAAGGTCATATGTGGTAGTGTGGTCGACTTCTATACAAGATTACTTCAACCCCACGACCAGACCTTTGTGGTTGCTGTAAGCAACTCTGAGGGCTCCCAGCCTATTCCCCTTGGGTCCCTGGCGAGAAGGACGCACAGATCCAGGGGTTGGATGTCTTTTCTGCAAGTATGGCTCATTGCAAAGTCATTCAATCCAAAGACCAGGCATATTCGAATTTGCACAAGTGTAACTCCGTACTTCAAGCTCTGGACCAGGCATTTTCAAGGTGCTCTTGTTAGAGGTTTAGAACAAATGAAGTTTTGCTTCACTTAAATATGTTACTCTTCTTCTAGCTTAACAGTGCCTCGTCTTACCTTAATCATGTCTTGCTTTTCCTACTTTACCTTACCTGACATTACCTGAATTTAATTTACGTACCTTTCCTTATCCGAAGAAATGGTATGCAGCATGCTGGTTTTTTGTAGCAATTTAGCAATTTCATTACTATATCCAGGCACTGCAGAAGTTTTTTAAATAATTAGATTGACCTGTAATAATTTGCAATCAAAGAGCTGCTTAGAGGGCTGCTTTAGAAATGTTGGTTTTAGATTAATTTTTTCTGTCGTTTAGGTGGGCTGAGTTGAAGCAGTTGGCTGATCAGAAGAAGGATACCCTTCAATTGGCTCATGATGTCAATACGTTCCACATTGAATGCCAGGAGACTATGGTATGTTCAGGGAGGGAACATTTACATATCGTGCATTTCATGTGTCTCACAGACACCTAGCTGATGTTAGAATTTGCAAAATAGAACAAGTTCATCTGTCTATGAATTATGTTATAGAGATGACGAATGGTGCATGATTTGTAACTTAACCCAGCTAAAGGGACGCATGATAGTCTAGTGGTTAGGGTGCTGGACAATCAACCCTCAGGTTTTCGTGTTCAAATCCTGGCCAGGACATTCAGAAATTTCTGCTTCACTTGCACGTCTAGTGAACTCGGCTGAACACTGACAGTATGATATGTCTGTGGAAAGATCAGGTGCTGTGAGTGAGGACTTGCCTCCTGCTTTTGCGTTTTGAGGCTAGGAAAATGATGTTTCAAGTTTACCCGTATCCTGTTGGCTACATTTTAGGAAGAGCTTAAGGGCCTGCTCTTCTTCTGTGCAATAAATAGATGTTATTCTTTGCAGGATGTATCTATAATGACAGTAATGCTCAGATAGATGCTTGTGCATTTCTGTAGACGTGGATTCGTGATAAAGCGAAGTTGATCGAGTCAACAGATGAACTTGGCAACGACCTTGGAGGCATCATCACTCTACAAAGACGACTTAGTGGCCTTGAGCGGGACCTTGCAGCCATTGATGCCAAGGTACCATTGTCAAATTTTTGTGTCACTTTGATGTGTCAGGAAAAACTGCACCATTGGCAGCACCAATTTTTTTCTTGGCAAAAGCTACTCTGAAAATGTTATCCCTTTCAACCCGGCGCTCCCAGGCGTCATGGGTGGCAAAACCGATATATCGGTTTCTCGGGTTGAAAGCGTTAAAGGCTAGAAATCTGTTTTTATCAGTTCATTGATGATGCAAAGTTAATGTCTTGAATTAGTCTGAAAACTGCATTTACTGTTACTGACTTTGTGTGTTTGAAATAAGAAAATTTAAGAAAATTTAAGCTTCTAGTACAGTGACCTGAGCATCTGTTGCTTTTTCTACAGCGTACAGCTCTGCAGGCTGAGGCTGACCGCCTGTCAGATGAGAAACCAGAGGAAGCAAAGGCCATTCGAGACAAAATTGGACAGATTAATGAACTCTGGCTCGACCTGAAACAAAAGGTAACTCAGATTTTCATTGTGAATGTCTTCCTGGTAAGTAAGATTAGATACGGCAAGAGTTGTTCTCTGTCACTTGAAAATATGGCATTGTGTTACGTTACTTCACCTGGTCATAGCTTGCTTACATGACACTATCTTGCAACACCCTACCTTACTGCACTATTTGCTGTACTGTAACCTGCTTTCCGTTTCTTTACCCTATCCTACCTTATTGTACTCTGTAACCAGTGTATTTACCGTACTTGACTACCTCGCTTGATTATTTTCTCTGACTACCCTAGCTTACAATACATTACTGAGCTACCCTACTGCTCCCATTCTACTATGCCTTTCCCAATTCTGCCCTACCTTATCTTGCTCTACCCTGTGCCATTCCATTTACTCTCTACCTCACCCCACCTCAATGTGCTTTACCCTACTTGCTTTAAAAGTTGGTTTGATCGTTTTGTGAGCAGCTTAGGGTTCGGGATGAGCGTTTGGGCGAGGCAAGCGAGCTGCAGAAGTTCCTGCAGGACCTTGATCACTTCCAACAGTGGCTGACGCGCACTCAAACAGCAATCGCATCTGAAGACCTGCCAAATGACGTTGCTGAGGCAGAGAACCTTCTGTCCCAGCATGGTCAGCTCAAGGGTGAGATTGATGCGTATGCTCCGGAGTATGCTCAGATGAAGGCATTTGGAGACAAAGTGGTCGAGGGACAGGACGACGTGCAGTACATGTTCCTCAGAGAGGCAAGTCCATTTGGATCTGTTTGTTGTTGGCTGGTTGATTTGTTTATTAATTCATTATAGTGTTGATTCATTCATTCGTTTGCTTGTTCATTGTATAATTGAGTGATTCATTTTTTCATTTGTTCATTGGTTGATTGATTGATTTATTAATTGACATGTTTGTGCATTTATTAATTCATTTGTGCATGTGCATTTTGACTGATTGATTGATTAATTCATTTTATTGTTTGATTTATTGATAGATTCATTTATTTGTTCATTTGCTCATTCATTCTTGCCCTGATTTATTGTTTTGACTGATGCCCATGCATGCATTCATTGACTGACTATTTGATTAATTAATTCATTCATTCATTCGTTTTAGAGCATTATATAACACCCCTTCAGGACATGTTATTATTTGAAATTTAAATAATTTTAGGTTTTTCAGTAAATTTTCACAGAAGAGGGAGAATTGCAGTTTCTTAATGAACAAGGCACTACTAAAATCACTACTAAAATCTCTGTGGACTTGGCCAAGTTGAACTAGGTATGCAGCTTTTGATAAAGTTTTGTTTGTTTGCTGTGCTGCAGAGGCTGAGGGCGCTTGATGATGGCTGGAATGATCTGCGAAAGATGTGTGACAACAAGCAGAACATGTTGCAACAGAACCTCAACTTGCAGATCTTCCTACGTGACTGTAAACAGGCGGAGATCTTGCTCAGCGAACAGGACAACTTTTTGTCAAAGGAGGACATTCCGGTAACTGATTCTGGTTTCCCTCAGCGTGCAATTGGATTGTTTTACATAGTGGTCTGAGCAGACTGGGAACTGTGGCTGGCTTTCGATGTCCAGCATCTTGAAGGCCAGTAACAGTGGACAGGGATTTGAACCACTGACCTCTGGGTTAATAGTCCAGCACACCAACCACTAGACAGTTGTGCATTAGATGAGGTTATAGTATATTTTCTCTGCGTTGATGTAGGTGAAGATCAGTCCTGTAATCTAATTCTTAGAGGGGACTAGAGTACTAGCGATAGGTGATCAGCCCCATAACCTGATCGAGAGAGGCGATGCCGAATTTTAACTTGGCTTGATAATCGAACCGTGTAACCTGACCCATAGAGAACATCCAACCTTACGACACCTCTTTAAGTTTTAGCACTTGATTGTAGCTCTCAAGATAGGGAACAACCGGAAATCGCTTCGGCCATTTGCCCCGGCCGGATATCGGGTTTTTCGGAACTATTCGCCTCGGCAAATAATACCCACGCAAATACCTACAATTTTTGGAATTCGATCAATCTCAAGATTATAGTTACAAATTTACAATTTACAAATAAATTATACAACTGAACTAAATTTCTGCAACAATTTAAGTATTTAACCGAAAATCGCTATTTAGCGCTGAGATTGGTTGTCATTGTTCTAGCCCTTCGTACTATATTACATGTAAAAAACGGTACTCGGTTCGTACCGGATCCGGCAAATAGTACATCCAAATACTCGGATTTGCTACCCGGTAGAAAATGTCTACCCGGTTGTTCCCTATCTCAAGAATTGAGGCATGTTGGCTGTTCCTCGTTGCCTGATTATGCGCAGCATTAGCTAACGTCAAAGGTATAGGAGTTATAAGTTTTCTGATAATGATTTACCACTGTACTTGATCTTTTGTGTTTCTAGACTGCTCCTGGATTGGCTCGACAGGTAAGCAGACTTTGAACTGTTGCGTCTGTAAATTTTTGCTGTGAAAAGTAGTGCTTTCATTATGATGATTTGTAACACCCAGAGTCACAAAGAACATAAATTTTAGTTAAGTACTGCACATTTTTCATTGATGAATTAACTCACTGTACTTGTGCTTTACCATGCTGAGCTCCTTATCTTACATTTCCTCACCTTGTGTTACATAATTGCTTTACTTTGTATGATCTTATGTTATCTGATATGCCTTAACTTACCAGACTTTCTTTACTCTATGAAGTCTTGCGTTGCATCGCCTTAACTTTTCCTGTCAGATATCAAGTGGGTTGCTCCAACAGATTGATATTCTTGACTGGTTTCACTTAAGCAGCCACCAATAGATGCTTTGGTGCTAGATCAGAAATGATGTTAGCTTATGGCTTAAGTGACCTGACCCTTCCTGACCTAATTTTTTATATGACCTGGCCTTGTTGGTTGATAGTATACGCCAGAGGCAGCGGAGAACCAGATACGGCAGCTGGAGGCGTTCATCACGACAATGGATGCAAATGATGAGAAGATCAACTCAGTGCAGAATCTGGCACATCAGCTCATCAATGACAACCACTATGCCTCCGACAAGATCCGGAAGAAGTCAGACTCACTCCAGGAGAGGTAAGCAGATAGGTGCCTTTTCCACCTAACAGAGGAAGCCGATAAGGTTTCTTTAGAATGTGCAAGAAGTAGGCAGAGAAAGTACAGTTGGTTCTGTCGCTTTTATGAGAGGTAGGTAAATATGGTAGAGAAAGTTCCTGCTTACTTAAAGAGATATAGACAGAGAAGTTCCTGTTCAATCCTCCTTTGGCATGTGTGCCTGTCCATTTTTGTTTCTGCTCTTTATGTTAATGTGATGTAGATGCTATGTGACATTTATGTTAACAGGCGTGATGCCAATCGCCTGCGTGCCAAGGAGAAACTGGAGAGGCTGAAGGACTTCCTTCACCTGCAGAAGTTCCACCAGGACTGTGATGAGGTCTGTCAGCTGTTGTAACTAGATGCTACTAGATGGTAACAATATAGGCTGAGAAGACTTGACTAAAGATGGCATTGAAAAGAGAGACTAGGCTGGAGATAGAAAAAAATTACTTTAACGATGAGCTGCTTTGGTTTCCTAGTTGCTTCTGGTACATTCTCATCGTTAAGTGTTGAACAAGAATGAAGACAGACTAGAATAAAGATTGACTTAAATGAAGATGGACAAGAACAGTATTGATTAGAATGAAGTTGGATTATGATAAAGACAGACGACTAAAATAAAACTAGACCAGAATATAGTTAGACTAGAATGAAGATAGAGTATGATAGAGTAGAATAAAGATTGACAAGTTAGACTAGAATGTAGACCTGGACAAGAATAAATGTAGACATCGATGCCTTTGAGAGGTTCTTAAAACACGCTATACATACATACAAACAAATAAACTAGTTTAGAATAAGGTTCAGTTGAGGTTAGACAGGGTGAAAAAGATTTAGTTCAATAGATAGGTTAAGGTAGATGACGTAAATATGAGTTTTTACGAAGCTGTTGAAATTATTACCCGTCTTTAAATGTCCGATGTTAGTTTATTTACTGAACTGATGGCATACTCGAAGTCGGTAAATATGATTTGCAGGTACAAGGCAAGTGTGCACAAATAAACATCTTGAGCATTTTTATTTTGTAGTTGGCTGACTGGGTTGCCGAGAAGACGCTTGCAGCACAGGACGAGACATACCGAGATGCAAAGAGTATACACAGCAAGTATATGCGCCACCAGGCGTTTGAACTTGAGATCAAGTCAAACAAGAACCAGCTTGAGAAACTGATCAAGGATGGAGACCAACTGATTACAGAAAAGCCCGAGCTGGCCAAGGTCTGTGCAATTTAGCAGTCTACGAGAGTAGAAAGTTGAATTTGTGGTCATTTGGCTTCAGTTGAATCATAGTTAAAACGTAATTTTAACAGTTTTGCTTGGTTTGATGGTTTGGCTTTGAGTTGAAGGAGTTTAAATGTAGGTATGTAGTTTCTGTTTAACAATGTTCTGTGATAATGAAGAGAATTCCTCACCGATAATGGTTTGGACAGGCACCTTCTGAAAACAGCAGCAGCAGAGTTTTTCCAACGTAGCCGAGATATAATTCAACCTTGAATTTCAAGAGGTTCTGCTGTGGGATTGTAGTAAATTGAATTTTGATATCAGGAGTTTAACCAGTTTGGTAAGCTGTTGCATGGGTCTTGAAATTCAGATGAGTGCTACCTTTGAATGCGCTGAGCTGATGCACTGATTATAATTTGGTATGGAATTTCTTGTGGAGCAACCATGACCAGATGAACTTGCACCTTTTGAAATCAAATTTAGCATTTAGATAATATGTGACGTCAGGGGTCAAAACCCGTCGCTTGTCGCTTCCTAGATACTGAGCTAGAAGCTGAAATAGTCGAGAGGGGTCAACAATGTAGAATATTCTTCAATTCAGCAGTTGCCTGTGAATTTGCCATAACTTGCAAAGTAGTAATCCGATTTTGATGCCGTTTGTTTTATTCGACACAGAATAGAGCCCTTTATTGCACAGCACAATTGAAGAATAATCAAGTAATGGTTGCTGAGGACTTTAATGACATGAATATTCTGAAACTTTTTATTCGATTTTTTCGCACTATACCAATGAAAGAATCAAATGCACATAACTTCAGTTAGAAAAAAAGATATTTTCATTCTGTAAATAGTATTTTGAAGCAGATTAATTGTAGAATATGACTGAATAAAAAGGTCAGAAACCGACATGTGACGGGTTTTGACCCCTGGCGTCACATATGACCATTAATTCAAGGAGCTTCAGCTATGATTTTCCAATAATTTGATCTTGATTTTCAGGATGTTGTTGGATGAGGGATGAAATGAATATGTGTTGCTTTTTTAACACTTTAACGATGAGCTGCATTGGTTTCCCAGTCGCTTTTAGTACACTGTCACTCTCGTCATTAAAGTGTTAAATGAGCTTGTGACTGATATTTTGACCATGAAATCAAGAACGTTTTACTGTCATTTTGCGATATTTTATTTTAACATTCAGGAGGTTCAGCCGCGTTTGGATGAACTTATACAGCAGTGGAAGGACTTGGAGAACACAGTTTCTGCAAAGGGAGAGCGACTGTTCAATGCCAACCGACCTCAGCTGTATGAACAGAGCTGTGATGACATCGATGGCTGGATCTCGGAGATCGAGTCACAGATCGTAACAGAAGATGTCGGCCATGATCTGACTACCGTGAACCTTCTCGTCCAGAAGCAGAATGTAAGTTTGGTTTAACACTTTAACGACAAGCTGTACTGGTTCCCAGTCGCTTTTAGTACACTCTCGTTGTTTAATTATTAAAGTGCTTAGTATAATGCAAGATATCTTATATAAATGTACAGGATACAGTATATGTTAATGCAAATTTACATGGTAATTCGGTGTTGGGTTGACAACATAAAAAATTTGTGTGGTGTGTGTGCTGTTTTGGAAAAATACCATACTGTTTTTGAGAAAGGCAACTATATTACTAGCAGCAATAATTGTGACAGTGATAATGATACTGCTTCTGTTGATGTTATTTATGTAATTGATGATGAGTTGATGACGACGCGTGAGCACTGACCATCATCCCTACCACCATATAACGTGGTTAAATTGTTCTTTCATAATGAATTAAATGGTGGTGGTGATGGAATGATGATGCTGTTGTGGACCTTTATTTGACCTGTCTAGTGCATTACAGGCACAGAAAATGGTGGTGTTTACTTGTGCAAGTGTTGATGGAGGTGCTTGCCTTGGTTTCAGATGCTGGAGAGTCAGCTAAAGCTGAAGGAAGAGCAAATGGCAACCCTCAAGTCCCAGACGCCACTCCTCCTTGAAATCGCTCCAGAAAAGAGTCAGGAACTTGAGTGGAAGAAGTCACAGGTTGAGGAAAGGTGAGCACCTTGTTAATGTCCTGATGTGATTTCTATGTTTCAGCTGAAATCGTAAATATCTTTGTACTAAATATCTTTGTACGTAGTTCTCTCCAACTCATTTTCTTCCCAAGAGTTTCTTTACAGCTAAATTGTTTCCAGTTAAAGTCATCTCTGTGAAATTCCTTTAAGTAAACTATGTTCCCATAAATTTTCTTTTCGTTTAATTCCTTTACATTGGATTCCTTCTGGTGAAATTCATTTCCATTGAATTCTTTCTGTTAAATTTCTTTCTTTTCTGTTATTCTTTTCTGTTTCTCTACAATATATTGCTTTTGGCTCACTGTGTTTTCACTTGCTTGTTTTAAGTTCTGGCAAAGTTTCTTTCAGTGCGTGTGATGAAAAAGTTGCTGCATTCCGTACATTTGCTTAGGCTTGGAAATGAATTATTTCCATGTTTTTAAATAGGTTTGCCAAGATGCTTCAGCCACTGATGGAGCGCCGTGAAAAGCTGAATCGAGTGAAGCGTGTCCATCAGTTCTTACGTGATGTTGAAGATGAGAAACTGTGGATTGCAGAACGCCTTCTGTTGGCCCGATCGCCCAACTACGGCAATTCACTTCTGAGGTATTTTTATTAATATGATCTAATGTAATGTAATGACTTACACAGCTCAATTATCACAGTGCACGAAGCATCAGTCCGTGGTGGCTTATAAGCAAAAACTGTGTCCAAAAACCACAAGTTGCTGGACAGAAGCTGTTGAGATACTCGAGGGCCCAAAGCCCAGAAGACAGCCTATGGAGGATTGTCAGTGAAAAAGATCAGTCTTCAACACTGAATAACTAAACTCGAGGAACTTGAGTAGCAGACAGAAACAGGTGTTGAATTCCATAGTGGAAAGCATCATAATTTCTAAGACACTGAGCTGTCAATGGTATAAGGTACAGTTGATCGGTAGTTTGCAGTCCTTAGGGACTTGCTCAATGTTCATTTGAGGAGACCTGAAACTGTGCACATGTTGCATTTCATGAGAAGCAGTCATCAGGCAATCAGTCTGCTGTAATGCTATATGTTCTAACATTTTTAAACTGTACCAATATATTGCAGTATGTCACTTACATTACAACAATTATTTACAATCTGTTATGTTTTCAGTGTCCAAATGCTCCAGTCAAAGAACAAGTCACTACGGAACGAGATTGACAGTCATGAACCATCGATCATTACCGTTGTTGACTCTGGCCTTGCTCTAATCGAAGAGGGTCATCCTCAGTCCGACGAATTCCAGCAGCACATTGATGATCTGAACCGACGCTGGAACGAACTCCAGGATGCTATCGAAACTCGCAAGAACCGCTTGGAACAGTCAGAACTGGCACAACAGGTAGCAACAAGTTTCCTTCTTGTCTAACCTTGTAATGTTGAGTTGAGGTCATTTCTATAAAATTCCTATCCCTTAGGTTCCTGATATGCCTTAGGGTATTAAAGGTAGATCAGACTTCTGTAAGAAATTGGTTGGTTTGTTAGTTGCTGCTTAACGACACTGTTTCATAACAGATGATTAGCGTCACCCTCCTCCTTTGTCCCGGCTTGGGACTGGCACTATGAACGTATGAGTAGTGGCAGAGTTTGTAAGAAAAAAATTGGTGTACGAAAGGTATACTCGAAGGTATAAATGCATTTACGGTACTTGTTACCTGGTCATACTTTTGATCTTCAAGTTAAATTTATTTCTGTTAAATTCTTTTGCATCAAACTACTTTCCTATTCTTATTTTTGTTGAGCATAAAAAGCTATGTTTTCACGCCATCTTTGTGTTACTTTTTCGGTTCTAATCTGTCAGTCTGTCTGTACCTAAGCTAATGACTTCAGCATAACAGAAAATTGTGGCACACCTTTAAGACATATGATGAACATACCTTGAATCAACCTGCAAATGGCATCAACAAGCTTGTTCATTATCATCATCAATGGCATGCCCCTCTCCTGAGCACTGTCATTTCCATGACTCTGCCAATCGTCCCGATCTTGGGCTCATCTCCAGACTGTGTGTAGCCTTTTAAATGTATAAATCTACTTTTTTGTCTTCATCTAATAAATGTGTTGGTTTTGTCACTAGTACTTCTTTGATGCGGGTGAGGCCGAGGTGTGGATGAGCGAACAGGAACTGTACATGATCAGCGACGAGCGAGCAAGGGATGAAGTGGGAGCCGGAAACATGCTCAAGAAGCATGGAAACATGGAGAAGACTGTTGATGACTATGCTGAAACGATCAAGCTGCTTGGAGACCGCAGCCGCGGGCTCATCGAGGCTGGACATCCAGACAGGTAGGCACAGGTGATTCTCTGGTCGACAGATAAGAATAGGTGATTTACTGGTAGACAGACGGATAGGAACTGTCGCTTGTGCTGGTGGTCAGTGTAGTACTCATCTAGGCAGCCACTTCAGGTAGGCAGATGCTCAGGTATGTAGATACTGTTTGGCAGACAGATATGCAGATACTCAGGTTGGCACAGGTGACTGGTCGACACTACAGGCAAGCAGGTGTATAAGTTACATTACATGTTGTTTGTTTGTAGTGAAACGATTGCTGTTAAACAGTCGCATGTGGATAAGTTGTACGCAAGCCTTAAAGACCTGACAGGAGATCGTCGTATCAAACTTGACGAGGTTCTTAAGCTGTACCTGCTGAACCGTGACATTGAGGACATCGAGCAGTGGATTGCTGAGCGTGAGGTCGTCGCTGGATCACATGAACTCGGCCAGGACTTTGAACATGTCACGGTCAGTTGAATTTTGGTGCATGTAATAGTTGAATTTTGGCAATATTGCCGTTGGTTGAATTTTGATTATGTCTTGGTTGAATTCTTTGCAATGTTACAGTTGGTTGAATTTTTATGGTTTGGTGATGATGGGGTTTCTGATGCCATTGTCAGATACAAATTAAGAATTGTTGATGATCGATAGCTGATTGTTTATGCCGAGGCTAAGCTGTGAATGCTTCTAAGTAGATATCTCAAAAAGGTGTTTATATGTTTACTGATTGAAGGAATGTGTATTATTACTTTTTCTGTTTCTTTATATTAAGTATTCACTCACAGGTAGAGATGAACCCTCAAGGTCCCTTATGATATAGAGCAGTGCTGTCCAACCTTTTTGACACCGCGGGCCACCGAAGAAGTAATTTTTGAAGCCGAGGGCCGCACCAGTCAACTCAAAAGCAGCGACTAAAATTTATTGAAAATTATTAACTGTATTATAATTAATTATGAAGTTATCGTAATGATTGCGTCTTGGGAACTGGATTTTGTGTACACATTGTCAAATGATAAGCCAAGTTACGAACGAATAGCTATGCAAGTAGGCCAGTGACTGTCTTTTTCTTCATTTTAACAGAAATTGCAAATATTTAGCGAGCTGTGGCGGGCCACTTAGAATCTGCCGGCGGGCCGCATGCGGCCCGCGGGCCGCAGGTTGGACAGCACTGATATAGAGGAAAAGTTCAGAGAAATTAAAAACACCGGGAACAGTGCAGTTTATTACTATTATTATTGTTAGTATTACTACTATTAGTATTGTTTTATTAGTTTTAACCTGAAAGAACATATATACCAAGAAATTGATATAATGTTATGGGAGACAGAAACTATCTGCAGTGGTTAGTCTTCACTGATGTTTGACTTTCAGACTATATAAACTATATTTATCGTAACTATTGTTATTATCAGATATTGATTTGATTTCTTCCTTTGCTACAGATGCTTCGCGATCGCTTCCGTGAATTTGCCCACAACACCGAGTCTATTGGTCAGGAGCGAGTGGCCGCCGTGAATGAGATCTGTGATCAGCTGATCCAGGCAGGTCACTCAGATGCAGCCACGATTGCCGAATGGAAGGACGGCATTAATGAGTCGTGGGCGGATCTTCTGGAGTTGATTGACACGAGAACACAGATGCTACAGGCGTCTTGGGAACTGTTCAAGTTCTACAATGACTGCAAGGAAACGCTTGACAGGATCCATGTACGTCATTTCTTGAGTATAGAGCATTGTTTAGTAATTTATTTTTTTATATAGTAGCTAACTTAATCTCTGGACCTTGTTATGTTACAGTTTTGATTACTACTGACATAATGTAATCCTTTATTTATCATCTAGCTCTATCAATTTGTACTGAGACAGTGCATTTTTTGTTTTCTTCTTTATGTTGTCTTGTTCCAACCTCGACCTCTTTTCTTTCTCTTTTTCTGGTTTGACCTTTAGTTTATTGTATTTAATCAGGTGATAAATTGCTTCAACAACTGTCAGCAATTCGCATATCATATATGATGATGTTTAGGTGGCCCTTAGTAGCACGTCTTCGGCCCCTTTTGGGTTTTCCTATTGTTGTACCTATGATGTTTATATGCAACAGTTTAACGTTTTGTACAATGGTGTAGACAATAAAATTTATGGTTATGTCATTTGTGTTTTTGTAAAAATGAACTTGTTTGTGTGATAGGAGAAAGAGATGCTAATGTCGGAGGAGGTTGGAAAAGATCCACAGACAAATGCTGCCCTTCAGAGGCGCCATGCTTCCTATGAGCATGAGCTTGTGGCGCTCGGAGCACAGGTAAGTCATCAGGGAAATCAGAATCTAATCTAATTACTTGTCAAGTACCACTATTGTAATGTAAAAGGCATTATATAGTCAGTGATTGTTTCAAGTGAACCGTGGCATAAAATCATAATGCATTGGAGAGGCCTGGTTGATATGCGATAGGTTGGAAAAAGAAATAGTCCGACTATAGAGGGTAAGTAAGTTCAAACCGATGAGCCTTACATTTAGCCCTGAATGCTATTTCAGTACTGTATATAATAAACAGTAAGCAATTCAGACTAAAGTGGGCAAAGATAAAAGCTGGATGTGTTACAAGTGCAGGAAATAAATATGCAGGTTATTCTGTCTAAACAGGTGCAACAGGTACAAGAGGAGGCAGCACAGTTAATTGTCGCTTATTCGGGAGAGAAGGCGCGAGAGATCCAGACAAACGAGTTGGAGGTTGTCAATGCCTGGCGAAACCTCCAATACCGTGTCGGTCTTCGCAAGAACCAACTGAACGATTCCAATGACATATTCCGTTTCTTTGGAATGGTTCGCGATCTTGTCAACTGGATGAACGATATGACCCGACAGATGACGACTCAGGAGAAGCCCAGGTTTGCATTCTGCATGCACTTGTGATCAACTCAAACTGTCTGCATGTGTGTTTTGTCTGTATGGATGTTTGTTAAGTACAATTCAGGTAATCAGAGATTTGCAGTTATTTAGTCCTCAAAGGCATAGATCTGCAGACTGAAAGAAAGATTGAAGGGTCTTTCTATTTATATTTATTTGGTGTTTATTTTCATAGCCAACGTCAGTTGACGATGCTATACAAATGGTTTGCGTAACAAATGCCGTATTGTACGTTATTCATAATATATTGTACATAAATGTTTCATATATATGTGTATTTGTTGTTCCGTGGTATGCTGTATATGTTTTGTCATGATGTGAGGCATTGTATGAGAGTTATGCCGGTTTGCCAGTGTCATATTTTGTGTAATATAATGACTTCCATAGTGCAGGTCCCTTAATGTACTTAGTCAAAAATCATAGTCTGTTGGAGAAGAGTGGTCAAAATCCAATTAGTCAGGGACAAATCAGAGGTCAAGCCACTAGTGGTAAGCAAGCTGAAATAGAAGAACAGCAAGTTGAAACAGATTATACATGATAAACGTGGTGAAAGTATTTGTTAAACAGATTATACATGGTAGAAGTATTTATTAAACAGATTATGCATGGTAAAAGTGGTGAGAGTATTTATTGTGATTGGCATGCTATCTGTATGCAACAGGGATGTGTCAGGCGTTGAGTTGCTGATGAACAACCATCAGAGTCTGAAGGCAGAGATTGACGCACGCGATGAGAATTTCACCATCTGTGTTAATCTGGGCAAAGACCTTCACGCAAGGCGGCATCAGAGATCACCAGAGGTCAGTCATCGATAAGTAGGGCATTTCGCAGTATAAATATGTAACAGTCAAAGCTCAATTTTTCAATTGATATAAAATGCTGGGACAAATCAAAGCCAACACGTGACTAAATTTGTTCCTGAATGTGCTGTATAAGCGTTCAGGTACATACTTGCATCTATAGATGCATTGATGGATGGATTAAATTAGGTTAGATGGATTAAATTAGGTCTGATTAGATAGATATTGATAGATTAGATGGCAGGGTGGATAAATGGAAGGATGGATAGATAGTTACACCCCTAGTGATCAAATGGTGCGTTATAATCATATTACTTTCTTTGCTTAGATCCGTGAGAAGCTTTACGCACTGGCAACACAGCGTGGAGGAATGATGGAACAGTGGACAGACAGATGGGAATACCTCCAGCTGAGTAAGTCAGACCTCAATGACTGCGCCTCACATACCGTATTTTCTGGACTAAGTCGCTCCTTTGTATAAGGTGATGTGACAAAAAAATGGCACAATTTTTGTAAAATCAATACATAGTTCGCAGTGGCAGATACGGCACACCCATACATAGATGGTCAGAGATATATAAGCGCGTGTGCAAATGGCAGCCAGAAATGTATGGCAATTATTATCAAATGCTAAAAACTAACCTTTTGTTGAAATAAAATTTTAAGCACTTTTGAAATAGCATTTTTTCAACATTTGGTGTTTGTTGTGGTTTTACGGTAGTTTTAGCAATATTAAACTTAAAGATGACAACCTTTGCTGTTTCTTATGATTTTATAATAAGTAGGCTACTAGGTTCTGTGCCTCACATGCCAAAGGGATCCAAAGATAATACATTGACTGATGGAGGCAGTTAGATATTAAATAGGTAACTCGGTGCAGCACCTTTATATAAGTTGCTACTTCGACTAAAAAACCGCAACGTATAGTCCAGAAAATACAGTATATGAAGAAATCAGAGGTACCGATGGACATATCGTCCCTGGTGTTCTCAAAGCTGTTGCCATTGATATTCTATGATACCCTTGACAACATCTGGGTGACAGATATGGTATCCTTTGGTCAGTCTTCTTTAGTTTTATGACTGAATCTTTTTTTTGGATCTTGTCAGTGAATCCTGTTTTGTCTTGTAGTTCTGGAGGTATATCAGTTTGCACGTGATGCTACGGTTGCTGAGGCGTGGCTGGCGGCGCATGAACCGTATGTCAACAATCCAGATTTCGGAGAGACGCTTGATGCTGTAGAAATACTCCTTAAGAAACACGAGGCTTTCGAAAGATCGGCTGCAACACAGGAAGAGAGATTCGTTGCTCTCGAACGTCTCACGACGGTAAGTCTATCTAATGTAGTGAATTATGACTTGATATAATAAGTTCTCTATGGCATTCTTTGGTAACATCTGTGTCTTTGTGAGGTCCTTAAAAGTTGCTGTATGAATGTGTTCAGACACATGTATGCATATGTAAATTTATGCATGCATGCATTCACGCATGCACACTTGCATTCAAGTTAGCATAATGTAGGTTTAGAGAGAGAAACAAAGGCAGTATACTGCAAAGGCTCATGCAAGAGCGAGTAAGTTACTACAGAAGGTCATGATTTTCATGTCGGCCTTTAGCCAGTATGGACGACCCTTGTAGCTGCATAAATACAGGAAAGTGGTGATTGTAAAATCCTGTGTTTCGGTACTGGATTTACGTCTTAAATAAATGTCTCTGCAGCCAAGTCTTCATTCCTAAAGGTCGACTAACTGGGTGACCGATCACTCTTATATTTGCATACTTGGTATGTGCATAAAATCATTTGTGCCTGTAGGGGTTCCTTTGAAAGGTACCTAAAAGTTACTGTACAATTATTGTTGAGTTACATTGCATGTAACTACAATCTAACTTTTGTAAATGGTCACTGTGTAAGGACCGTGAGCAAATCTTTCACCCACATTACCGGGTAATCCTGATTAATTCACTTTGTTGACAAAGTCTAATTGAAATCTGTTAGTTCACGGTTCAAAATCTAATTGAAGCTAGTTCAAGGTCATTACTGCCACAGCTAAAGCCTCGAGTCAGTACTCGCAGTCAACCAGAACTAAAGTCACTCACCTGAAATGAGTTATTTTCTGCTTGTCTTTAGTTTGAACTGCGCGAGGGACAGAAGAGGCGTCGGGAGGAATTCATCCGCGAACATCCCGAAGCAGCGGAAATCAGTCAGCCAACATTTACACAGCGCTACATCAAAGAGTTCGTTCCACAACTCGAAGCTGAGTGAGTCCAGCGTAATCTAGTCTGTGAACTTCATCTGTGAACTCTAGAAATGAGACTGGGTGCTTCCACATTTACCACTAGCAAAATAAGCTCAGGGTTCCAGAAAGCGCTGTTCAGCAAGAAACTATGGACAGTAATTAATACAGCTCATCAAAGCAACTGTTCCAAACTGTACAAAATTACCCTGCCGGACCTCTCAATTCCAGCCTGCTTCTTGTGATCCATTAAGATCCAATGTTCTCCTAAATTATCTACAGTCTTCCCAGAAAGCTGTCATGAATCCTAAAGTGTCTTTACTCTAGAAAACTGCTCTTCTTACAGATATGAATAAACTCAGTGCCAGAAGGGAAAACCCTAAAACGTTTCGTTTGTCTGATTCTTCTGTTGATATGGCAAACTTAGAAGTTTACAATTTTCTAAAATTTAATTTGAGTTTTACAACATTGATCTAAATAATGAAGCAACTTCGAGTATCCCAAATATTGTTTTTTCGTGAAAAACTGGACGTACACATTGGAAGACGAAACAAAATGCTGAAGATGATAAAGAAGGATGGAAGAGGAAATAACGAAGTAAAGAATGGTGCTTATCTAGTGTCTGCACGTAAAAAAATTGACTGAAATGTCATAAGTAAAATGTTTTTAGTTTTCATCATTTTTGGCAAAAATTTCAAGTTATCAGGAGGTAGGTGAAAATATATGTAGTTGTAAAAAATACATGTGGTCATTAAAGAGTTAAGACCAAATGGAAATGTGGTAACAAGAACCTTTTGAAGCCTCTGCTGTTCAGTTGCTCAGTATATCACCTGGACAGTGTGCATGTAGATTTTCTAAAGGCACCATATTAATATGACTGACATTGCAGCCTGCCTCCACAACCGGAGCCTCTGAGACCACCAGAGCCTCTGCAGCTGCCTAAACAAGAGGAGTTGGTTGAACAGCCAAGGCCACAGGAAGTCGAGGTACCAGAAAAAGCAAAGGGAGAAGGTCAGTCCATGTTGTTGCTATGTTTGTTGCTCGGCGGTTTTAATTTCCTGAAATGGTTCAAGTTCTTTGCAGCATTTGATTTTACTATTGTTGTTACTATTTTTCTTATTATCCTAAGGGGTGTTTTACTATTATTATTTTATTATAAAGTGTTTACTCTTATTATTTTTAATTATCTTAAGATGTTTTACTATTATGCTAATATATACAAAGAAATCAGTGCCTACTCGCCATGGTCCAAGTGACTCCTCTGGATCAGGTTCAATTGAGGTATTTCTTAGCCAACCCAATATCTAACCTCGCCAATCAGACCAACACAAAGCACGTGTTCAGACCTTGGCCATAGTGGTTGCAGAGGCTAGTATTCCAACGACATTTTCAATTTTGCCATGTACTGTAAAAATAATGGTTGCTGAAACATAAATTTGTAATTAATTGATGTACATTCATGATGGCTAAGTATCAGTGACCACATAACTGAAATGAAAAGTAAAAAACCAAAACTGAAAGTAGGAGGAGGTTTCAATTAATAAACTAAAACTATGACTTTATGCAAAAAGGAAAACTAACACTAAAACACCTAGCATGTGAAACTAATAATAACTGAACCTAAAACTTCATACAAAACTAAGACAATACTAGTAATTGTACATGTTATAGCCTGATCTATCCACTTAGTTCAATAGTGGTGCAAGGGGAGCCAAAGTCTCTAAACAACTATCTGCTGTGAGAAGGATTTGAACCTCTGACAGTACAGTTGATATTCCAGCATGTGCACAACTAGACTATTTGCACAGTCTATTGCTATTATAAGATTATGAAGTGCAGGTTAATATAACTAAATATGCTGGAGACATAGTACCCTTGATAGCAGGTGTTTTGCCCACATATGTTATAGTAGTGAGGAAGGCCCGTGCACACGAGGGCCTTGAAAGAGTGCCAGAACATTCTGTTGCGCTGACTTTGACAACTGAACGTCACGTCGGAACGCATAGCACACCTGAGCAGTTGTCACCTGTGTCCCGTGAGTAGAAGCAGCATTGCCCCGCTTCATCTGCCGCTTTCTTCCAACTTTGGGATGCTGCTTTGCTTGCTTAAAAATTCCAGATATTCGTGGTTTAAAGGTGATACTGATATCGAGAAGTTCTCAGATTCATGGTCGACAGCGTTATTATTTCTGTATGTATTTGAATAGCACCACTGTCTGGTGACAGTGCATCAGTTGATTATGCTTAGTGTCTGCGTATGGCACGCTTGTTCAAGGACCCCAACTGTCGGAATCCGACCGGGCTTCTCCAGTAGATGCTGATTTTTTAATATGGTTTAACTTGAAGAAGCCATCCGTTAATACTTTATTCATTATAGCAGCATTATAGGTGTCACTAGATTAGATTAGATTAGAGCCATGGAAGGACTTCAGACCAAGGCCACCCCAAGTTACACAATCTGCTACAATGTCACATACACTGGCCATTGTGTTTGAAAGAAAGTCACTAACAGAGTCATATACTGGTGAGCAAGCAACTTGTTAGACATGTATTAGGTAGTGTTAGATTGCCAAGTCTCTACATAGAAAATCATTAGATATCAAAGTTGTTAGATAACAATGTTGACATGTAGTAGAAGTGCTTGATGGAAGAACTTTTTAATGATCGCAAAGTTAGGAAAGTTGCTAGATAGCAGTCATTGCATTGTTAGATAACGATGGATAAAAAATCGTCAGGCAGTTCTTTAGAAAACAAGCTTTGTTATCAACACCTATAGTTGTTAAATTTATATAGAGAAATTTTATTGGTTCAAATATTAACTGTATGAGAATGAAACTTATATGAAACTCACTTGCCAGATAAGAGAGTGTAAATAAGAAAGTTATATTACAGTCGCTGCATGATAAATTAAGGAATTTGCTGCTTCTCCAATACACTTTGAAAATCTCTGGTTCTGTGGCTTCACTGTACCTTCTACATTTCATTAGAGTTCATTATATTAAAATTCATTACATTGTATTACATGTTATTTCATGTGTAAGTTGATATGAATGATAGCTTTGTAAAATGCTTAAATTAGCTTGTGCTTGGTTTTAGTTAAGAGCTTCGATTTTTATGAGTGACCTTTGGTGGCTTTAGAGAAAGGATTGGAAATAGAGGATTGGAAATAGAGGATTGAAAATAGAGGATTGGAGGAAGGAAAAGGAACAGAGGGCTAAAGGATTAAAAACACAGGATTTTGAGTCATTGAATTGCCAGATAGATTTGGAAGGGTTTGGATTCGATAAGTATATATTTTTGATTAGTTAAGGCTTTTTCTGGTTAGTTAAGAATGCTTCTATGGTTACGTAAGGCTTTCTTGTATTGCTGCTGTTTCCGTTAGAGTGGTGCTATAAATATTATTTGAATTACTTTACATGGTTAGTTGAGTTCTTAGCAGCTACACTAAGAATGAAAAACAGTACAGTAGGTGCTTTCCCTCTGCTATATCGCGTCTGTTCACACTGCTTGCTTCCTATATTGGTATCAGTTGCCAGATTATATTACATTGCATTAAATATTGATGCATTGCCCAGTAATTTCATTTCTATCTGTCCCGTGTTGCATTGGCCCAGGGAGCTACGTTGGTTAGAGCGTAGGCTGCACTTCTGTGTTAGAGAGCGTGCAGACCGTGGTTCACTTCCCGATGCTGGCTTATTTCAGAGATTTAAATCTTGGGCTAGCATGGTCTGTGCAATTGGCCCTTAAATGGCATGGTGCCATTTCAAACGGCTGAGTGGTGGTGAAGGATCTTGCCCGATCAGTTTATTGAAAATCAGCTGGGTCAAGGCCATATACGGTTGCCATAGAAAAACGTGTACAGTTGCATTTGCCAGCATGTCCATATGTATCTGCGGTAGTTGATGTGACGTGGAATCATCCGACACATGAAAATAACATCTAAAGTTGTTTACATGCCTCTAGGTGGAACTCCTGAGAAACTGGTTTTGGGGTTGGTAGATCTTGTATCTTGAGCACAGAAGTGACCTCATCAATCTAACAACTAGGCACATTTTTAAAACTATCAGCAAGCATTGATGTTTATTTATATATTGACCCTGAAAGAATTTGGCATGGACTTGACAGCAGATATGATATTCCGAAACTGGTTATTTTCTTTGTCCAACTAATAACCCTTATTAATTTTGGCTTCTGTGCTTGCCAGTGTCACTGCTACATCATAAAGCTGCCAGCCATGTTATGTTACATTATGTTAAAATTTTTAAGTCCTTCCAAATTGTGCTGCATTAGTTATTTTTTCCAGCTCTTTCATCTGCAACTGTCTTGTATAGATTACAATCATTACATGACATATACCCAGCTTTTCCATCTGCTATCCTGCTTTGTATAATATTGTACTGTATTACATTTTCCAGCCCTTCCATCGCCGGCTGTGCCGGTGGGAGAGGAGACACATGAAGGTCTTCTAGTCCGGAAACACCAGTGGGAATCAACAACAAAGAAATCCTCAAACAGGTGCTGCTATCCCAGATGACTGCTGTAGTGCACTTCTCTAGTTCGTACTTGTACATAGAACTGATGAATAATTTGCTACTACCCATAGATACATTATCCCATACGTTTTGCTCCTGCCCATATCTATGTCACTGAACCCTGTTAACGACCATGGTGAGATCGTGCCCTGAGTCCTGGTGTGAAACAGCTGCCTAATAATAGGCTCTTGGACCTACACTGTGGGTGTGAAATGCAGGGCAGGAGGCTCTCGCAGTAAGTGGCATGTCACATATTGACAGTTATCTTACATACACTTTGTTCTCCTTAACTTGCTTTAAATACCTACTTTACTCCTTTCCTTACTTTTTTACGTATGTTTCTTCACCTTACTTTTCATTACCATAGGATTTATAAGGGTGCATAAGAACAGATGGTTACCTGTGTATAGCCATTCCTCTTCTTACCAGTGCATATTTTGCCATACATACACATGTTGCGACCAAGATGACCATTGACCACTTCTTTTCTCTAGTGTGTCATTTTGATCAATTAGTACATAGAAAAAGTAAAGAAAGGAATAAATAGGTAAAGCACATGTAAGCATATGTACATACTTACTTGCATATATACATGGATACATACATACCGATGTACATGATATCATCCATTTTGTGATTGCAGGTCATGGGACAAAGTGTACGCAGTTCTTGCACACAAGACACTGGCATTCTACAAAGACCAGAAACACGCCAAATCTGTAAGTCTTCATCTGAATGAGATTTACTGAGTCCTGCATTTAAGAACTGAATTAATAAAAGTTCTGCAGAGTGAAGGTCATAACTGTGTGTGTTCTTTTAGGATCTGAGGATCTGTAAGTCTGCAGCTGATTAAGATTTACTGACTGCTTTTAAGAAGGAGCTGTGTGAATAAATGAATGATAAATTAAAAATCTCTTGTTCTATGAGAAGAGCCATGTGTTCTTGTAGGATCCAAAGACTTACTTCCATCGTGAGCAGCCAATCGACCTCGAAGGTGCATCGGCCGCGTTTGCCACAGACTACAGCAAACGACCGTTCGTCTTCCGAATTAAGCTCCTCAATGGAGGAGAATTTCTTTTCCAGTGCAAGGACGAGGTTAGCAAATGATGAATGGAAGGTTGCAATCAAATGGACTGAAATTCAGTTCAGTGCATGAGAAATACAAGACAGTTAAAGTGCAATTCATTTAAGGGCACAAGCATTATGCTACATTACAATGCAGTACAACTGAAATACAATGCAACACAATGGACTGAAAGTCATTAGATTCAGTTGAATTAGATTAGAGTAAAGAAGAGTAGATTAATTGGCTTAATATAACTGAAGTGGATTAAAGTAGGTTGTGTTGAATTCGATTGAAGTATATTAGAAAGACAGCATTGTAGCAGATACATGGATAGGATCAAAGTAGATTGATCAACTAAAGTGTACTAGGTTGGATTATATTTAGTTGGATTAGGTGACCTAACGGATAGTTGTTGTTTGTTTTACATAGGAGGAAGCTAACACCTGGATAAACAAGCTGAACTTGGTTTCTGGTTCTACAGCCACTTCCCCCACTCGATCGCAGACGCTTCCCCTATCTTCGGGTGGTGAAGGGAAGCTAGACGAACCCAAGAAAAGGGGTTTTCTCACCCTTAGCAAGAAAAAGTAAACCACCTGCTCGAGCTGCATGATGATGCTAGGCATGTGTTGTCTCTTTTTTCGCTAACCTCTAGCAGGAATATAAGTGACTGGATGCTTCCTTCTTTCATGTTGGTAATGGGTTGTGGAGTTTGCCTTGTGTGAGCATTGAGCATAAAGTTCTGAATTTCATGTTTCTCTCACTTTAACAGTTTGTCCGTGGTTAGGCATCTGTGGAGCAGAATGAAAGGCAGTCGGATTTTGAATAGTGCCTTGTATATGCCTGGAGTTGTAAATGTGTCATTTCTCTTGCCAAATGGCATATCCAGAAGCAAACCTTTTTCTACCAGATTTTGGATTGTTATTTGGTTTCCCAGCTTTTGGATTTCTTTTTTTGTCTAGGAGTTTAGTACTTGGACAACTTGCACACTTGCCATTTTGGGACTTGACCCAATGAGAACTCAAATCAGTGACAACTCAGTAAATCAATTGTCAACAAAATTAATGTGGAGCATGGCCAGATTGGCCTTATTGGTTCCACCCTTCCACTCACTTCATGGGCAGAATTTCTTTCTTAGTTGGTTTTTGAGCTGTGATATGAAGCAAACTGAAATACAGTTGTGGAATTTTGTATAGTGCTTGGCATGCATAATGAGTTCTGAAATTCACATTACTCTTGCCTGATTTGGCAGATTTCTTTCTTAATTGCCAAAAAATGCCAAACAAAATGCACAGGGCAATTTTCACTTTAGAAATTGACATCTTAAGTTTTCGTGATCGGACAATTTCTGTTTTTCAACTGGAATTTGTTTCTGTTGAATCTGGTTCTTTCTGGCTTACTCTTCTAACGTTTTCTATAGAATCTGTAATATTTCGTGTGATGTTTCAGGGCATAGTCTGTACACCAAAATGCGGTTTGCAATTGGTTAATAACAACATATTCTATTCTGTTTTGCTGACTTATTCCCTTTTGGGGTTTATTCTGACATTTCATACCTGTATGATTTTATTTCTTCTTTCAGCTTTGTTTACTGTTTCTGACATTTCCTACTGTACTTTCATGCTTATTCGTGTTTTCTGCAATTGTTTAATATTCCTTCAAAAGAAAGTTTCAGCTATTTTAAACTTATTATATTCTACACAGAAATTTCAAAGGCTTAGGCAGAATATTCTTTGAAATGAACATTCTATATTTTATATGAAGTTATGTGATGAGCATAATAATCTCACATGTGTGACGTGTGACATTTTCATACAACTTCATTACTGTACATTGCTGTAGCATTTCTGTTGTCAACTTGTCTCAGTTTAAGTAACTTTACATACTGTTTATAATTATATCAATCTTTAAGTTATGCTATTCCAAATGAGTATGATACTATTGTGTCAGATGATGATGCTGGGATTTCTTTTCATAGCGTAGTTTAGTATAATGCAACTGTCGATTTAACACAGCAAACCTAGTTTTAAACTTAAGCCAAATCAGCTATGGCACATCATCATGTCATTGAATAAGATTTTTAGTAAGATGGGGCTTTGTGTGGTAGCATCGTAAGAGTAAATAACTGCTTCCTTGCATCATTGCACCTATTACCTTTCCTTTGTTCAAAACGTGAAGTGCATTTTTGCCAAATTGAAATTCTTTTCTTTTCTTTGTTTCGAGTTTTCTCTATCATCAGATTGCCAGATTGAAATTCTTTTCTTTTCTTTGTTTCAAGTTTTCTCTATGAATTATCTGTAGTTAACATGTGTGGTTAATTCATTATAACAGCATGAAAATGTTTGACGTCAACTTCCCTGAAGTTTTGCCAGGCTTTGCAGTCTCAACAGAGGTTTTGATTTGGTTCCTTAAACCTTAGTGTGTGGAGTTCAGATTTGATCTAATCTAATGCAAGGACTTTGCTGAGTCAGCACGACAATCTTAAAAGCCCAGGTACTTTAGCCAAAAGATCTTTCAACCCAAGAACGAGTCAGTCCTCTAAGGACGGTGATGGCGATGTTTACTTTGATTAATGAGCATTCCTTACTATGGTCTTGTCTTGATAAGTTGCTTAGCAAAGACCTCCAGTCTGTGGAAATACATTATATGGATGATAAGTGTGATAAATAAGTCGATGTTACATAAACCTGTGTTGGAGATCAGTTGGTGGTAGGTAAGCTCATCAGAAGAGGTAAGTCGAAAGATGCTATGAAAACAAATTAGCACTGTTCTTGTCGTTCTGTTACATGAGGACAAAAGTTAGTGTATAAGAACTTTATAAAATGTCAGTCACAGTGTTTCATGATAAGATGTACAATGTATGTGTAACATTTGTAATTTGTGTCATTTTGCAGGGAAACCTGAATGAACACCGAATCAAAGAAGGAATGATACCCTCTCCGACAAAGGAGACTCTGGACTTTAAGAAACCTCTTTGCTGTGTAATCCGGCACAGACAGACGTTGCCACTCTTTAAATGCTTCTGTATTACCAAGTCAACTGATAAATTAGTCAAGGGACTTTATATGCCTGCTTTGTAGCATACTTTGCATCTGAAATCGTGTTCAGAACTGCTCTAGTCCTCTCGAGTGTTTCAACACTTTGAGATTTCTAGGGCTGTGCCGTTTCTTAGGATGTATCTGCCTTGCATTTCTGACATTTGTAGCCATTTTTCGACTTGGTCGGTGCGTAGAATCGCAGTTTTGTGCCATTAGTAAGCTGGCATTTGTTTAGCGATATTGTTTCTGAAATTGGCGCCGTTTTCGTTACAACAATCCTTCGTTTCTGTGGTTAGCATGTTCTGTGTTTTTCGTTTTCCTTGCTGAGTCGTTATTGCATTTTGTTACGAATCGGTGAAGTTGTCTGGTGCTGTTTGAATTGAGTGAGGTGCTTTTCTGCCTTTTTGATGTTGGCCTGTTCTGCTTACTAGAAATCCAAAGTATTTTGGCAAACAGGGATGTTCGACAACAAGCAAGCTTATATGGGAGCGGAGCGACTGAGTGCGCGAGCATGTTATAGTGGCTTATTTTATTTTTATAAATTTGTTTAGTATTAAGCTTTTTTGTTGCCAATGTATTAGAGAATTGTAACCAGTATTTTATGGTCATTCAATGTTTAATGCTGCCTCAAACTTTCCCATCATAAATCTCTCTCCTTGGAACAAGCTGGATACCTCATTTTGCCTACAGGAAACTGATTTGTGATTTTCAGGGCATTTTTGAAGAAAATTAAATTGTCGCACAGATCCAAAATGTACAAATGATCATGGCTGAATAGGTGAGATTTAAGCGGAACGACACTGGGGCATAACTGTAAAATTGTAGAAATGATTGTCATCAGTCGTCAGTTGCTGCATCATTACCTAGTCATCATTGTCAGTGCCTGTACTCTGGCACTGACTTATCTAGTCGCATTTAATGTGCTTTTGCACTTGCCTGAAATTGCTGAAGTTAATTCCGATTAGCTTCAAGCCGTTGAACCCAGCGCTGGACAACGACACTATGACAAGATGTACTAAAACGTAATTTCTACAGTACCAAGACATGTAACCTCCTCATAATGAATGTACCATTTTGTGCCGGATCGATGACTATAGGACAAAGTGGTGCTCCCAAAATGAAAATATAGATCTGGCTTGACTTGTTTTTGTATCTGAACATTTATGTAGTTCCAAGATAAAAGATAAACTTGTAAATGTAAACATAACAACGACGGACGCCTTGGAAAGGATGGCTTTGTTCTATGCTTTTGTCTGTATAATCGTTAATGCATTTAGCGCTTTAGTTCTTATTCGGAAATGTTTTCGATGCTTCTTGAGGCTGTGTAATATGGAAGTTGCATAAGGGAATATGGTTCCTTTTTGATATCTTTTGGGTTTTGCAGATAAAGGACTTGTACAACAGTATCGAGAGTCCAGTCAATTTTCATAGTTGCTGCTCTTGTAGTCAAAACTGTGGGGCAGGGACAATATCCTCCTTATAAGAACAACCGAGAATCAGACTGGGATTATGCCTACATTCAGTTGCATTGTCTTTCCTTCCCATTCGTAAGCTAACAAATTTCGTGGTGCCTAAACCAGCATGATCGAAATTATCTAGTTCACTGCCAGTTAAATGTAATAACACAGATCAGCAATAACAAGAATTTATGTAAAGAGAAACTATCTGCTTCTAGTGTAAACACAGATGAATATCATTTAGCAAAATGAACAGTTAATTGTTGCATACACAGTAGAGGTTGTCTGAACTCAACAAAAATCTCAAAGTAATGTTATGACTTTTAAAAATCTCGGCAAATCAGAGGTATTTGGCTTGGAAGTGTCAAACCCCATATGCAAAGGTGCAGCAGAAAAGCATCATCAGTGTGCCTTTGGTAAATAATGACCCTGCAGTGTTGTACAAATCTACACATATACATGTAAACCAGTATTGACAGCCGAGTATTTTCTGTATGGCGTAACTTGCTTTGCGCTTAAGTTGTATTACACATCAAAGTCGCTAAAAATTGCAGAGTCAAGCTAGGCTGACATTAACAGCTACAGTTTCGTCTTATTCAAGCCAGTAACAATTTGGTAGGTTGCACAAAGCTTCAAATTAAAGCTGAAAATTACCTAATATCAAGTAAGCAGTTACAAGTTCATTCGAACAAAGGTATTACTTTACTGCAGGATAGACAAACTCGGTAAATAACAAATTCATGCAAAACCACGGAAAGTTGGCATCATCGCTTGTTCTTTACATACACTGAAGTTTGAACCTTGGTCATAGAGGTCTTAGGCAAACACAGTTGGTCAATCTGCCAGGGAGAGTAGACATCAATCAGAATACTTAAAAATTTCTATAATGAGAAACTACTTTTTAGCATCACAAATAAAACATTTGAATAGTAAGAAATCTGAGTGCATCTTGGATAGAACTTGAGTCCTGTAACAGAACTTTTCTAGTACGAGTATGTTGTAAATCGTTACATAATCTACAAGAACTAGTGTAATGAGAAACTGAAGATGCAGAATTAGTAAATTACATGTGTATTAACCATTAGCTTCACCTGCAAGTGTGCAGATCTTGCCCAGTGTCATACAATGATACTGCAAATTGGAACCATTTACAATTGCTGTATTAATCCAAAATCTACCTAAGGCCCGCTGGTGAGTGGGTAGGTGGAAGAAAGCCACTGCGTTGCCCCAAACTGATACAACTGACCACCTGTCTTGGAGAATTAAAAATCGTCATTGAAATACATGGGAAACTAAAAACAAGGTCATAAACAGCTATAAAAAACCTATCCAGGTAGAATCGGTTTTTACAAATGGCCTTGCTTACTTTGTACAGCGCATATCAGTTCGTCTAAACCGAAGTTTGTATTAACCATTAGACAACAGTAGATGCAGCATGCAAGCCAAAAATACTTTGTAATTATTACATCCGAAAGTACGTGTAGATCATGTATGCAATTATATGCCTATCATTATAACCGAGGAGTTGGCCAACAGACAATCATAGTTCATACATCAATCGTGCCTTGCCCGTCTTCGAAACGGACTGCAACCAAGCTGCGAAGTAATTCGCTGTGAAAGTCTACTTTCAAATAACTACGCAACATTATAGTTATATCAGTGGTAGCATGCACCATTACCAAGCAATATGTATTATATACTGTACAACAATGGAAACTTGTGCAAAATAATTGTATATCCAGCATGGGCATGGATGCTCCAACTTATCACACAACTTTAAATGTGGAAATTAAGTTACCAGTCCTGTGTAATGTTGGTCCTTGAACTGAGCCATAAATATTCATCCATTTTTCTTCATATAAATATTTTGAAACAGTAGTGCATTGTTATAATAATCAAGACGTGATACTTCCCAACTGCCAGAGGCATGGCGGTTCACAGGGCTCCAACTATTCACACGAAATTTAAAAAGTACTTCAACTAGTTCTGTGTATTTTTGGCCCTTGGCACCATCACATTACGTGTAGACCTATAATGGTGGGCAGAGTTTCTTACCATCAATCTTCCCATTAGAAATGTGTATGCTACTTCATTACTCGAGCTGCAAAATTCGATCCAAGACCAACGACGTCAAACTCTAGCAGGCATATACGAAGTTTGAAGCCAAAACCTTGCCGCAGATATCGTGCATCAGTTAACATTTCATCTAATTAGAAAGACTTGACATGGAATTATGTTCACGGCACCAAAACTCATACCGATATTTTCATCTTCAACAATTCCATCATAAGAGAATAATACAACATTAAATAAATTGCATTGACATTGGAATGGACCAAGCTTGCATTTCATACTAAGCGACATATCATCTTATCTGTTTTCATCTTCCAATGTGTTTTGCATTTTAATTTCCGGATCTGCCACTGCCCCAAACGCAGTATGATAGACCTGTGTATGTACAATTTTTGTACATACATACAAAGTACAGTGACATCTTTATATATACTGGTGTACATACGCTTCACTTTAAGCGATCATAGCACACATCTTCAAATAAATTTTTCTAAAAAATGAATAATGCAAAATTCTTAACTAAACATAATTAGGAAGAACTTCAAGTCTACTGTTTCGGTGGCACTGGACAGATCTTGGAATCTCAACTAACAATTTCATACGAATATTTCCTCTCCTTTCGGAGTCATTGTTTCGGGAGCATGGGAAGACTTGCCATTTGGGTGAACGCTACTTGATTTTGCAGGCGACTGGTTTGGCACAGCAGTCGCAGTTCTGGCAGGCACACGTAGTGGAGAAGCCTGACTTTTTTGGGCAGCCGGTGTTCCACGACCCTGTAGACTTTGCATGAAACTCACTGGTTTCCAAGTGGACGTTGCCTTCTGGTTAGTTGATTTCAGGTCATAAAGGATTGGAAACTGCTGACTAGCAGACACTTCCTGTTTGATGGGACTCGAGGATTTCAGCGCATCCTGTTTCTCTGGCGGGGATGTAACCGTCTGTGTCACGTACACACCGGACTTGAGTGAGCTCACAGACATCCGGCGTGTACCATATATTGGTGGCTTCCCAGTTACCTTCTGCGAGGAGTCCGTGGGATCTGTCGCACCAAGGTTCACAACACTCATCTGCTGAATGATAAGTCGCTCACAACTTGTTGATCGTGTGATACGCCTGTTCTTGATCACTGGCTCACTGGTTCTCCTTGTCACCTGCTCTGACACGCACTGGTCCTCTGCTCCATCAACAGTGTCATCTCGTTCCATACCCCCATTGGGGTCTGGCTTTCCCTCGGGTTTATCCCCAGTGGTGGATGATTTTTTCCCAATGTCCTGTGTCATGCGTGAGAGGTTGTTTCCCAGCCGGGCCCAGATCTGGCCGAGGCTGTTAGAGGAGTTTACGTCTGACGACATTTTACTCCCAGACTGTTCTTTTGGAATGGGAGGCGTTTCTGGTTCTCGCTGGGGCTCATCCTCGAGGGCGAAATCTAAGTCGAGTTGTGGACTCCATGTGCCATCATCTGCAAAGTCGTCGAACGAGACTTGGCTGGCTGTTTCCGACATGAAATCTGTACCAATGAAATATGGCAGTCACTATATGTGTCTCGACAATATTTACACTGCAGTTTATTAACAATCATATCGGAAAGATATGAAAAGCATTCAGATAGGAGTACTCTTTATATCATTCATTCATTATGGAGATTTATATAGCGTCCCTTCAGGATTACTACTCAGGAGCGGTCCTGGCTTAACCCCGGCAGTCTTAAGGCTGCAATAAAACGCATCTGAATAAACCTTAGGCATAAGGCATAATGCTAATAGGAGCTCATTCCATACCATGGGGCCAACAACAGAGAAAGCACAGCATCACAGCAGCGTAATATTTACTGATGATAATACAAAAATAACATCAATTACAGTATTACAGAGCTTTTGTTGTGTGCTCAGGCTGCTTTTAACTCTTTCCAGAAGACAGTGTACTATAAGCTATTGGGCAAATAATCACTTTCATCATTACAGGATTAACATAACCCTATGAAACTAACTGGTAGGGCAAAAAATAATATTAAATAACAGTAATAATAATTTGTAAAAATACTTTGTACTGTACTACATCGAATAACATTCCTCATTGTGAAAATAATTAAATGATACTACAGCAGATGACTTACCGAGGTTGATTGAAGGCATATCGGACATCTCGCTGCAGGCATCTGACTCGGCACCTACTCCGGGCGTCCGCCAAAGCGGCATCTGCAGGCGCAGACGTCGACTTCGATGGACCTCTTCCGAGATGCTCTCAAGGCTGTTGAGTGCCATCTTGTATTTCTGCTTGCTGCAGATTAAGGCGAGATGAAGATCTTCAGCGTTTTGACGCTCGGCCTACAACATCAGATTCAACAGATCTAATCAAATTTATACAAATGGATTAATAAAATCTAATCAAAATTCATAAAAATGACAAAATTAATCAAAATGATAAAATCTAATAACATTTATAAACAGTGGAATAATGAAACCTACACATTTACAACAGATTAATCAAATCTACCCGTAATCAAATTTACGATAATGGACAAATCAAATCTAATTAAATTTACAAAAGTAGGATGAATGAAATATAATAAAAATTCACAGAAAAATGATAGTAAAATCTAATCAAACTCATGACAACAGACTAATCAACTTTGTGACAATGGACTAATCTTACAATGGATTGCTCAAATCTAAACATATTCACAGTTGAATGGATTAATTAAATCTACTGGTAATCAAAACAATGAAAATGAATTAAGCAAACTAGTCTTATGCACATAATCACATTTATGATAATGGATTAAATAATATTCCATGTAAAGAAAGGCTGTAAAGCTCTCGGACATTCTCAGCAGTTAGTCCGAGGCCTCAGAATTCACTGCCCAATTTTGTGCACTCTGCTACTTATAATCTTTTGTAAGAATGTAACATGGCCTATTTCTACATAAAATCATATATTTTGCTTCTCTTTTCGATTTATATATATTCAATTTCTTCTGCCTTCAAACATCAGTTATCACAAGTTAACACTTCTCCAAATTACACTATATATGACGAAAACAGTAACTCTCTTTCATAGAGGCCAAACTTTAAATGAACTATACAGCCAGTCACATTTGACTCTACATCTGTAGAATCAAATCTTGTCAGAACGAGTCCACACATGTCTACCACACTGCCTATGTCTACTACTGTAAGTCTGAGCAACACATAATGTAATGCAATTGAACATTTATATAGCACCCCTTTAAGATATCTACTCAGAGGCTAATCTGTGCTAGCCTGTATGACGTTAAATGTCATTATGAACAAATAACATGTGCCCAACTTTCCCCTACATCATGTTCACCGAGACAGGACTATTTTAGGAATTTTTAAAATATTTAAAATAATTTCACAGGATATATTAAAATACCTGAAGCCGAAGTTGTAGCGTTTCTTTGAGGTCATAAAAAGCCCTAAAGCAAATCCAAAAGCAGCACAGCTTCATAGTACAGTTACAACTCTTTTACACTACACAGAATGGTATGAAAGTACCAAGTTACATCATCAGTCTGAAGGATTCAATTGTCAAATCTCAATGAGATTCTGTTAGTTTAGCTCTATGTAACAAAGATCACTCTAAAGGCATCAAGCTTCTTCAGAGGAAGCACAAATTTCTTAAGAACAATGAGCAACATTAACAGAAGAGCCTGATCTTCGACGATTCCAAGGACAGAATGTGTGATTGCATGAATATGTGTACGACTGTATGTATGCATGCACACAAGTGAGTATACACTATACAAGTCTGATGTAGTGTCATGTTTGTCACCTCCAACATACAACTCTGCAGTTGCCATCGACGACGATTCTCATTGGGACAAGTTGCTTTATTAATAGATATTTTCTTGTAATAATTACTATTATCATTAGGATTAGACTCTTTGGGAGGTATAGCGGCAGCATAAAAAGCTTATGTGCAACAATCTGTCAGCATGGACATGATACACTCTGTGCACATTTTCTTGTACAAAGAAGTATCCACGGATAGAGCTGCAGTTGGCAAGTCGCACTACAGTGTACATTTTCTCATGCAGTCGAAAGTCGTAAACGGCCAGTAGATGTACAACATTTGCAGTAATAAGACGGTCAACAGCACACCACTCAACAAAGTGCTACATAAATACATCCGACTATTAGATTAGATCAAACTAACTTGACACGGTTGATGGTGCGAGGCATTTCTTTCTGGAAGAAGTTAACCTTTTGCTGAATGTTTGCATACTCCTTTGCTCTCAGCTCATGCTCCAATTCACATGCCGCCTTCTCTTTCTCAGACTCCATGAACTTCAACACAAGCAACACCCATACTTGGTAATCAACAAAACAATCACGTCTCAACAGGTTAAAGCAGGAGAATCTAGTTAACTTGTGGGCTTTTGCTGCCTCACGAATTGCCCGGTGAATCTGAACAAAATGTAAAATACTGAATAAGACAGTTTTGTCAAGATTAACCAAGACTTTCAATTGAGTGACTGATGGTAACACTGTTAAATATTACTCATGAACTGAATGATAGGTAACCATCAACAGTAAAGTAACATGGGCTTCGCAAATATCCAGACAACGAAATTAACTAACACGTAACTATTTATTGACAAAGTTGCAGAGAAATTCCTACAGGCTCTTTCAAAAGGACTCTCAAAGAAAACAAACAGACTATCAACGGAAACAAATCTTTGCCAGCAAAGGTTTGTTTCAGATATAGTAGGGTTCCTCTTGAATGACAGATCACTTTTGATTGACAGGCCAATCTTCACTAACAGACCTTCATGGTGGCATGATTGAGCATTTCCTGCCAAGCGGAATCAAATGAGACAGCAGCACCATCTTCTGTGACCACCTGTATTTCTGCCAACGTCACTGTTTCCTTTGCTGCTTTGTAGAAACTGTTGGCCTTCTGGAATTTTATCGTTGCCTTTTGTGCTTCAAGCTGTGCCTACAAAAAAGCCACATGGTAAGGCCAGATATGATGAGGCAATGTAAGTAAGGTAAAAAGGTAAGGTAAGGTAAGGTCAGATAAGATAAGGTAGTGACTAATTTATCATAAGCCTCTATCAGCAATAACTCTCGGAGGTGGGTCTTCGGGTTGAATGAAAATAAGACAACAGCAAATGCAAAACCAGACAACCTTTTATACAACCTCTAGGTTCCATGTCTTAACAAACTGTCAGGCATCACAAGATCATCCCAAAATAAATAAACAGTATTGTATCCATTTTTAATTACGCATTAACTACCATTTTTTTTTAACAAACAAGGATACAGCTTTGTACGAATCAGTAAGAAGAAAACCCGAGAGCAGTAAATGGAATGTCTAAGACAGTGGAAGAAAAGTTTCCCTTTCCCTAAAAATCACACCCTGCCAAGAAGTTTGACTGAGTTTACCTAGTAACACTGAATGCAAAGGTTTGAACCCTGAGACCTTTTCTACAAGCAACTACCCAAAGAACAATTGCTTATCACCATTCATTGATGACTTGTCTTTAAGCAGCACTGCAACATAAACAAGATGCAAATGCATGGATCTTCGTCGTATGCATAGACCTACCTTTTGTGACTGTGCCAACAGGTCGTAGTAAGGTCGTGACTTTGAGATCCATCTTGATCCGATTTTCTTTGACAGAGCTCGAAGTCTTTGAGTCGACTCTGCCTTCATCAAGCGAAACTTTCCTCGTGCTTTCTGTGTAAGTTACAAGGACAGTTGAAGAAAGTTCTTATTTCTTAAGAACATTAATCAAGAAATTAAGAAACGACCAACAACGATGATAAATTAAAAAATAGTAATGTTTGGCATAAACAGCCAATTTGCAACAGGCTGTGTCAGTTGATCATTCAATACATACAGTGCTGACACTTTCAAGGAGTGCCTCTAAGAGGTTCCTAGAAGGTGCTACATAAATGCATGACATTCATACCTACATATCATCATCCTTTTATCGTGTGCATCAGATCCAGAGCATACATCTATTCCGAAGCTGCTTCAACCCTGATAAACGTAGTTACATGTAGTACATTATGTACCTTGTTCGAATATGATAATGAGATTTATGTGGGCCACCCTCTTCTTGCATTAACCAATATCAATCTGTTTTAAACACTGCAGCAGACTTAATTGGCAAGTTAAAAACTCTTATGCTGATTGTAACTGTTTTGCTCCATCCTATCTCAGTCAAAGCACCAAAAGTCTCCTATACCAGGACAGCACATCTGGCCACAGATTACTTCACTCTGGGTCACCTGGCTGTTCCCGATCCTGTACTTTCAGACATGCAGCATGGCAGCTTTCTATGGTCAGCCCCTCAGTCTGGAACATGCTGACATGCAACAGGTCTGTGACTCAGCTTCTTATCATTCTGTTTGATCATGGTCTTGGTTGTCATGTGGGGAGCATGTACGAGGGAGTTTTCTTGAAGAAGAGTTATGTAAATGTGTACTTAGATCACGACACACAAACTTGTATGCATGCATATATATATATATATATATATATATATATATATATATATATATTTATTTATATATATATATTATATATATACACACACACACACATATATACTAGGTGCATATATTCATATCCATGTGCTGGGTATATACGTGTATGTATATATATGTACATCTGTACATGTGTACAACATGCGTAAATGAACAAACCTGAACTTCATTTTCAAGTCGATTGATGCTTTCAGCAGCACTGTTCAAAGCTTCTAACTCATCCTAAAACAAAATAGAAAAGCTTAACTTCCTTCCAAAAATTATAACTAAAGGTCTCACAAACATGTTTCAGTATTTAATCATCTGTTTATTACACACCTCCATCATTATCAGTCGTTACAGTAATTAAATCTTAACAATGCAGACCTATGGATTTTATCAACTTAATATTCAAAGAAACCACAGTTAATTTTTGAATACCGTAATGTAAAACTAAATTACACCTCATCTCATAAAAATCACCTCCGTACCTTAGTGCATCATAAAATTCATAACCGATCCCATCCCTACCATCAAGTCTAATGTGACGTCAAAAGATTATTTGCCATTTTAAAATGTATTTCCGTATAGTAATGTAGTGATATACCCCTCTTGCTTCACCAGTTCATATGCTCTGTTTCTAGTTGATACCCCCACCTTTTTATTATTGCTGGTTCCCACGTACCAGAGAGACTTCTCAAAGGTATAATCATAGGAATTAACTATGAGGAGCAAGGGGAGCATTTGCTTCGCCTGGATTTTGTGCATAGTTTACAAAAATCTTTTGAGGTATTATAATCATTACAAAATGATTTTCAATGCGAAAAAACACTTAATTATTTAGGTAAGTCCTTGACCAATATTAATTTTTGAAGTTGTCATGTGTTCATGAATAGCTATTCAGATTGAGCTGAAAACGGGATCCCAGAACACTAACAACAGGCACCATAGCATATCAAATGCTTCCAAAAGTTCTGGTAGCTGTTGGGATCCACACCAGAACCCCTAATCGTGGAAGCGAGCACCAAAGGTGACGCGATCAGTTGCTTTCGACACCCTCGCTGGGTGTGGGCCGAATTCCCGAAACCCGAATCCCCGAAAGGAATTTCGGCCGGATCCCCGAAATTGATTTTCTAAGTCCGACCTGAATTAATATCATCAACAAATACATATTTGAATAGGCAGTATATCGTATACATCAAGGCCACGCTAGGTCTTTGTTATGTTCACAATTTAACTTGAATAGCTCAGCCGCTTTCTAGAAAACTGTTTTCGGGAAATCGGGCTTTTGTCTGTTTTCAGTGTTTTCGGGCTGACCCCCCTCGCTAGTCCCCGTAAGAACAATTTAAAACTTTGCTCCCCTACAAAAATGCCCGAGGATGCCCATGATAGTGATGTTGCTGGCATTAATAAAGGTGTGAACGTCTTGACTCTGTTTTTTGTATTAAGCCTTTTGACAGACCACAGAACCCACGCACAGTCCAGAAAAGGGTCCTGGTTACGTCATCCTGGTTGGTAGTTAGAAACCAGTCGCTCTTGGTCTGACCATGTACAATTAAAATTGCGGCAATAATTTGACTATTTAAAATTAAATTAACTAATAAAAAATATAAGGAGTTACAGTAATCAATGCGACTCCCAGTCTGGGGTAGCCATACTGTTCTCAAATTTTACCAAAATAATATTAAAAACGAAAACAACGAACGATTTAAAGTGCCTACTTGAACTCTTGGATCTAGACCTTCTCCCTCGTCCTCTCCGTCGTCTTCGTCCCAGTTGGCTTCGGTCGGCAAGCGGTCAGTCGGATCTTCCGAGGAACGGCTGACTTCCATGACGACGAATTCCTTACATGAAACTACAAAAATGTTTTAAACCATTCCATTATTTTGTGTTTCATTTGATAACAGTTGCACCGTCCTTTGGGACATCTTTGTTTCATAGATTACATATTTGCGTAAGAGATTTGCAACTTCAAAACAGTATCGCGCACATCGCCACCTAGCAATTGATTACTGAATATAATTTGTCAAAGTTGTTTATTCAATTAATTATTATATAATTATGTGAATTAGGCTACTATATTTTTAGTATATTTTTATCCTGTGGCATCGCATGTTTGAAATTAAAAACATCAGCACTCTCATCGCACATCGTAAAAACGCTAACTTCTCCTCTGCCATCGTTGCGCGACATCATACGGTCGCTTTAGAAAACGTGTGCATTTACATCCATCATAATTATTAGACGTACGTACGGTCCTATCACTGCATCTCAATAGTATTTAGAAGTGAAGTGTTCTAGTGTAATCAAACAGTGTTGGCTGAGCGAAATCAGCTGTTGTTAGTACAAAGTACAGACTACTGTGCAGTAGGCCTAGAGTCAGTGTGATTCTCGTTAACGATAACGAAAATGTTCGCTAACGAAAATAAAATGATTTCGTTAACGATAACTATAAATATAACTAAAAAATATCATTAACTATAACTATAATTGTAACGAAAATAACATTAACGAAAATTGATCTTTATTTTCGTTAGTACAAAAAATAAAAATAGGAAGTGCAATATGGACGATTTGACATAAATAAGAACGAAAATACGATATTTTTATTATGCAATTTGTCAGTTACTTTGGAAACTCGTGTATTCATGATGATGAATGCACCTATGCTTCAAAGGCTTTAAAAGCTCTGAGTAACTTGTAAAACAGCAGCTTGTTAATACGCACAATTTTGCTTATAGCCTTAATTATTGTAACTAAGTAGTTAGGCCTACTAAAATTAACTAAAATAAAAATTCATTAACTATAACTATAACTATAACTAAAAAATAATACTAACTATAACTATAACTATAACTAAAATAAAAAACTATTAACTATAACTGTAACTATAACTAAAATAAAATCTGTAGACCCTAATGAGAATCACACTGCCTAGAGTTGGTCAAATGAGGAAGGAAAGACGTTACACGCGGTTAAATTTGACTTCTGATCGTACAAGTAGGCCTAACGCCACTTTATAGGCCTACTGACAACCAGGGGCGGGGGCTGGGGGCTAAGCCCCCCCCATAATTGCGGCTCAGCCCCCCCCAAAAAGTGGGAAATCACTGCAAATCACAGGGAGGAGGGGACAAAAACGAAGGTTTTTGGAGCTTTAGCCCCCAAACCTGAAATCCTGGCGCCGGCACTGCTGACAACTGTCCAGTTAGTTGTAGAGATAGGCCTAATTTAAGATAGGCTCTAATGACATTTATAATGTAGCCTAAGTTTAAGATAAATAATGACATTTAGGCCTAAGTAGCGCCTTCCGGGTAAATCTCTAAGTCACTTCTCGCCAAACTGATGTTAGCCTTCATTTAGAGTGACAAGTTTATCCCCAGATGGTGCAAATTATAATCTAATGGTTTTGTGCCCTATAGTGTCAGCTATGTTTAACGAATTAAACTTGTTAAAACAACTAGGTTTATTCTCTGAGGTTTAAAAATTTGATGACCACGTGCCATTCATTTTGACGGTTTACAGCTATAGCCTATAGTCTATACATCAACTAAAAGTCCTTTGGTCTCAAGGACTGCCTTCCACTAAGAAGAACAGCTACAATAGCTGTTCTTCTTAGTGGAAGGCATTCCTCGAGAGTAGGCTATAGGACTTTTAGTTGACGTAGGCGCTAGCTGTAAACCGTCAAAATGAATGTCACGTGGTCATCAAATTTTGCTAGACTAATAATAATAATATTCGTTTATTCTGACACAAGTTGACATGGCCGCAGACTAAGAGACAACCATGTGTATGAAGTGTCAACGACTTCATTTTCTTAGTCTTGGCATATGAGAGTGGGTGACCAGTTCTCTCCCTCGCCATCTCATCTTCCCACCGACAGTGCATGGCCAGTGTAGGCTACTCATAATAGCCGAGTGCCTGAGTTGGCTAAAGGCGCATATCAGCAGAAATCTTAAAACAGCTTTCTGCTATGGCGGGGATTTGAACCCTCGACCTCTTGGTTTAGAGTCAATCATGTTAACTACTAGATTATTGCGCTCCCCTACAATATTTTCCAAGTTCATGCATTTTCCTGGTTAGCTTGTATACGGTCTTCCATTCTGGGGCTTCCTGTCAACGAATTTAGTTGGATCCTGCCAGCATTACGATAGCATTAGATGGAACCCTTTAGGGCTCTATTGTACGGCCCACAATACGGGTCCCAAATGGGAATGTGGATCCCATATGGGCTACATGCTTCAGATGAAGAATTGATTCATTTCTGCGCCATGCTTGGCGAAGCGGCTTTTTGAGTACATGCCGACAATACAACGTTGGGAAAATTTGTGACAAAAGTTCTTTAAAAGCACCAAGTCACCCCATTACGGTCTTAACCAGTTAGGTCTACTGTAGGCCCAGTGTTATTTCTATTAACTGTAACTGTAACTAAAATAGCAAAATAACTGAAAAATGTCTTGCAGTTAACTGTAACTGTAACTGAAACTGAAAAATACTGAATAACTTAAACTGTAATAGTAACTAAAAACGAAAACTGTATAACTGAAAAATAACAAAAGTTAACTGAAAAATAAAACATGAGTGTTTTTCTTACTTATTTTTTGAATGGTAATCCTACTCTAGTCTACTGTCAGTTTTCTATACTCATTTCACTTCTGGTTTCTCTTCAGTTTTCTATGCTAGTTTCACTTCTGGTTCCTTTTCAGTTTTCTATGTTCGTTTCACTTCCGGTTCCTTTTCCTTTCGGTGTGTTATCATTGACGCTAAACCGTAAATTCGTAAAACAATCCACGACTACGAGAATAATGTTTAAGCCAAGTAGTGGTCGAAAAGTAGAAAGTGGCGTGTGGGAACATTTTGTTTACGAAGCCGCAGACGACAAAAGTCGATGTTGTGTTCACACCGTTGCTGGCAAGGACGTTGAAAACCACGAGTGTGGCACGCTAATTTGTCGGAACAGAGCAAGTGTTAATCTGGAACGTCGTGATTTCCTTAAAGTAAATCGACAATACGTTGAATCGCATTGATTTGCTGCATAAATATTTCTGGTAACTGTTCAGAATACTTGTGGTCAGTGTGTCATTAGTCATGACTTGTGAAAAAATAACTGATGCTATAACTGAAAATAAAGAGAAATAACTGAAACTGTAACTGAAAAATAAAAAACTAACTGAAACTGAAAAATCTGATTTCAGTTAACTGTAACTATAACTTTAACTTAAAAATCATAAATTAGATAACTATAACTGTAACTGTAACTGAAAAACCATAACTGAAATAACACTGTGTAGGCCAAAAGCCATAAATTAACTTTATGGAAAGGGGGCATGCATTTGAGTTACCAAGCTAAGGCTATGTATCCGCTGCTGTGTAAAAATTCGTTCATAGTTCAATAATAATAATAATAATAATAATAATAATCTTTTCTTTAATTTAGCGCCTGACAAACGCACTGCGCTGTACATTTACATGTTATGCAATTTAAATCTTAACTACTAACAGAACAGACAGCTTGCAATACAACGGCGCTAATAGCAGCCTACAAAGCATATCCGCCCAACGGGGGCTCGAACTCGGTACCTCTCGGTCTATGTGCCAGATGTTATCCAAAGCGCCACGGGCCCCCCGCTCACTTTATAAATTAGTATTATGCTAGTTCTCATGATTGCTCCAATAGCCTATCAGTATCGTTTATGTTCCGAACCATAGAACTGTATTATAAAGTCACTTTTAAAATTGTTAACTTTTTACTGATGTGCAGCAGGTGCTACTTTTTCACAGCTCTGTGTACTATTGTGAAATGTCAACCTCTGTCTTGTGCTAATAAAGATTATTCACTTACTTATTTAGTGGTACATGCATGCTACTCAAATCTGTATGGCTTGCAGGATAAATTATTCGTATATAATGCATTTTAACTTTCTGCTCAAAATCATAATTTAATGCGTTGGTACTAGGACCATACTGGACTTAAGATGCATTCCTATCAAGTATCGTGGCCCCAATTGTTACGCACCATTCGACAATGCAAATCCCTCATGTCGAT